>JABELC010000009.1:1220000-1682500 GCA_028455995.1 Scleromitrula shiraiana
TTATTTTAATAGAATAATAAGTTTTAATAAATATATATTTAATTTTAATTATAATTATATAAATATTATTAATAAAGTTTTTTTTTATAAAATAAATTCTTTAATTATAAATAATTAGTTTGAAAAAGTTATTATAAATATTAATTTATATAAAGTAAAATATATTTTATATTATTATAGTTAATAAATTTTTGATAAAGTATATAATATTGAATTGGATTGTTTTATTAATAATGTAAAAAATGGGATTATTATTAATATATATTATATTAATTATGATAATAAAGTTGAATTTGATATTGTTGTGAAGTTTGAATTTAAATTTTTTGGGTTTATTAATATAGAATTGGTATTTTTTATAGTATTTTATAAATTGTTTTAGTTATTTATGATTGAATTTATTTTTATAATTAATGTAATTAAATAAATTATATAGTTTTTTAATAAAGAGATATTTTATTTATTTATAAATATAGTGTAGTTCGATTTTAAATAAATAATATTTTTTATTTATATTTAATGATTTTATGATAAATTGCTAGAATTTTTATAATAAAATTAATTAATTAATAAATATATATTTATAGTGTTTAATAGTTTTTTATATTTTATTATTAATATATTAAAATTCATTTTTAATATTATTAAATGAGATTTGAATATAATCTATATTTATAAAATTTAATAAAAATAGAGTATTTACATTAACAATATAAATATCAATTATACTAATTGGGCTAATAATTAAAATAATTTTAATAAAAAAAATATTATTAAAGCTAAATCTAAAGTTTATAATTGAATTTAAAGTCTTTATATTAATTCGAATAAATTTTTATAATATTAAAAACTATTTGTAATTAATAATTAATTATTTTATAATATTAAAATTAATTATTATATCAATAAATTTATATTTATTATAATATTTAATTTATAAATAGATTTTGAATTTTTGATTAATTTTATTAATATAAATATATAAAATAATTAAACTATTAAATTTTATAACAAAATTGTTGTAATTATTATTTATAATAATATAAAAGCTATATAAAATAATAAATGTTTTAATATTATTATTATTATTATTATTATCAAAATATGATTTTAATTGAAATGCTTTGATTTTTTTAATTATATAAATAAAATTGTTATTATTATTATATTTGTTTTGAATATATTGATTATAGTTTTTATTAAAACTTTATATATTATTAAAGCTAAATCTCGATTTTATTCTTTGATTGAATTTTTTTTTTATAGCGATTTGTTTTTTAGAGGTATGTTTGATTAATTAATATCTTTTCTTTTTATAAATATAATATATTTTTTATTTTTGATTATAATAATTATTATTAAATTAGAGAATTTGATTATTAAAATATATATTTTTGTTTTGAAATCAAAAATTATTATTGTTTTAATTGTTTTTTTGAAATTGTTGATTATTAAAGTTTTATTTGATTATATTGTTATTTTTTTTTTTAAAAAACGATTTATTTTTAGATTTATTTTTTATATTTTTTTATATTATAATAGATATGTAAATCTTTATAATTGTAATAATAAATATTTTGGATAAATCTGAATATTCTTAAAAGTATATAAAATAGTTTTATTAAATTATAAAGAGTTTTATTATATAAATAGAATCACTATATATTTTTAATAATAATCTAAACTTTATAATATATATTTTATTGAATAAGATTTTATATAATTGTTTAATTAATTTTAATAAATTATTTGTAATAATAATATAAAAAATAATTTTAGACCAATTATTATATATATCATGTTTTTATTTTTTGTCTTCAAATGTTTTTTAAAATTTTTTGATAATTATTTTTTAATTGATATTTGAGTTTTTATATTTGATAATATTATAATAATATTTTTAAGTATTTTTATATAATATAAATAAAATGCTAAGATATTGATATTATTTAAATAAATTGATTTGTTTATAATTATTTTTATAAATAATTGATTTGTATTTGATATTATTTATTTAATTATTATATTTATTATTATTTAATATATAGTATTTTGTAAAGCTTTCAAATTATTTATTAATATCAAATAGAATAAAGTCAATCTTGAAATCTTTAAAATCTAAATGATCAAAAAAATCATTTTTAAAATTAAAATCGGAATCAAAATTAGAATTATTGTTATTACCTTTTTTTTTTTTTAATAAATATTAATTCAAAATCAAGTTTTTTAAAATTAGATAGTTTTTTTAATATCGCCTATTTCTTTTATTTGCCTTTATTTTTTTTATCTTTTTTGTTTTTATCTTTAATTTTATTTTTTTAAATAAAGTTAATAATAAAGTTTTTTTTATTTTTTTTTTTAGATTATTAAGTTTTTTGATTATTATAATAAAAATATTTGATTATATATTAAATTATATATCATAAATTATTATATTTATTGTTTTTAAAATCTATTCAAATAAAGCTTTAAAAAAAAATATAAAAATCAAACTAATATTAATATCAAAATCAACAAAAATATTAATATTAAGTTCTTATAAAAATCGCTTAAAGAATTATAAAATAAAAAAGTTCTTTTTCTAGACTATAACAAAGTGTTTTAAAATCTAATTCGCAAAATCGTTTTTAAATATTTATAAAATATTATTATTAAAAATATAATAATAAATATATTTTAAAATTTTAAATTAAATATATAATAAAAAAGTCTTATTATTGAAGTTGTTTTTGAGATTAAATCCATCTTTGAATAATTCGCAAAGTTTATCGTATTTTTTAAAATTTTAATTTAAAAAAAAATAATCTAAAAAAAAGAAATTCTTTTTTGTTATATTGATTTAAAAAAGGGAATTAAATAAAGGTATTTATATAAGTAATTAAAGAGAGATATCATATTTTAATAAAAAAAATAAGTTTTTTATTATCATATAGAAAGGGTTAGAGAAGAGAAAAGAGAAAAAAAAATGAATTATTATAAAATAATAAAAGTTTGTTTATTTTTGAAAAATATTTCTAAATTTTTATAGCTTTTATTAATTTAAAAGCAATAATATCTTTAAATGAAAATCAGAGTTTTTTAATATAATCTCTATAAATCCAAAAATAGTGAATATGTGAAATGGAATAAAAAAAAGAAATAAAAAAAAAATGATAAAAAGAATAATAAAAGAAATCTTATTATCACTAAAAGTTTTTGAAAATATAAAGATATTATAAAAATCTTAAAAAAATAAAAATTAAAAAATTAAAGTTTTAAAAAACTAAATTAAAAAAGCTAGATTGAAAGCATATATAATAAATATAAAAACTTATAATATCATTTTAACATCTACATATTCTATTTTAACACTATATATTATTCTTAATTAAAACGTTTTATTGATATTTTAAATTCAATTCTAATCTCTTCAAAAATATTTCCATTATTACAATATTGCTTTAATATTTATAATATCTAATCTGTACAATACTGATCAATATAATTTTATTTCAATTTAAATCGTACGATTATAATATTATAGTTTGTATTTGATATTCTTATTATTAATCTAACTATAATACAGATTGTTAAATCATATATATATACGATTATGGTCACGTGTTTGTCACATGCTACCTTGTAATCTATATCCCAACAGTTTGACTTTTTATATACTTAAACTTTAGAAATATCTTTATCATTCTTATTTTAAAATGATACTAGATATATTCAATAGAATTAAAATCAAAAAAGTATAAAGGCTAATTAGCAATTAAAAAGATCTTTCAATCTTTAAATCACTTTTTTATTTTATAAACATAATATATAGATACATTATTCTATTAAAATTGATACTTTAGATTTAACTGTTTAAATGTAGATTAAACTTTTATATCAAGCATCTTGAAATATAAGTTTGTATTATATCTATGCTTTTTCGTTTTTTAATAAATTGTCTTTAGATATAATCGTATAAAATATATAATAAAACATTTGTTTTGATTAATATATAATTTTTGTTAAAAGATTCGAGGTAGAAATTCTTTTTTGTTGTATAATTTGTTTTATTATATAATATATTAAACTGTGTTTTTATTTAAATTAAAGTCCTTAACAATTTTATATAAATTTACCTTTTTTTCTATTTTGTTAACGATTTTATCATGTTGATATAGATTAAAATGTTGCTTTTTAATTTTATTACTATTTATTGAATGTAAAAGAATGTGTATTAAAGGCATTATGGTTGATATAAAAAGGTATAATCGAGGTTCGACACGTAAAAATACGTCTTTTTAAAATTCGCTTAAATATGAGTTGTGGGTCACTGTACATACATTACTACCCCCGACCAAACCGACCAAACCATACAATCCCAGCCCCAAAGACGAGCGAACCAGCTAGCTAGATACATGCTCTAGACAAACCCACGCACCATCTCCCACCGTGGACATGACCAAGAATTTGCCCTTTTTTATTTTTATTTTTATTTTTATTTTTTTTTCGAGCACCCACCTTTTGCTAGATGTCCTGCACGAGCGACATACGTGTTGTGTTGTGTTGCAGTGGGTCCGGGGCCGGAAGATTGACCGGAGGTTATTCTTACCCCACCCATCAGCCCACTCACTCACCCGCTCGCTCAAGGATGAGGATTTGAATATTCAGCCAATCAAGACGGTATGGGCTTAGTGCTAACTACGGTATTTCGCTCGCTGGCATGCGGTGTTGGGATTCTGCTATGTTGATGTATGGGGAATGGATGCTAGATATGGAAAGTTGTGATCTAGATTAGTTGATTCAGATGTTGAGCTGATCTGTGCTAAAGGGGAAGCTGGAACCGGAATCGGAACAGGAACCGGAACGGGAGGGCTTTTTGTTGTTTTTATATGTCTCTTATGGGATGGGATGGGATGGGATGGGATGGGATGGGATGGGGTTTCTCAACAGTTGTGAGCCCTAATTGTGATATAAAAAGCTCGAAAAATCCAACCATGAAAAGAAACATAAATCCAACCATCATCTCATCCCTCGCCCCCAAGATTTCACTCAAGTTATTTTACTCTCATCCTCTACTGCCAAACGTTACTCCCACGCCATCCCCCAAACCAACCGCCATGTCCTCAGAAACCAAAACAAAGCCCTACCAGCTCATCGCCGCTCAAAAGAACGCGCAACAACAAGCTAAGATCCCACCCGTCTGGCGGATCCCTACAGAGAAATACCAGAATATGGCCAATGTAATGGATATACCTGATACATGTGGGGTTTTGGATGAGATGGAGATTAGGATTACATCTGATTATGATACAACTGCGTTTCTTGAGAAAATGAAGGAGGGAGTTTGGTCGGTTGAGGAGGTTACGAGGGCTTTTTGCAAGAGGGCTGCTGTTGCTCATCAGTTGGTTAGTTCATGAAGTACCTGTCTATTGGAGGAAGCACACTAGCTTTACCACCCACAATAGACAAACCGTGTAACCGAGATATTCTTCTCCGAAGCCCTTGCCCGACCCGAGCTCACAACCTCGACCGAGAATATGCTGCAAGGTCTCGTGAAAACCCAAAATCCCTCCCACCCCTCTTCGGACTCCCCATCTCCCTCAAAGACAGTTTCCGCGTCGCCGGCCACGATACCTCCACCGGACTGGGCTGTTATTCTCACTCGCCCGCTGGGGAATCAGCGCGCTCGCCGCTCTGCTATCCAATGTTGGCGCAATCTTCTATTGCAAGATTAATCTCCCGCAGTCCATTATGACGGGCGATAGCCACAACAATATATTCTGACGAACATTAAATCCTCGTAACAAGTCACTTACCGCGGGTGGAAGCACTGGGGGCGAAGGCGCGCTGCTTGCTCTGCGGGGGATTATTCTAGGAGTGGGGACGCATATTGGGGGCAGTATACGGGTCCCGGGTGTGTGTAATGGAAATTATGGGTTTAGACCTAGCGTGGGGTTAATTCCGCACGGGGGTGTAAGGGATGTTACGCCAGCGGGTACAGATGGTGTGAGGTCGAGTGCAGGGCCGATGGCTACCTCGATTCGTGATTGCGCGCTTCTTCTTGAGACGGTGATGCGGGCGGATACTTGGAGGTATGATAGTACTTCGATTTCGATTCCGTGGGCGGATTTGCAAAAACTGCGCGGAAGCTTCGGGTTGGGGTTGCGTGGAATGATGGGGTTTTTACTCCGTCGTCGCCGGTTAGACGGGGTTTGAAGAGGGCGGTGGATCTTCTTGGTGGGAGTTATGATGTTCAGATCATTTTCATTGATCTTCCTGATTTCAAATCGATATACCAAGATTTTATCGGCTATATGGCACTATCAGGGAGTGATGTAAGCGCCTCAGAACTCAAAGTATTAGATATAAACTGACCACCCTAGTACTACCTCAAACAGTTCTCACGAACAGGAGAGCCGACCATCCCTTCATTAGCAAAAAGTGGTCTTCTAGTCGTACCAGGAACAACACTACAAGGATTCTTCGATTTGAATGTCCGTCGCGCCGAAGCCGCAAATACATATCTCAAACTATTTCGTGACAATGATTCAGATCTGATTTTGATGCCTCCAGCACCGCACACAGCTGTTCCGTTGGACACCTGGTCGCAGGTTGCATATACTTGTCTTTGGAATTATCTCGATTATCCGGCTATTGTTATTCCGGCGAATCAGGTGCAAGATATCGACGTTGCTGACGATTTGAGTAATGCGAAATTTGGTACGGATGATGAGAAACTTTATAGTTTGTGTAGGTTATCCCTTTTTCGCAATGCAGATTGGATGGTGTAACTCGAGCTGACATATACATCCACAGATACTGGGCCGGAACAGTATAGAGACGCACCGATTTGTGTGCAGGTTGTGGGATATAAATATAGAGATGAGGCGTTTATAAAGGTGGCGGCTGTATTGGACTCAATAATCAACAAGATTTAGAGTGGCGACATGGCGTATATGACTCATCTATACAGTATATTGGCCAATATGAAGAATTATTCTGAATTGATTAATTGATTTGATCCTCAGGTTGAGAATATAAAGCTTGTTTTACTTACCAGCAGGTGTATTGGTTCATGAACCAACTTTTGATACATCAATAAAAGTATTATAATATCTAGTTTAATTTTGAACAATCGAAATACTATAATGATCAAGACTACCCTCAATGATCATAATATATCATTGTCTAACTAAGACTTGGATATTGAAAACATATACATTGAATCTGAAATTGTATAGTGGTTCATGACTTAACGCCCCCTGGTGATTTAGTATTGTAATGTAGAGAGCTTGCGGAATCGGTAGAAAGGTTTCCCCTACGACATTCCACAGGATATTTCAACCATTAAAACAAGGTGCATCGATATAATCCAGTACAGGGCATGGTCAGAATCATATCAACGAGCCGTAAGATTCTCATCTCGCTCGTGCCAAATTCTCAACAGGAAAGTCTTAGTTGCCATCTGCATGAATTTCGCAAAATGATCAACGCAATCTTCCACACGTTCTAGCGTCATGAGGCGTTGGTCTTGATCTCGAACTTCAACGGCTGCGATAATGAATGGTAATGTGACAAATCGCACCGATTGCTTCGTAACTAGTTTTGCCATCTCAAGTTCCATCATGAGTTCTTTTGACCATATTTCCGCCTGGGCATCCTCCTGACCAAATGGAAATCGCAACCGGTGGCCAATCAAGAGCGCCCCTAAGCGATATAGCTTGACTTGCGCAAGGAGATGGACGATTTCTGCAGAGTCAAACTGCTCAACAAGTTGATTTAAGTGACATGGCTGCCATGGCTCCACAATACAACGAATATCATCTAACGGCTTTTGCAAGCGGGATATGGTGTTCAAGTCGGTTGTGTTCAGAAGTGAATTGCTTACCACACAGAGATCATGATAGTAGGGTAACACAGGTAAACACAGGCCAAGACGACAATCAACGGCAACAAAAGTTGGTACTTGAATCCTAAGTATCGGTTTTTGGCGATAAACAAGGCAGTCTGCGGTTTCCCACAAGATCAAAAAGCTTTTTCATGGATCTTCGTATGCAACGGATATTGTTGTTTCCATGATTGGAGTTGTTGTGCCGAGACAGTGACGACAAATTTCTGGAACCCCTGCACCGATTGCTGAGGATATTGAGAAAGATAGTAAATCTCCTAGAGCATGGCATAAAACTGCATCTTGTGAAGATGAAACAGGTAGCGAGCGTAATGCATTCATGGCCTTTAATATGTAGTGAACACTGAAATCTGGATCTAGGTTCGTTGCAGTGCCGGTCTGAATTTGCTTTACTGTTATAGCACATGCCCAGAAAGCATCCTTGAGCAATGGCAAAGCAGCTGATAGCTGGGTAGAGAATAGCTGTTGTTACTCAGCTTGGAGACTCGGACATGCAACATATTGATCCAGGCTTCCTGGCTGGTCTAGGAGAAACATTAACAACTCTTTTTCATCTGGTTGCAGATTGGGAAGCATATTCAAACATGAGTCAATGCCAAATTGTTTTTGAGGCTTTCTAGATTTGCTCAACCTCTGATGTACCCTCCTGCCTGCAGGTCGTACTGGCCTCACTGTTGAACAAGCCAGATCTAGCCTGCTACATCGTGCACAGTCGGTGGTGATTGATGCGCGCTCGCATCGTTCTTTGAGCTTGTAGCATCTATCGTATGCAGTTCTCAAATTTGTTCTCCTCGCCACAGATACCTCCATATTGCTTGACAAGGTAGTATGGACGTATAGAATCAGGTAGATAAATATGTCAATGAGTACAGTTGATTCCCTATAAAATGAAAAGTGACTTCTAGAATTACCCACTAAGGACTATAGAAGCGATGACTTATGAACTATTTCTCATTCAATATTTTAACAATCAAAATATCATATTTCCAATTCGATTTTGAACAATCATAATACCGATATTGCAGTTCTTCCTGGCTTGGCCTCATCCATTACAAGACTAGCGACGCTCGATTTCTCGACATAAATTCCAAGCCAGCCACTTCCACGCCACACTAATCACCTGACTTTAACATTGGAGACTTGCTTTCCCTCCCCAAAGGGATTCCCGGAGGAAGAGCTTTCCAATGTGTAATCTGCTTCAAGAGGGTAAGTATGAAGAAGAAGAAGAAGAAGAAAAACGAAAAGCCAGAGAGTGATTGAGAGGTGGTCTTCTACAACTTTCAACCATCACCCAAAATATTGAGGCTGAAGAGATTGCATAAAACGTGACCAAATCAGTTTGTCACGTTTGCACACTAAAAGTTTAGGCAGCTTTTAATGCACGGACCACCCTCAATTGTATATTTAAGAACACCTTTCAACCACCCTTTCAATTTTTCTTTTTTTTTTTTCTCTTCATACTTGTATGTCCACTCTATACTCTTCCACACATTTTTACATCAACTAACATTTTTTTCTTAGACCTTCTTGAAGCTTTTCCAGATCACGCATTGGAAAGCTGCAATACGAGTCCTCCATTGCACATCGGGGCAGACGAGTACTGTTTAGTTGCCTTCGGGTACCTAATCGGGGGAATTTTTGATGGCTTTAATCTTTCGGGATTACTCTTTTTTCATTGAGATCTTAGGCTTTATGTCGGGGCTTGAAGAAGAAAGTTTATAGAGAGGATGGTGATGGATTTTGGAGTTAACTTTTCATGGCTAAGGTTATCATCAAGCGCTGTGAATTTGAGACTATTACTATATTTTAGAATGAATACTCTGTTCTAGCTCAAAGTCAATGTTCCTGTAAATTCCAGATGCTTTCATGAAGTATTAAAGTGATATCTTCAGAAATCTATGAATCGTGTCGCTGTCGCCTCCCAATTTATTTCCCAAGTCTGGTATCATTTGTCAATACTTCGAGGAGCTATCCAAAGATTATCATCACAAAAGAGATACATATTTCAAATTTATGTAGTAACTCTTCGTAATTATGTTCTCGTCAGTTAACTTCCTCTCCCAAATTTGAACATTATTAGAAGAGTTTGTCGGTGATGATTGAAATCTGTCCCTACCTGCTATCCATATCGAAAAAAGACCTACAACTACACAATTAATCAATTTTTCAATGTCATCCACAATAGAGATATTTATTTTTGTTTTGAGATGTTGCATTTGTATGTCTGATTGGAATATAAATATTGAGATATCTTTTGGACTAATATCTGTGTAACATACAGAGATTCAGAACTTCAATGTTATTTTTCAAGTAATTCCTCGATATCAATATACTGGTTGCTTCACTTTTAAATGTTTATTCATGTTAGAGATATTTAAATATATTTCAAGTTAGTCCATTCTGGTTGTCTATGCAGAATATAGATATCAAAATATATTTTGAATTGATTTGCTCTTTCAATATTTATGTAACAAGTAGACATTCAAAACTCCAACAGCTCGCTACAGTATCTCATTCACATTCGCATAAGAGGCGTGCTGCTATGTATCTACACCTCTGGATATTTGAATACGCAATATTTATATTAGTCTCATAAAAAAAACTAACCACTATGAACATACCTACAGCTATGGCATCAATATCATCTCCGACACATTTTACCTGTAACACATTACCTCAAGGATTCAAATTGATAAGACGGAGTCAAACCTTCCAGTTTACCAACAATAGTTTCATCCGCTTGATGCTGCAAACATCAAACATAGAATAGAAGGTTTTATGTATCGATGATAGATTCAACACAATAACGGTCGTGATGTCGAGCCTTCGAAGCACCTCCAGATTCTACAACAACGTGCATACCAACCATAATTATACAGTAATCACAAAACCTCCCCTCTCTATAGTATTAGTCTACCACCTAATATCCATTCAACACAAACGCATATCAGATCATAGTATAACAGTTACATGAAACCGAAATTATGAGACGTGCCTGGATGATCAAAGTTCAACGGCAACGTTGCTGTCTATTCCTTCTTATGAACCACCACATGCTAAGAATTCGATTTCACAAATTTGTTCATTGTTTGGTTTCCAATTGATTCCAATGGTTTGATCGTTTGATCTTGAATTGAGGAATACAGTAGTTTAATTAAATGACATTCTGTTAGGAAATGTGATGGCTTCATTGTCCAATGTTGAATTGGGGATTATAAATGATCTGATTGTTTAATACCGAATTGAAGATATATTATGAGTTGTTTCATTGATTTTATTATATCGAGGTCATTTGAATTATTTGACGCAAACCTTCTTTGACACTCGATGCATTACCAGTTGTAGATTCATATATTATATCTGATGTTCACCAGAGTTTCATTATACCAACGATAAGGGTTGAAGATGTAATGGATAACGAATATACGATATGTATGTATGTGCTCTGGCTACAAAGTCTTCCTTTTATACATTTTTTCATATCTGATCGACCTTCATAGACCGAGAACTATTTGGATGTGTATATACACAGCAATGATAGAGTATAGAGAGTTGAGTAAACCATAACATGGTAGTAGTCATGATTAAACCAAATATACTTGACACCAGTACTACAGTGTAATATGCAACTACCTCACTGTCAACATCACTCAATCTTCATTGATTTCACAACTCCGTTGAAGAACCTAATAGGCCCCACGGGGGATTTCACAGCAGTCACAGCCACTACTGATTTCAAGCCTCATGCTGTCGACACTTTCCAGCGATGACATTCAATGGGAGACTGAGTACACCGTAGCTCCCAAATTCAGACACCATGCTAATAAGCCAGTTCAGAGAAATCTCAGTCCTTGTCACAATGGAGTCAAATGCTAAAGAATAGGATTCATGATAACTTGTCTCCCTTAGCCCCTAGACTCACGGCTGTATCATGCGCCGATTGAATAGTGCTAGAACATTGCAGATACTCATCTAGTGTCTCTAACACCATCATAGTCTTTCGTGGGTTCTTCACAGGGATTCTGCCCACCCAATTTACTTGATCTATTACAAGGCCTTGCCTCATACTCTCTGGGTCTACTGTACTTCTCGGCGCACAGGGCTCGAAGGAAGAATCAATCTGTAATACGGAGTGGTAGATCTTCAGCTACTCTCCAGCGGCGGAGAGGGTACATACTATTAACAGCACATGCATTACTGCTGCTCGTTTGAAGAATTTCGGTATAGATTGGGGTTCTTGTTATTGGTGGGAATTGGATGTTACTTTGCTTTAGTTTATATCACTATATGAGTGGATAAAAGACATTGTAGATACAATATGATATGTCCAGATGAAACATTCTTTCCAATCTATGAGCTGTTCAACTATTTAAGTTGTAGTGAAATATACTCATCAGAATCATAAAGTCACGAAAAAATAGATAGAAAGTTTGCGATAGCGGTGAACTCCGAAGATGTTGAAGTGTGGTTGGTTTGATCAGATCTGATAAGAGTTCCTCTATCCAGTCTTTGAACCATAAATATGTAGTGTACCTTTTGTGAGGAACAAAGAACCAATACTTACGTAGATGCAGTCTTGAGGGTTTCATATATTCTAGACAGTCGAAAGGATTGAAGCCTCGGATGGTTTTACGATCCGCTGCCAATCCCGAACAAATCACATCATCTCAATCTCCATTATCAGTCAGCTGTGGAAACCTGGGGACAAGCTGCAGACCAACGCCAACGCAAAGCAAGCCGTGGCCGTGCTATCTATCTTGTTGGTTCATTAATTGTATTCACTTGAGTACAGTAACCTCATACTCATACCATACAACCGCCCATGGTCTCTGAAGGTAACGATTGTGGTTTTTTACTTCAAACACAATTAATATAGTCATCATATAATAATAAGTAATAGAAATCAAAATCAACAGTATCTTCTGACCCCAACAATCTCAAAATTCGATCTACAAACGTCATCCTAGAAATCCGGCTATTTTTGTGTTGTCCGGCGCTGCGCTGAGCAACCATCAACCAATCCCCGCCACTTTCAACGAACTACCAGTCCCAAGTACTTATAACCTCCCAACAACCTTGTACATAGCTTCACAAACAACAAATAACAACACCAATAGAATAAATCATGAAGTTCTCTATTAGTATTATTACTTTGCTTTTCAGCACTCTCGTCGCAGCAGATGGATTATCGTACTTTGGCAATGGCCAAAAAGTCTTAGAAGACAAAGGCGGTCCAGTTCCAGGCTCCAATCCTCTCCATTATTGCAAGGCCGATCATGATTCCGATATCTTAAAACTTGATCATGTTAATTTGGATCCTAATCCACCAACAGCGTATGTATTGAATTTACAAAAGCTCTCGCAGACAACAGAAACTGATCTACCGATAGTGGGAATAAACTTACCATCGAGGCGGTCGGCACATTGACGCAGAATTTGGAGAAGGGTGCATATGTCACATTGCAGGTCAAATATGGTCTTATTAGACTCATCAACATGAGGAAAGATCTTTGCGATCAGGTTTCGAATGTCGATTTGTCATGCCCGGTCGATAAGGGCAAGATCACTATTGTGAAAGATGTTGATCTACCAAAGGAGATTCCTCCGGTAAGTGATGTTACACCATTTCCTGCTCTGCAATCAAATCTAACATATACTAGGGAACTTACACTGTCTTCGCTGATGCATACACTAAGGATGATGAGCATATCATTTGTTTGGAAGCAACTGTCAAGTTTGGTTAGACTAGATAACATACAATGTTTACATTATACCCTATACTGTACACACGATATGCACGAAGTCGCAGATTGCTTGGATGCATTAATATTGAATGGGGGAAGATGGATGGTGGAGATTCTTTTCTACGAATTGCTAGCTTTATACCTAGCAGATACCTATCGTCACGGAGTTTTACTTATTTGGTTAAGTTGTATTTACGAGAGCTGATTGAACGATCGATGATGAATGAACTGGATTAATACGGGACTCAAATACCACTCAACTACTTTCCAAAAGTGCAAGGAATACTCCGTTGTGTCTGAAACCCTCCACTGTTCGATGTGCAAACCTCCCTCCCTTCTTGTCTATATTTGTACTCCTCCAATTGTAATACCATAGTCCTGATAGTAGTTGATTCGCAAAGGTAATGCTAGTCTTATTGTCACTAGCCGTATTACGATCCAATGAAAACCAAGGCTATGTGTCTCAGTGATATGTTCTTCAATTCATTTATCTGATATCAATAACCTTTTGACGATGGTGATCTCAAAAACGCCCGATCCTCTTAAACCATATAAACACAACCCATGATAGTTCTCTGCTTAATACGAATTCCCCAGCCCATGCTCACTCTCCAAAGAGTCTTCGGACTCTTCTTAAAACGCTGTCCTTCTCCGGGTCATATGGATGGTCTTTGCTAGGTATCTCCAACAATGCAGGGAATGCTGCCGTGTAGGTATCGACTCGATGGCGTATGCGTTCAGCGATCTGTAGAAAATGAGTCAGCTCTGAAGGATATGTAAACCCGTGAATCGAATCTCTTACATGTTGGTTAATCAACAGAATACCAATATCTTTCCTCTCTGAGGTAAATCTCTCGAAGGCTTCCTCAATAGCTGCATTATCGGTTTTGCTATCGACGACGAGGAAGTTCTTCTGTGAATCTGGTGGCGATGTAACGTGCTAATCCATAGTCAGCAATCTTCTCAAATAGCTGCGTAGAGTAAAATAAGATATCTTCATACACCAATGCCGGCCAACAATAATCCAGTTACGGAGTCCTACAGGAGTTCATCAGTTGCGTAACAATCGTTTGAGATTAAGGAGGACTTACCTCATCTCCAATAACAGCAAGAAATTGCCTATCTTTGTAGGCAGATGCTGGAGCGGCCATGATTTCTTTGTTTGCTTGGTATGTTCTTCATTCAAGACAACCAAACATTAATGGCGGCAGCAGCAAGGTAATTGGAAGCTCTCACAGCCCACTAGCTCCAACGCTAGCCCAAACCCCACCCCTGTTTGCAGCTCCTGCGACCCACGAAAATTAATCATCCCAGGCATTCAATCGCTGTACCAAAGTAAACAAAGTCCAAAAAATCGCAAACAAAGCGAATTTCAAAATTCTTATGACTTTTCAACAGTCATCGATTACCATTTATTCTCAATGATGTGAGAAAGATTATCAACATTCATTTCAACATGCCAAGACTTGTGCGTAGGAAACCGTTCTTAGAACGGATTGCCGATTGGTTAAATCCTCACGATTGGTTGCTATGGCTTTCAGAAGAAATCGAAACAAGGGATTGGGATTCGAAGAAATATGCCAATCCGTTGGCCTTTGGATTACATTTTGCGTTCTTGATTGCGAGGTCGAATAGTGGGAATAATGGGAGTGGTGAGGTGGATGATGTGTTTGGTGATGTGACTTCTGGAACGGGGTGGTTGAGCTATCTGGTAAGAGCTTCAGTTATAGAATTGTTATGGTTTATACTGATTCAAGATGCAGTCTACGGTGTTGGTATATCTTTTGACGGCACTTTCGGTCTTGAATGCGGCGCATACTTTCTCGCGAAAACGACATTACCGTCTATTCGAAAGCTCTATCGATGCACCACAGCATACTCCTTCTGCCAAAAGAGTACGTGTAGACTCATCTCCAGTCTCATCTTCGCCTCTTCGCTTCTTCTCGAGTATATTAGGGGACACAAGTGCAGAATCAAGGGCTCATCCAGACCCTACTCGAGATGTTTGGGAGATTGCAGTTTGGGATCCCATACCAGTTTGCTTGCGATTATTCTGTCTATTCAGTCCTGGTCATGTATTCGTATATTGGCTCTTCCTTCCAACCTTAGCTGCGGATCCTCGGCCTAGTATTACAATTTTCACTACTCTAGTATTGGAGGTGTTGATGACTGCGCAATTACTTCTGCTTCAAACAAGCTTCTCTCAACAAGAGAGAGATACAAATATTATACAAAAGGAGGTTATGAGCGAATATGATATCAAATTTGTTCATCCTCGTCTTAATCCAGTAATGCGAGATGTTGGAACACAGTTTTCTGGACCAGATGCTGAAGTCAAGACTGGCCGAGAAGAAGAGATAGAGATCTATACACCAAATGTTGTTCTCAGGAAAGGTTTCCGAACCAATCCAAATCCTAACTACGCAAAGCATGTCGACCCAGATAGGAATAGTCACATTTCTCGACAGATCTTTTCCCCGGCTCCATCATTCATTTCAGCTTCTTTCAATCCACGAGACCGAGACTCACCTTACACTAAGAAGATGTCAAGTAATCCAATTAGACAACCTCAGTTCCGCAAAACCACTCCTTCCACAGCTGTGTCTACATCTACAAGCACGTCTACAGGAACAGGAGATGGAGGTAGCTTGGGTATATACAGTCACGCTAATTCACCGCTAAAGAAAGCAACTAGCATGTTTGACATTCAAGGACGAGATTGTCGAGACACGCCCAAAAATTCCTTCGACATGGCCAGCAGAGAAATACATGAACAAAGGCAAAGAGACAACAGTATAAGCCCACAGAAAAGACAGAGTGGTGGTGGTGGCTTGAGACCATTTGCCAGATTACCTTTCCCGGATGTGGAAACAGATAGGAGGAGTAGTGATTCAGGTGGCTTTACTCCCAAAGCGAGGTCTGGAAACGTTGATAGCCCGTATAGAAGAGGTCCATCTCGGTGGTAAAGTTTTCTTTCCAGTCTACACTTTTTTTAACTTATTTACATTGCATTTTCTGGGGGTTTTGGTGCAAATGGGATTATCATAGCGTGGAATGTACAAATCATTTTTTTCACCCTACTTGTATCTGCCGATCGTTGAAATCTGTCTTCTTTTTTTGTCGTATTTATGATGCAATCAATGTACCGGTATTGGATGCTGCATATGCCGTGTTGGTAACCTCAAGTCATCATTTTAACTTTTTGTACTCGTTTAATTTCCTCGTTTAATGTTGTTTGTATAAGGGGAATTGCCCATCTCTGTCGTACCCTACATTTTCGGTTTTTGCTAGTATGGGTAGCGTGAACCTAGGGAGTGCCCTGGGTTGCTCCATAAGGTCTAGATGGGAGCTAGGAATCACATGTCATTGTCGTCGAGCGCGTTTTGGCGTTTTTTTTTTTGTTTTCGTGTCATGTTGGAATGATTACTCGTGCAGTACGTTAATACCTACGATGTGGGTACTGTACAATCGTAGTATGCATGTATCATTTTCGATGAAAGTTTCGATATCATACCGAATCAGAACCGGGAAATTCGGAAATTATACTATGATAGCTTAAAATCACCAACTTTTTTTCGGGTTCTCTGGAGTTCTTTTTTTCGTGTAGAACCGGAATGTTTAGTGTCTGTACAGTTGAGAAAAGTATGTTGATGCCGATCTGGCTCAGTACTAAATCATAACAGCTTCTAGTAGTAAAGTGAGGCTCTGCAGTAGTATTGGCTGTGGCTGCAAGCTAAAATAGGAGCTAGAGTATAACAATTTCCATGTTTTGATGTTGAGTGTTGATTGCATCTACACCTTTCCTGAAGGAAGTTTTGGTTTTTACTATAAACGGGGTTGAATTTAATGTTGGATCTGGTCCGCCCCATTCGGCAATAAGCCCCATTTGTAAATCGGACTACTCCATTGGTCAATCGGACCTCATTGCCGAATGGGGCATCCCATTGATCAATCGGCTGATTCACTAATTAAGTAATTTTGAAGATATACTTTTTTTAAAAAAAATTATTTTAAAATAAACTTTATTTATTAATAAAAACATCAATAATAAAAAAATAAAAATAAAAATTATTAATATTATTTTAATTGTTTTTTAACTTTTAATTCTAATATTTTTAACCCCCCTGTCTTTCTATATCTCTATAAAATAAATTACATTCCGATCAAAAAATTTAATTTTAAGCCGATTGATCAATGGGATGCCCCATTCGGCAATGAAGTCCGATTGACCAATGGGAGGGTCCGATTTATCAATGGGAGGGCCCATTGACAAATGGGAGTTATTGCCGAATGGGGCGGACCAGATCCACTATTATGATTTTCGGACCATTTTGTTGCATTTTGAAGTTTGATATTCCAAATCAACAGTATGAACTGAGATGTACATCATCATTAGTGGTATATGGATATGAGCTAGGGATTATATCATCATCATCATCGTCATCATACATTTTCCCTAATTATGTTCTCGCATCAAGACTGATGGTCGATCCGGCAGTTTTTGGGTACGAACTGGATGTGTGTACTGACTCCACTGACTTCACCTCTCAACATGTGAATTAGTTGAACATTGAAATGGATGTGATGTAATTTGAGAAATTACCACATGATACAAATTCCCCATGGAGATTGTTTGCAAATTGAATGATACAACTCATGTCCCTTGTAAAAAAGGTCGATCATTGAATCCCACATCTACCCTCGCCGTCGCAGATTGAGATGCGGGTATATACATCCACCACAATTTATGTTCCTCTCATCTATATCATCACATAGTAAATATCATTCATGCCTGAACATGAAGTACTGAGATGTGTAAAATACTTGGTCTATGTGATCCATTCCAGTCCCATTTAGTATTTGTTCAGTCCATATCATCACAATGTAATTACAAAAAACATTTCAGTTGCAATTCATACTCACCGTCGCATACTGAGATGTGGGGTATATATCATCCAGTCCCTTTGAAGTTGTTTATCGTAATCCCGCACTTGTATTCACTGTCGCTACCAAGTTAAGGATATATTTCATTCGTCCCTTCTGAAGTTGTTATCGTAATCCCGCACCTGTATTCACTTTCAACACCAAGTTGATGGTATATAAGCCCCCCAACTTCTCAGATACCTACTGTTTACACCATCCAAAAACAACACACAACATGCTTCAAGTATCTTTGCCAATGGTACTTGGTGCCAACAACACATCATACAAGTCACATTATACCTCGCCGCTCAGTACTTATACTCAATGTCGATGCTGAGCGGTGAGGTATAAAATATCTTCTCCATTCTGAATTCCCCCCCTTCACACCAGCCAAAAACAACACACAACAAGACTCAAGGTCTGTACCCACACTACCTGGGTCTGAACTGCATCTACATTCAACAACTCTCGTTCTTTCTCACCAAACTCAAAAGATATCTCAGTCTGTTCGTCATTCCCATCCCATTCTCAATCCCCACCATGCCTCAAAGGTCAACACTAAGATTTTTAGCATCCTCCACCTGACTCAACCCATCCAACTACTAGTCCACCGATTCAAGGCGTGTGTATGGCATCCTTCACTTGACCACACTGCCTACACTATCACTATCATCAACCAACCATTCTCATGCCTCAAAGGTCAATACCATTAGTCTTTGGTATCGACTACCTCACCACATCATCACCCTCGTCATCATCTTCATGAACAGCCAATCCTCGTCCTCTCGCATCAAGCTTCGGAACCTCTCAACTGCTAGTATTGCTCCGATATGTACCGGACATGCCTAGTAAGTATACTAGCAGAAATCCCACCTCACGAACCTGGTAATTTAGCACAATTCTGACTCTTTATTAGGTAGAACATCACGTCACACTCTTCCTGAATTCTGGCCAGCGCTATTTTAGCAGAAGATGAGATGCATACTTAAACGCATCACTTCCTCTTCTTTTCTGCATTTTTCTCCTGCTATCCTCTATATTTGACGAACATTCACAACTCAAGCTTCCAAACCAAACTTTCAAACCAAACTTTCAAACCAAACTTTCAAACCAAACTTCCAAACCAAACTTCCAAACCAAACTTCTAAAGCTCATAAACAGCTTTCAAACTTATTTACTATTTTCGGTTTGTGGTCTATCACAAACACGAACTCCCAAAGCTCACAAACAACTTTTATACTTTTATACTATTTTCGATTTGTGGTCTATTACAAACACGAACTTCCGAAGTTTACATACAACTTTTATACTTTTATACTATTCTCGATTCGTGGTCTATTACAAACACGAACTTCTAAAGCTCACATACAACTTTCAAACTTTTATATTATTCTCGATTCGTGGTCTATTACAAACACGAACTCCCAAAGCTCACAAACTACTTTTATACTTTTATACTATTCTCGATTCGTGGTCTATTACAAACACGAACTCCCAAAGCTCACATACAACTTTCAAACTTCTTTACTATTCTCGATTCGTGGTCTATTACAAACACGAACTTTTAAAGCTCACATACAACTTTCAAACTTCTTTACTTTTCTCGACTCATTGTCTATACCAAAAACGAACTTCAAAACCGCTTTACTCTTAACCCATTGTCTACTATCAACTCAAACATTCAAGATGTCTTATCAAAAAGTTTCAAAACGGCAATCAATTTCAGATGGCCTAAACAGGCTTAGTACCTTTCTCCACGCTCCTACCATTCCCAAACCAACTACCACCGCCAAAACAGGAAAGCGCGAGGCGCTTAAAGCTAAAATCATCGAAAAATTCCAAATAGGGAAGGAGTTGCTCAAAAAAATCCACCCTAAGAATAGGGAGGAGAAGGGGTACACCTACACCTTCTCAATGGGGAAGGAGGGCGAAGACGATGATGATGACGATGATGATGATGACGATGATGATGATGATGATGATGATGATGACGACTATGAACATTGGAGGTTAGTTACCCACTTAAACATTAATCACGGTTCAATCAACTAACTCTAATTAGTTATTACCACGGCCAGGTCGCCAAAAAGACCCCAACCGCGGTCGAGCTAGTGCTCGAGCCCGAAGACGAGTGGGAGGATATCTCCTCTTCTGACGAAACCGAGCTAGAGGAGCTCGAGTTCACACCACTCGCCGCGGTTGGGGCACCAACTAACAACAGAGTTCGTCGGGTCGGAGGTGACTATGGTGGTCATCATACTCACGTGGCTCAAGTTCCACCAGTTTTACCGGAACTTGGGCCGTATGATGGTCACACCTTTTTTGACTTCGTCAAAATTCACCTTCGGCCCGACGAGGAAGATACCGTGAGGAAGAAGGAGCGGCTGAGCCGCGACGACTGGCTGGGGGTGGGGGGGGCGAATCCCCTTACGGGGTTATTCGATGAGTTGGGGGTGAGTGGGGGTGGGGGTGGGGGTGGATATGGGAGTGGGAGAGGAAGAGACAGGAGACATAGGATCTCCTTCCTACTTAATTAGGGAAAGAGGAAGGAGATCCTATTTCTCCTCATGTATTGTAGTATAAGTGTTTCTTTTTTTTAGATAGATTTCCTTTGTTTTTTCTTTTGTTTTGGCGTTTTGGAGTTTTGGCGTTTGGGCGTTTGGGCGTTTTGGAGTTTGGGCGTTGGGGCGTTTGGCGTTTTTGTTTTTATTTTTATTTTTTGTTTTTTTTTTCTTTTGTATAGTATAGAATGCATTGCTTTATTATTATTAACTGAGTCTTGATGATTGAAGTGACTTGAATATATGACTTGCTGTTGATGACTGGAACACAATAAAAGATGTGAGTTCCTCTCAATTGTTGATATGCTTTCGAGTATTGAAATGCTATGCGATATCCAGGTCATTGCTTGTGGCTGAACTTGTACTAAGTACTGAGCATATCAAAGTGTATAGGTTACTTTTAATTGCTAGAACACTTGTAAATTTTACAATCATCTAGAGGTATGAATCCAGCTTGGGGGCTGGGATTATTCAGATCTACAAGTTATCTTCGCACATTCTGCTCATTTCACACATTGATGTAGTTTCATTACATATACTTGGTTATTGAATTCACATGAACACTCAAGACTATGATAAATCTTAAGATGGTTCCACATTCCAGAATGACATTGACTGTTGAATTTATTGAGATGTGCAAAAGTTCCATGGTTATTGAAGTGCTATGGATGTCTAGATTATACTGAGATGTTGAAGTCGTTTGGATTTGCAGGAATCTCTCGGACATTAAGGTAGGTTGGAACTTTGAGTAGATATCAAATCAGAAGTTCACGAGTGTGTTAATGTGATGCCGACTATGAACATTCACAACCCGCCCTATGAGGTATGTGATTTCTCTCCATGCTTTTCTTTTTTTACCTTCCCAATATTGCTTTTTTCTGCATCTCACTGTGTTCAATTTTTACCCCTTATAATCGGTAGGATGGTATCACTCGGATGGATTGGGCGAAATTTATCTCTCACTACTTTTGATGGAGTTATCAAAAGAAATATGGTATTTTGAGGCTTGTTGTTCATTTGAAAATTTCGAGATGTACGATTAAACATTCAATTTAAATTTATATGGGCATAATAATGAGATGTATTAGCGGATTATTGTATCATTGATCCCATCTCAAAATTTATCATTGATCAAATATTCACTAGGTTGACAAACTCGCCAACTACCATCTAGAACGGTATGATCATGAATATTCTAGAAAATATCATCCAAATATAGTATGCTATATGCTCCATTTTGTCATCAAGTGCAGTTATTTGCTAGCAAGTTTCTCCAAGACCCTCTCAGGATCAGAAATCATAGTCCATCCAATATTCAATTCAAGGTTGCCGAAATCACCAGACTCGTTCAACTAATGATTAGCGGCGCAAAAAGATCTATATAGAGTATCTAAGGTAATGGGAGTTATAGCATGAAACCGGCTATCTTTGACAGGGTTATCCAGTATGTTTAGACAGATCGCTCTCCGCACCCTTTGTTACCATGGTATTGTGCTGATTTCTGACAGACATATCTCGTACCATACTGCACAAGCCTGAGCATCACAAGATTCGGCTAAGAAATGGTCAATCGAATTCTCGGAGAAAGAGGCATGTCATCAAGCTTCTTGTAAGAATTAAATTATCCAGTTCGATATGTGAAGAACGTAGTCCTTCATATGAGAATCCCAGTGAATTGCTTTTGCAGGCAACGTGATACACCACTCGCCCATAATTTCCAGAAATATCCTTCAGGTGAGCTTGCAGCCTAGAACCTAAGATTATCAAACTAATGAATTTGGTAGCTTTGTGAAATAACCGCTGCAATAAACTGCACCATCATTTTAACAGATCGTGTATCCTCCAATGTTCTACGATTATTTTATATGTTGTTCATGTCCTTAAATTTGAAATCAATATCCAGCAGTGTATCTAAAGGTTATCTAATACATAAGTCTGGTATTGGATTGGCTATATTTTCTATGTTAAGACAGATTTAATATCATGTTTTGAGCAGTAGTCTTACAGAAAGCATGGCTAATTCCGAATGTACTACATTACTTGAGGTAACGAAGACGACAGCAGGAAGAAACTCCATGGAACGAACCTCCTTTTCTCCTATCAAATAAGTAAATGTTGTAATTGCACTTAATTGACCCCATCCTTTGATATTTCAACTTACAAATAATCTCCGGTCAACTGCCAAAAGACGTAACCAATATATACGGGCGAGGAATGAGGTAGAGAAATGAGATACACACAGTTCGAGTGAGAACGACTTCAATTAATTCCTCATTTCAAGCAAACTCCATCACTTGACATTTTCACAATTCGAAAAAGATGTATGAGCCTGAGTAACTGCATATCTTGATTTCCCATATAATTGAAGCAGAAACTGTTGACACGGTGATGTTTGTTTGAGCAATCTGCGCAGAAGCTGCCCTTGATATTGTGGAAACTGCAGTGCTTCTTATCAGACAGGAAAAAATCGATCTTGTTACAAGAAAAGACTTTGCAAACATTGATGACTTCATTTTTGAGATATTCTCCTAACTTCTGAGAACGGGACTGCAGTGTATCCCAACCTTCCGCTGCAGAGTCTAAAGTAGCTTCGGTATGTTCTTGCTATTTTTTGAGTTTAATCCAAGTTATTTTAATAATTGGATGTTCCGGATTGTTCCTATATTTATCATTAATTCGATACTCGTTGACTGTTCATGGTTCAAGATCAACCGAGTGCCCTCATGGTATGGTCAATTAGAACCCACTCATCACTCAATACCTTTGAGCTTCATACAGCAGTCTTGGAGACTAATCATATCTAGATATATCTTAATCTTGCAGGCTGATACCTGCAAATACTTTGAACAGATGATTTGAACGACAACACACCCAACATAAACATATATATCACAAGCAAAATGTATAGAAAGGCTTGGGATGCAAGAGATCTGGATTTTCTATGCAAATTGGATATATACAGTATGCGAAAAGTCTATTCCTTTCTCAAAACGCCAAAAATAAAGAAAAGAAAAGAAGACGAAAGGTTACTATAATACATGATGAGACATAAGATCTCCTATCTCTTCCACGACCACTACCACTATTCGTGTTTAATATAGACAACGAGTCTATATTAAAATGATTATAGTTTGAAAGGGTTAAAAGTTTTTGTTAATAATAGACAATAAGTCAAAAGTAAAGAAGTTTGAAGGTTCGTGTCGATTAGTTCTATAGACAATGAGTCGAGACCAAAGTAGTTTGAAAGGCGCTGAGCCTATTTAGGCCATCCGAGATGAACTGATGTTTTGAAACCTTTTTGTAAAACATTATGAATGTTCGTGAAGTGGATATTGTGGGAGTAAAATATGCGCTCATGCAGCCCGGAATTGTAATGGCCGATTGATATAAACCGGTAAATGCTTGTTTCATCAGGTTGGATGAGCGAGTTATAGATCTCGTGATCTTTGTAATTAGTTGTTATTATTGAAGTCAGTGATTGAAAGCTTCGAATAGTCAAGTGGATTATAGGCACTGCCCCAACGATAGCACACAATGCTATGCTTCTCCTACTTCTCCCTTCCCATCGAAAAAATGAATATCTTCTCCTTCCTATTCTTAGAGTAGATTGTTTTGAGCAACTTCTTCCCTATTTGGGTTTTTTCAACTTTGTAGTTGTCCAAGTAGATGACAATCCTTTATAGGCTGCAGCTGCGTTGGCAAAATCCAGAGCCAAGCCTTAACGGTTGCCAGTGAGTAAGGCTCGATACCTCTATCATGTCTGGTGTGCTCTCGATGCCTCTTGAGAATCCATGTGAGGGAATAGCTTTCGAGCTTGTACTATTTGGGCTGAAGGTGCAAACTGTAATTTCAGTATGGTGGCAACTTGAAGATCTGATCAAGGTCAATTACGGAATTATGAATGTTGAAGTGCACAACTTACATTGTGAGCCAACAGCATCAATCTTGGCCTTTCTCCTTTCTGGCCAAGAAACAAAAATTTGCTTCAAGGCTCCGCTATATTAACATGTTGTGTCTGTCAGACTGGATGATTGAGTTGTAAATGTCATGCGGTGGCAGCTGGCTAATCTAGTTAAAGTCAATGATGGAAAGTTTATAGGCCTCCAAGCAGAGGACAAAGTTTGATGTGCGTGAGTCTGGTTGACATCATTCATCTTCCACCAAATTCAAAGGTTGCTGCTTGGGTAGAGTCAGGAATCGAAAATTCGTAGATATTAGCATGGGTAACAGAGACTTATTCTCCTTCTTCATCACCTTCTGTGACCAGAATATGTAATAGGCAAAGAACCAAGGATTGGGACTTGAAGAACAGAACAATTTTGTACTGAAGCCAAAAAAAGAGTATAATCACCTCAACTTCTTCGAAAGAAACTTTTGAGAGGTATGAAAGCAGCTTTGAAACCAATAAAAAAGGTACAAAAACTTGCGGATGAAACTTGAGAGGATATCAATCAGGGACAGGAGTGGAAAAGTTGTTATAACAATAGAATAATAGTGAGCCGAAGCCAAAAAAAACAATGATATATTGAAGATGTTGTGAAGATGTTGTGAAGATGCAAAGATTGAAATAAAAAGGGAATAACAACCAATGCCGAGCTTCCCTTTCCAAAGTTTCCTGTTTCCTAGGATACATTAATATAAACATAAACAAGGCTACTTGAGTAGGAGCGAAGAAAAGATATTTGTTCCACAATTACAATAAAGGAAAGCTCAGTGTGCATCCGACACTAAAGCAATCCATCGATACTTACTTGGGTAGGAATCGTTCAAGATACACAACGTAAAAGTCGGAAGTAAAAAGACATTTGGACGTCTACACCACTAAGTGATACAATTGTCTACCAACACAAGACAAATATTGACTAACTGGTGTTAATGATGGCATTTTTAAATTGCCGAGTTTGACCGAATTTGAGCGTACATCTACACCATTTTGAGATTCACCACAGAACAACCATCCATGGATTATTTAGATAGCCCGTCACTTCTACCGAGGTACAATCTCAAAGAGTGCCTAGATATAGACCAAAAAAGAATCTGATCCCCTCAACTAATGCGGTTGTTGATAATCAGATATAACTGTTGTTACTCCGTGGCTTCGTCTATTTTGCCGTTTGCTTTTGCCAACATTTCATCGAGTTCAACACGCAATACTCCGTATTTCTTTCCTGGAAATATTCCAGGTCTCCTCTGGTCGAACTCAGTCGTTACACCTTCCTAGTGACAAATATGTTTATCGTTTTCATTGGAAAGCGTTGCTGGTGCTCATCACATAACCGCACTTGCTAGCTGGAAAGTGTAGTAAGTCATGGATCCTCGGCTCAGGACTCTTATCTAAGTATGCGCAGAGGTCTTTACAGACAACTTTTGCCGAACCCGGAATCCACCATGAATCAACCTGGCCCAAAAGAGCGCTCCAATAGCACATAATTAGCATAGCTCTAGGATCCTTCTGATCAAGTAGCTGTACAAATGATTCTGGAAGTTCGCCAACGAAAGACATATATGCACAAATCGTATCTCGGCCAATGGGAAATCGCATCAATTGACACAAACAACTCAGGGACTCCTTGTAAAAGTTGTTGAACGTGTCTGAATCGCAGTCTGTCTCAAATAACCCATGCAACGCCCTGGATGTTTCCAAGGCCCACGAGTCTGCATCAGCTGAGTTGGTATGATCGCATATCACCTTACCCATAACTCTGGGCTCATTCTCCATCTCGCGCCAAATACTGGCTCTCAAATGGGAATATAAGTCGTTTGTATTCCATAAGATACTGACTCCTCGCATAGCACGTAGCCAAGTGAGACCCTCGTCATTACCATCAACGCTTATACTTTCTCTCGATTGTACATTCCTGAACGCCAGCATTGTGTGGAGATGTGACGATGCGACGATTGCATCTACATTGCTGGAATCTAAGCTTGTGCGAATCTGCAACAAGTAAGAGGATAGCGAGAGTGTGTAATGAATTGTGAATGCAATGCTGTATTTCTTCTCATTTGGCCGCAAATAACTCAAGTGACTCGCTGCAAATACGAAGATTGCATGCAACAAGTAAGGGGCGCCCAAACAAAGATTAAGACCGTGTTTTTGGACGATTCGCTGAAACAATGGGGGTCCTATCCATGAAGTATTGACTTGGATAAAGTGGTCCAACAACTCAACTACGTCAGTCAACTTATAGATAGGGTCTTTAAAATGCTGATCCAGAAGGCCTGAATTTTCTAAGTATGAAATAATTTTATCCCTGGTTGATGTAGGAGATATGGAATTGATGGTTGGCTGTGATGATAATGGGCTTAGATCTTCTACAGCCGGCTTTGACAGAGAAGAAAAGTCGCATTGAAGTGGCCTGAGAAGTCGGTTTGTACATTGGCCACAGCTTGGCCTTGCTTCATCACACTGTTGCTTTCATCAGAAAGTGATATGTAGGACTAGGCAGTTACACACCTTAATTCTGCGCTGCCTACAATTCTGGCAGCCGTTCCTGGATTTGGTGTGTGGCTTTCTGGAACGATAGCTTGAGTGAGGCTTTGGGTCTGAAGTGATGGGCTGTGAGATATGGGGACTTTCATTGATCCATGAAAAGGTTGCCGATTGCGCCATGGGCAAAATCCTTGGACTCTTGATGAATGTGCAGCGACAAACTTCGAAATGATGTACTGAGCTTTAATTCGAATATGATTGAAGATCGTTTTAGCATATTAGACCTTTATGCAAATTTGGGGACTATCACCTGGCGGACACTTGTAACTTTTTCGTGTTTCCTTAGAGATGCTGCTTGGTCATGCATTGTTGTTCCAAATACATTCATGCATGGCCGATCTATAGTGTGGAGTATTTTGTTGTGGCTATTCATGTATATTATGTAATGCTGCTGACTAGACCACCAGGGGTTGTATTAATTCATGGGCCACGATTTGATATCAAAAATGCATACTATCAATGTCCAAATTTTAGTCAAACAATCAAACAATCAAACACCGTAATATTATTAATACAACCACTGTCAACCATACACTCCTGGTGCACTCGGAATTTCCAAAGAACCAATTTGTTTAGTTGCTAAAACACAAGCAATAGCAATAGACACAAATATTCAAGAACTCGTACATAACTATTACAAAGAGGCATAATCCTGTTTCGCGAAGAAGCTCATGGTCAGCTATTCACTTGCCGGTAACATGAATCGTCATTTTTGTGAAAAGGCTGGCCCGACACTTACGTATCGAATACTATCACAATCTGTTCATCCAAGAACAGAGCAGAGCAAAGCTGAAAAATGATCAATGGCGCTATTGATTAAAAATGATACTCAAAATACACTTATCACTACATGGGATTTATTACACATCAATCTGAACACCGACTCAAGTCGACTTTGTTTTTGCCTTCTCCGCATCCGCCTCCCTCAAAGCTTGCTCCGCTGTAGTAAACACCAACTCGGGATACCTGTCATTGTCCAAAGGATCTAGCTTACCTCTCCCCGAGACCATGTTCTCCAAATACTGCATTCCCTGCCACGCCGTCATCGTCTTATCCTCTACCCCTCCCTCAAAAAATCTCAAGATCGAAATCATAACCCGAAGGAAACCAACCCCGCCTGTCCACATTGTGGTATATTTCTGACCACGCACCCGACCTACAATAGCAGCCAAATCTTTCGCATTGAATGAATCACCGGCGATACGCAGAATTTTCGGTGTTGGACGGGGGTCTGTAGCTACAGCAGCAGTATAGGCGGCTACGTCTGGAACGGTTGTAACATCGAGTTTCTGATCCGCGCTGCCGAAATGCATAATACGATGCCATTTATCATTGATCATTGGGATCATACCACCCGTCACCAGCTCCATGAATGCCCCATTCAACACACTTGTCCATTCAATGCCCGATTCATCCAGCTTGGCATGGAATTCGCGTCGAAAATCAAGATTTCTGTTAGAGCCTGGAGCCGTCTTGGTGAAATCTAACGAGTAGTCAGATGGGATGAAACGTCTCACTTTTGCGGCAACGGCGGCCTTAAGAAGGGATCCTTGTGCGCCTAATATGACGTCTCGGAGACCTTGAATTGACGAGACGATTGTTGTAGCTCCTTTCAAGGCCTCGGTTAGACTTGGAACGTCAGTCATCTCAACTTCTGTAACCGTGACGCCTGCGTCCCGCAATTTTTGGGTGCGCGATGCTGCAGTTCCGGGGCGAATAAGGGCCTTAACAGCTACATTTCTCTGGCGTATATTGAGGGCAATTAGAGAACCTAAGCGACCTGATGCACCTGCAACGGCGATGAAGCTTTGTGGAGTTGACATTCTGAAGACAATAATTTATATGGGTGGAGAGAAAGTCACTGAATGAAGAGAAAAGTAAGTAGATGCTTTGACTCTGAGAATCATTGTGCACAGCGCAGTGATGAATTTATATTGATATCTGATTAGCTTTCATAGCATAGAGATCTACAGTATGAAAAGCGAGTACGATCTGAATGAAGCCTAGTGAATATACCTCTAATAAGCTCGCCCCACTGAGCTCCTATTGGTCAAGATACAACTACGGCGAAATCTGCGAAGCGAATACGTTTTGCATTCGGTTTAGCTCCAGGAGAACGCAACAGCAACAGACAACGGAGCTCGGGCTTCACAGGGTTGCGAATGAAGTTCTTTGTTATCGCAAAATGTCGTACTTACAAATCTCTATTCTTTGTATAGAGAAGAGATATAGAATAGGAACGATGAGTTAATCGTGATGCAATGACTTCAACGTTTCATGTTGTTTGCCATCAATCAATTCGTTAATCATGATGCCGTGCGATAAGGCTCGGATGGGACTACTAATCCGAATTCCCTCTTTCGCATTCTCCACCTCCTCTTGGCAGCCTTATTATTCAGCATGAGGCAATTCATGATCTTCAAATAGCATATTTCGTACATGCATATCATATCCATATATTCAAAATAGGAAACGTCATGCTTACTGTCGCAACTCTTTGAGCAGGTAGAAATTGGGATTGCTGTACCACCCCAGGAGGTAAATCATACTTTTAGAAAAGGGCTTCGCAATAGTATTCATTCTCTTTAAACACATTATTTCTTTTAGTACCTAAAACCATTGACTACTACCATCCATATGTAGGGGCCTCTTCGAGTTAGAAAAAACGGGCTTTTTGACATGTATATAATATTCCGAAAAGGTTTTTGAAATTGATTTATAAATCAATTATAAATAAAAAATTTACATCTGGAAGCTTAAATATAAAAGGTTTCTTTTACTTGTATATATAATATCTAATTATAAGAGTTAAACGAAGGATCAGGAAAGAAACAACTATCTAGTTAACCAGTAGCAGATTTCCGCAGTGTATACCCTTTTGTTTTCTTGTTTCTTGCTGATACTGTACCACATTCATATATAGATGAAGATATTTTCCGAAGCATCATACCATACCATGTACGGATGCCTCTGTCAAAAAGGCACGGTTATTTCTTACCCGAAGAGGCAGCTCCCGAAAGAAAAAAAGATGGAATTGGTACAAAACGATTTTATACGGCACGTATTTCAATTGATGACTCTTATTTATTATTTAATTGGCGGACGCGACGTATTAATATATAGGTAATACGTTTAATCTAATTGGTGGCAACCTGCAGTTATATGGAGGACAATGAAGATCGGTTTGAAAAGTCTCCCCGATATCGGCAAAAATTATCTTTGAATTGAAGCATCATAAATTCCACCCCGCACTACAAAATGTTTCCATGCTTTCCCTCTTCTTTTCCTATCCTCAACAATAATTGAATTCTTCCTTTCTTCTACTTCTCTCTTACTCTAATCTTCGATTTTCTACTTCTTCTACTCATTTATCCTCTTCTTGGGAATTCAAATAAGTCAATTTGGTTGGAATCAAGGAATCGAATTATCTATTAATATTCATTATGCCTACTGCGGAAGGTAGCCCACAAACTCTCTACGATAAGGTTCTTCAGGACCATATCGTAGATGAGACAATGGATGGCACACTCTTGCTTTATATCGGTATATAGAATCCAACTAATCTCCAGAGCATTTCCATTGACTTTTTAATATAGACAGACATTTAGTACATGAAGTCACTTCGCCGGTATGCATTCTCTGTCCCTTTGTCATGAGTAGTAAATAGCTAACCGATATCGTAGCAAGCATTTGAAGGATTGAAAAATGCTGGCAGAAAAGTCCGCAGACCAGATTGCACACTTGCAACTACTGACCATGTAAGAACTCTCTCAAGATAGACATTAAGTGCGAACTAACATTCCCGAAAGAATGTTCCAACCACGTCGCGGAAATCCCTCAAAAATATCGAGACTTTCGTCGAAGAAGAAGATTCCAGACTTCAATGCATGACCCTCGAAGACAACGTCAAAGACTTTGGCATCACATACTTTGGCCTCGGCGATAAACGTCAGGGTATTGTGCATATCATTGGTCCCGAGCAAGGTTTCACTCTCCCAGGTACGACGGTCGTTTGTGGCGATAGTCATACATCTACACATGGAGCTTTTGGAGCTTTGGCATTCGGTATTGGAACGAGTGAAGTCGAGCATGTTCTTGCTACGCAAACCTTGATCCAATCAAGAAGTAAGAACATGAGGATTCAGGTAGATGGCGAACTTGCGCCAGGTGTCACAGCAAAAGATGTCATCTTACATGCTATCGGAAAGATTGGTACCGCTGGTGGAACTGGTGCTGTCATTGAGTTCTGTGGTTCCGTTATTCGTGGTTTGAGTATGGAGGGTCGTATGTCGATCTGTAACATGTCAATTGAGGGTGGTGCTAGAGCTGGCATGATTGCTCCGGATGAGACTACCTTCGAATATCTTAAGGGTCGTCCCCTTGCACCAAAATTCGGCTCCGATGAGTGGAACAAGGCTACCAGATACTGGAAGAGTTTACAATCGGATCCAGGCGCAAAATACGATATCGATGTTTTCATTGATGGCAAGGACATCGCACCAACTGTTTCTTGGGGTACCAGCCCAGAAGATGTTGTTCCCATTACTGGTGTAGTCCCTGACCCTGAGACTTTCACCGATGAAGGAAAGAAGCAAAATGGCCGAAGAATGTTGGAGTACATGGGTCTTACCGCCGGAACCAAAATGGAGGATATTGTTTTGGACAAGGTTTTCATCGGATCTTGTACAAACGCAAGAATCGAAGATCTCCGAGCTGCCGCAGGAATCGTCAAGGGTAAGAAGATTGCAGCCAACATCAAGCGAGCCATGGTTGTTCCTGGTTCGGGTCTTGTCAAGAACCAAGCAGAGGATGAAGGTATCGATAAAATCTTCCTTGATGCCGGATTCGAATGGAGAGAAGCTGGTTGCAGTATGTGTCTTGGTATGAATCCCGATATCTTATCACCAAAGGAGCGATGCGCCAGTACCAGTAACAGAAATTTCGAGGGTCGCCAGGGAGCTGGAGGTCGTACTCACTTGATGTCACCAGCCATGGCTGCTGCTTGCGCCATTGTTGGCAAGCTTGCAGATGTACGAAACCTCGCCGAGCAAAAGAGCGCACCCGCCGCTGAGAAGGTATCATCAGTACCTGTTCAAAAGGCTCACATTGATGAACGTGTTGAGACTGATGACGATGAGCGGGAAATAATTGGCGATCAACCAGAAGATAACAGCCCACACACAAACACTATTGCTTCTCATGCCAGTGTTGGTCTTCCTAAGTTTACTGTCTATAAGGGAATTGCAGCACCATTAGACCGAGCCAATACGGATACCGATGCAATCATCCCCAAGCAATTTTTGAAGACGATCAAAAGAACCGGTCTCGGCTCTGCTCTCTTCTACGCTCTCCGATTCAACGAAGACGGATCCGAAAAGCCAGAATTCGTCCTCAACCAAGAACCATACCGAAAAGCCAAGGTGCTTGTCGTAACCGGTCCTAACTTCGGCTGCGGAAGTTCTCGTGAGCACGCTCCATGGGCTCTCCTCGATTTCGGCATCAAATGTATCATCGCGCCCTCATTCGCCGATATCTTCTTCAACAACACATTCAAGAACGGCATGCTCCCAATCGCCATCACCAACCAAACCGACCTCGACGCCATCGCCGCCGAAGCCCGCGCAGGCAAAGAAATCGAAATCGATCTCCCAAATCAAACCATCAACGATGAATCGGGCAAGAAAATATGCAGTTTCAACGTCGAACCGTTCAGAAAGGATTGTTTGGTTAATGGACTCGATGATATCGGATTAACTCTTAAGAAAGAGGAGCAGATTAGCAAGTTTGAACAGAAAATGACGAGGGATACGCCTTGGTTGAATGGAAGCGGGTATTTGAAACGAGGCAAGAATGGAAAATTGGCGATGAAACCTGCGGCGGTACCGAAGACGAATCGTGGGGAGGAGATTAAGGAACCGCTTGATTGGTAGATGCGGTGGGTGATGAATGGATGAATGGATGGATGGATGGATGGATACCTTGTGATTTGCCTTTTTTCTTTTAATCTTACTCTTACTCCTACTCCTACTCTTACTCGTACTCTTACTCTTACTTTGGTGCTGCGTATAGGAGTTCTTGAAGTTGAGGCTTCTTTCTTGTCTTTTTTCTTATGTATGTATGTATGTATGGGTGGGCTGCGGATTTCATATGTTATGTTATGATATGGTATGGTATGGTATGGTATGGTATGTGCATATGGTGGGATGTGGGATGTGGGGTGCGGGATGGGTGATGCGTGATGGGTCTAACTTTTTTGGACGAGAATCGCTATTATATTATATTATATTATACGATAGGATATTATATGAAGATAAAATTATGCATGGATGCATGGATGGATGGGAATCAGGAATTGAGGTTAAAATAAAATAAATCAATCAATGAATAAATGAATCAATGAATCAATAAATGAATGAATGGAAAATAAATAAATAAATGAATGGATGAAAGATATGTTGGAATCGAGTAGAGTGGTAATTTATATATTTATATATATATATATATAGTTGGTTGGTTGGTTGCTATGGTATGGTATGGTATGGTATGGTATGGTATGGTATATACCTTGATGGATGGCTTGAATAATCTTGCTTGTGTTTGCTTGTTTGTTTGTTTGTATATGTATGTGTATGTGTATGTATAAGAGATGAAAATGAAAAGTGAAAAGTGAAAAGTGGAAAGTGAAAAGTGAAAAGTGGAAAGTGGAAGGAATGATAGTATTTGGATTTGAATTTGAATGGATGGTTATATTTATGATTATGATTATGATTATGATTATGATTATGATTGATATAGATGCCAGTGGATAATTTATATATTGTAGATATATACATACATACATATATATATAATAAATTCTGTACTTGAAATTTGAATAAATAGATAGTAAATAAATAAATTAACTAACTAACTAACTAACGCAAATATAAACATAAATATAAAATCCATCTAACCAACCAACCACTCACGCATCAAATTTCAAATTTCAAATTTCAGATTTCCCTTCGAAATAAAAATCCCATCCCCCAACCCAATCAAAAAGAACACCCCCCCCTTTCCTCCCCTCTACTACAAAATCCACCCCGACCTCTCCAACCCCTTCTTCCTCCCCTCCGAACTCCTCCTCCCCAACGCCTCCTCCCTCCCCTTCACCACCGGGCTCCCCAACCTCCTCCCCAACGCCTTCATATGCGTCAACTCCTGATCCCGATCCCGATCCCGATCCCTCCCTGTCCCCGCCCCCTCCCCCGCTTCCCGATCTATCTCTTCTTCTCTCTCCCGAATATCCCGCTCCTGCATCTCTCTCATCCATAACGGCGCATTTTCCCGCTCCACCTCCCGCGGTATATCCTCTAGATCTTCGATTTGGCGATCGATGCGGGAGCCGCCGAGGCGGCCGCGACGCGGCGGTGGCGCCCCGGGGAGGACCCCCGGCGTGTTGTGGATCCGCATTAGCTTGTCGCCTGTTCGCGCCACGCTATTGACTAATTCATACACGTTGGTCCTGGGAGGGCCCTGCGCGCCCTCTTCCTGTAGGCCCTGGTTTTCGAACTTCGCCACGTCCGCTAAAAGCGCATTGTGTCTCTCGGTGCGGCGTTTTTTCTCGGCGGGCGGCACCACCGGTGTGGGTTTGGGGACGGCGGTTCGCTTGGCGCGCAGCACGAGACGCGTCCAGTCGATCTTTTGGCCTAGGTCCGAGAGCGCTTTTTCCGGGTCGATCTTGGTGGATCCGTCGAACCAGATGTAGAGCTCTGTGTCGGAGGGGAAGTTGCCGTGGATGAAGAGGGCGCTCTTGAGGGAATTCACCGAGGTTCTGTGCGGGACGGCGGTGAAATGATAAATCTCCGTTCCAGCGCGATCGGTTCGGCCGGGGGGAGGATGGGGTCGTCCGGCGATTCCTAGCTTGGTTTCGCTTTCTTCTTTCTTGTACCGATTGGCGCGGATTATGAGCGTTGCCGAGGTTCCCCATTGAGGAAGGTTTTTACTTCGACAGAAAGATCTCAAGTCGGATAAGCCCCAGTATACTGGGAATGGGGCTAAGAATAGGTTTTCGCGGTGCTCCCAATATTGCTTGTAACTCTGCAATTCATGTAATAAATGAGCTCTACAGCGCTGGACCTTCTGTTCTTTTCCGATGCTAATAGGACTTAACTTGCGAAAAGCGATAAGCATATCGAGCCCGTTCTCGGCCCATATGAGGCAGCTTTTGTACATGATTTCTAGAACGTTGGAATAATCCAACTCATACGTCGGGTTCCTTCTACGTTCTTCCGGAGAGAGTTGATTCATTCTCTTATACATCTTAAATATGTTAAAACTTTCAATTCTGTGTGCCAAGTTCCAGCCAGCTTTTGTGCCATTCAATATCCTGTCTTGTTGTGCTGCTTGAGTCGAAGGTAGACGGGGCAGAGGTAGACCATTAGAACGGCACCAATCCCATCCCTGGATCCATGTCCAATATCCAACGTTATTGAAAGAGAATTGGTTAAGCTCTGTAAGTATTGGACTAATTTCTCCATGTGCCGGTGGATTTTCAAGAACATCCTTTGGTTCATAGATTGTTCTCAAGTGCCTGACTGGAGCTCCATGGCGTGGATCGTTGACTTCTCCAACAACTTGGGGCAGGCTATGCTGCTGACGTACTCGGTCGTAATCCTGTTTGGCGCGATCCTCTCTAACTTCATTAAAAGCTTTTTGCAAAGTGGTCGATATTGAAAGTCGTTCCACATGACTTGGTTGGAATTCTGTGGTGGGACGATAACGAACTTCAATGCGTGTCAATCCCTCACTATCATCATCTAAAATTGTCGATAAATCAGCTTCAAGCTGGCAATCGTCATAGGACTCGATGGAATAGTTGATATATTCTGCATCTTGTTCTAAGGCAGTTGGCCGTTTGGGTACTGGCGGCTGAGGAAGTGTCCTCCGGAGGTGTACACTTCCCCCAAATTTCAGTTCCGGATCATAATCATCTACAGTGCCAACCGCACTGATCATTGAGCCATCTAGTCCATCGATGAGATCAGCATCTTCTATATTTTCCACCGGTCTACCAGCAGAGAACTGCGGGAGTCTATACCGGCCTTTCCATTTTGGCATGTTAAAAATTTCATCCACGGTAAAATTTGGTTCTCTGGAAAACCCTCCCACCTCCCTTCTCCAAGGGCAATTAAAATCCGGCTGTAAGAGCCTCCTCATTTTACCAGGTAACTGAGTAGGATCTACTCGCAGAGTATGTTTATCCCACCACGACTGTTGCATTTTCTCCGCGACATAATCAGTAGTGATGAGCTCTAGGGTATCAAAGAATGGCCGATCCTCGTTAATAGTATGTGTGGGGTGCCAGCAGAGTGCCCAGCCAAGCTTACCAAAGTTAGGTGTTGGTTGTCTGGGTCTGCAGAACTGAGGATGCCATCCGCCAAAGATGTAGGAGATAAACGAAGCTCCAATCTCGCTAAGACAATCAGTACCGACATAGGGCTCGCAAAGACCATTATCGGGATTAAATGATCTGAAATCCTGATGAAACATAGCATGGCCAATCTCATGAACCATAGTAATAGCAGCCATAAACTGTGCTCTGATACGAATCTCGGACCCGGGGACATTGAGGCGCATCGGAATCAAATATATATCCATGATGGCTATAGAAAGTGGTCGTCGTGTTTTGCCTGCCCTAGAAGCCTCCAAATCACTTTTTTCGATGTCCCGGGGTTCGATGATTGGAAAATGGACCTCTTGATTGTCTACCAACCTAGTGATGCCATTCCATCCTCGTTCGTTATACATAAGACTATTCGTTCTCCATTTTGTACTTTTTGCAATCTCCTCGAGTTCTAATTGTGCTTTCTCAAGATCCCGACCCCTGATATTATCTCTCAAGGGGATGATTTCTGGGCACATAAGCTGTGTATGCTCGGCATGTTTTACATCTTGAGGAGAACCAAAGATTTTACTCGAGGGCAGAAAACTCGCACAGTACGGCATGCCAACTTCAAGTAAGCGTGTTGCAAGACGCATACTCGGAAGTAAAAGCCGATAATCACGATCGCCAACTTCCCATCTATCTCGCCGAAAAAAATGATGAACCGGTCCTGTTAAGGTGGGTGGATTAAGGAACTGTTCTGCTTTTCGTCTAGTGGCTGTCTGGATGAGTAACTTGAACATCAGTTTGAGAGTACTTTGAACACCTACCTGGATCAAATTGAATGTTACCTAGAGCACCGTGTGCTCTCAGGTAGTTTACATCCCATTCTGTCGAGGCCATATTGGATTGAATAATATCTCTATTGCGTCAAATCAACTGATGGTAGGTTCAATTTCACCTTATCAATCCAATATGAATAAAAATACAATTTCTGAGTTATAGGAAAGTAGCAACTGAGCACTAGCTAACATTGTGCAAGCAAACTACTGAATGCAGATATTAGAATTGGAATGCAACAAACAACAAAGGAAAGGAGTCTTTTAACTCTTGCAACGCTTCAATCTTTCTTATTGTGAGATTGCTTGTTTATCGTTGCTCTAAAGAATAGACATGTAAAGTTCTTTGTTCAATTGCTTTCTCTTTGATGATGGATCACACCAATTCCGGTCATCTTAGCAGAAAATTTCTCGCAACTGAAATGAGGTGAGTTGTAGAATTCTATTGTATGATCATGTTATCATATTGATATAATTCTTCGACGTTCAATCATAACATGGCGGTCATTACCATATATCCAGGCATTGGAATGTGCGTTTACATAGTAGGTGATTGATAGTGGAGTGAGTGAGTGGTTTGGTCTTTGGGTTGTAAGCTCCCGAGCTCCCGGGTTACCACAGCTCCCAAAGCGATTTGACTCGATTACATAACCTGACAAAAGCATGAATCTTATACTTCCGTATGGCACTCGCCATTTCATGCAATAAGCTCCAGTTTATATTCAGCCATGATTGATCAATCAGTCAATCAATCGATCATCCCAAAAGCATTTATCAACAAAAATGATATTAAAAATCCAATCGATCTATTCCATAAGTAATTTCGTCTTCAAACAATGTAACTATAGTATCTAACAATCTGTCTTATGTTTGTCTGCAAGTCTCTCTCTCTGTGAGTCTTCTCGCCATAGAAATAAAGTAAGATATAAGAATCCATACAGCATCAGTAATATCCTATGCTTTATATCCAAAACTCATTCCCTCCGAACTGAACCGAACTTCAAACGCCCGCTGAACGCTATCAAAACTCCCCATTACTTTTTTTTCTGGCCAATTCCAATTCCCATTCAAATGTCAATGCCAATGCCAATGCCGCAGAAAACTCCGCCCAATGCAGCCACCCATATTATGCTCCGATCCTTTTTTGGTATAATTATCGTAACGAATGTTTAGTTTCCTCTTCGTTTCCATTATCATTCCTCTCGTTCCCAATCCCCATCAACTTCATTCACAACAACTATAACTGTAGATTGAGAACATGACCCTGCATTCGTACCTATCTTAACAAGATCGGTTCTTCCTCTTTCCTCCCTATCATCAGGATTCTCTCTCCTCGATCTAGAAACCATAAAACATTGAATTGAACCCACGATTGCCACCAGGGCACTTCCAAACCATGCCATGCCGGAAAAATTGTTTCGGCTTCCTAATGCATAGAGATATCCGGATACAGGCGGTGCGACTGTTCTGCAAGCTGCACCGGCGGAGGCAGCTAATCCGTTTACTTTTCCGAGTACGGAAGGCGATGGTGTGGCTTCTTTAATTAGTATTAGAAGAACGGGATATGCGATGATGGAGAGAAGGTTCCGGACAAAGAGACAGGTGTAGAGGCCTGTATAGAGTAAAGATGATGGGAGATAGCTGAGGAAGGGAACCATAAAGTATGCGACTGGGTGGAGAATGCTGACCATGATGAAGAGTTGATAGATACCGAAATGCGCGGCGAAAATGGGGAAGATTACGGCTTGGACAAAGAGAGCGATCATACCGTTAATGGACATGATTACGCCGACTTGTTGGACGGACATCCCAAGGCCTCCAGGGAATGCGAAGGGATTGATGTTTCCAGCGTTAATCATTGTGGAGATGCTTTCGGGTCGTTTCTCGTCTTCGAGGAATATAGGGAGGAGGTGGTCGTATGTCATTGAGTGATAAGTAAATATACCCAATGCAATAATCAGTGCAACCACGTTTCGGTTGAAAATCTTTGGAGGAGTAAACTTTGTTGGTGTGTTCCTCCATTCCGTATCATCACTTCCCTCAAAAGTTCCATAGCTCTCAGAACGCAAATCAACCGCAGGAGTCTTGATAGCATCCGCGGTGGCCATCAATGGTGTCTCTTCGGAATGGTAGGTATCGTCAGGTAAGGATATGCGAGGTTGCATATCTGGATGAGTTTCCTCGAGTAAGAAGTAACCCGCTAGGATACTTATCAGTAATAAACCGGCACATATCAGATTCGGTAATAGGTATGGAAATGTGTTGAACAATCCATGGGGGGAAAATATGTTTGGAAAAGTTTCGCTTGGGTCTGCAAATGTGCCTCCAATTGCTGGACCTATAATAGTACCTATGCTCCATACAAAAGGCATTACGGAGTATGCTCGGGCTAGAAAAACGAATGTCAATTAGCCATTGTTCCCATCTGGTGTTGACATGAGCCAAAATCATATTCACCCACTAGCCCAAAATACTTACGTTCATGTTCTGGTTTTGTGACCATTTCGCCAACCATCGTCTGAATAACTCCAATATTTCCATTCAAGAAACCACCCAGTGCTCTACCAATCAGAGCCACCCATATATTTGACGCAAATCCAACCATAATCATACTCAACATTGTTCCGCAACATCCTGCGAGGAGCACCGGTTTTCGGCCAATACGATCCGATAATCCTCCCCAATACATTCCCGTTGTTGCTTCCGCGAGCGCGAAGGCCGAGATAAGTAAACCAGCATAGAATGACGCATCATCTTCACTGCCAACTTCGAATTTCTTAACAAGTGCCCAAGCGTAAGGGAAGATGGAAGTAAGGGCGATGGGTTCTGCGAGGCGGACGATAGCTATATATAATTAGGAATTAGAAAATGTTCTTGTGTACATTGCTAGATCGTGGCGCATGTATGCATAGAATGGAATGGAATGAAACACAACGAAACGAAATTAAATGTACTCACCAAGTAAGAATAATTGAGTGGTAGGAAATTTATTCGGATCTTGTATCAACGATTTCCGATTACCGCGGGGCATCCTTCGGGTGCCTCTATTTTTATCTTCCCAATTTCAAGTACGCTGACGATGATGGATTTTTTCTTAGAAGCCAAGGTAAATTGTAGAAGAGAAAGTAAACGATTTGAGTCTTGAGATAACCTCCAGCCCCTCAAATAAGAGGGAGAAAAAGTCTCAAGAAAAGATTGAATTAAGAAAACAAATACGAAAGCAGGTAGTAAAAAAGGGAGACAATGTTGAAAGATAGTAAGTCTATTACTGGATTTAGACTTTGGAGGGGGAGCGGAAGTAAATAAAAGGACGAAAGAGGAGAGGAAGTAAATAAAAAGACGGAAGAGGACAGGACAATGTAAGAATAAATTAGATAAATTAGGTAAACAGATAGAGAGGGAGAGAGAGATAGAGAGAGAAAGAGAGAGAAAGAGAGAGATAGAGAGAGATATATAAATTGTTTCTATGTGAGTTACTTATTATTCCAATAAAATCGAATTGAAATAATAAAACCAAGAAGGGAAGAGAAAGTTTTAAAAGTTTTAAAATTTTATTAATATGTTTTCCCTTCTCGGCATCTATACGCACCTTGACCAAGTAAGTAAGTATCTTTCTTCCTTCGTTGGTCAGACGAGAAACAATTAATGAATTCAAATAGAAATGAAAATTCAAATCTTTTCTTCGTCTTTTTCGTCTTCTTCCTCTTTTCTTATCTTTGTATATTATTATCTATTTTTCTCTTCACCTTATAAGAGTGATTTGTTTATTCCTCGTATAGAATAATATACATACATTATTACCGTTTAGACTTTGCGTAGAACATATATATAAATATCTCTGTGCTCAATTACTTAATATAGAAGCATATAATAATCTTCAATTTTTTTATACTCTGATAAGGTAAAGTAAAGTGTATGTGGAGAAAGAAGAGATTATTTATTAAAAGAAAATTGAATATTTATTAATAAAAGTTTCCCTTCCAACTAATTAAGTAATAATTAAGAATGGAAATAGTTAGAATCTTCTCTTATTCTCTTATTATTATCTTCTTCTCACAGGGCTCTCTTCATCTGATTTTTTTATATACATCGGAAAGAGTGATGAAGAATTTTAGATGTTTGAATCCAATCCCCGAAGTCTATGAAGCTAATGCATGATAATTCAGGGATTAACTAGTGCTTAGATTTGAATGTGGGTTGGACCGGCACGTTCCAAGACTGATTCCAAGGTTGCATTGTGCATTGTGCATTCTGCATTCTGCATTCAACATTCAACATTCAACACCATGAAAACAAGGATTGGGGAAATTTTGATTGATGGATTCGGATTCAGATTCTCATTCGAGGAACTTCAACCTCGGAAAGATCTAATAAATTCAATTCATCTTTATCATCTCATCTCATATCATTGGATGAATCAATTCATTTCAAAGTGAATTGATCAATTGATGTATGTTACCTACATGACTGTAACACCAGAACACCAGACTATAAACCCGGAACTCTTTTTCCATCCCGAAAGACGCCAAGATCTTTGCCATGTTCTCCCCATCATCCATCATCCATCATCCATCATCCAATAAACTACGGAATCTACGGTATGGGTACAATATGTATGTATGTATCTGCAGCTTACGCCTCGATGAATTTATCAAATCTTTTATTGACCGGATGGACTTCGACCTTGTGATACTCGTACTTGTTCCATCATATGTTCCATCATGTGTTCCATCATGAATATCTTCTGTACGTACATGAGGAAAAACCCAAGTTACAACACTTTAATTCATCTATATACTCTAGTATACTAGAATCTAGGGTGAGACTGTGAGTAGGGGTCAAATTGAAGTAATAAGGTACCTTTTTTATTTATTTATTTTTTTTTAAAAACTTTCTCTAGTTCTAGTGGGGTTATTAGTCCAGCTCCCCAAGAACGACCTAGAAATCTCGGGCCATTTACTATCACCCCACCTCGCTCATCACTATCCCATGGCCGAACACCATATCCCGATTATCATGTGGTCTGTGCATATGTATGTATCATTTATCATCACACCTACATTTCTACTAAATTCATTACATAAACGGAATATACTCCTTCTTTTGTCTAAAATTTGAACTCTTTCAATATATTTATCCATACATATATATACTTACTTGATAAACCTCATCTGAATCTATTGATCTCTCTCTACTAATAAGTCGAGATTTTCAAAAATGCAACACCTTTGCTATTTTTCTAACTAACTAACTAACTAACCATGATATCTATCTTCCTTCTTCATCACAATATCCATCTTCATCACAGTATCCATCTTCATCACAATACCCATCTTCAAACATCACATCACGATAAATCCCACCCAAACTCATAAAATCTAAAATGGAAAACACCCGTAGACGTAGATATATGAACCCACTACTAGTAATCTACATACATACATCCATCCATACATCCATATATTTCAACTATACACTTCGATTCCCCCCATTGAGCAGTAGAGAATACAAACATTTTCGTCTATCTTCCCCATTGCCCGTTGATAGACTGTCTAACTGACTGATTGACTGATTATATATAATAATAAATCGATCGATCGATATCTTAGATATATACATAATAGAGTAAACAGATAAAAATCCACTATATATCAACCACCTATAACAAACAAACAAACAACACACCATCGATAATAATCCAAAATAGACCGACTCATGATTCTCCTCTATGATTTCCCACCGCCCAGTATCATCTTGAAATATATGGATGTATTGATAGGACTTTGAGAATTGGTTTAAATGAAAATGAAAATGGATATATATATATATATATATATATATATATATATACTCATCAGTTTTATTGTTAAAATATTAATAGTATTAGAATTAATCGGGAAACGGGAAACGGGAAATGGTACTTTATTATGTATGGAGATAGAAGCTGGTAGCTTGTTTTGTATATTAAGACTTTTTTTTAGGATTTTTTTAGAGGTTTTTTTAGGTTAATTATGTTATTTTATGTTATGTTATGTTGTATCTAATGAGACTCGGACGTTGGGTTGATTTTTTATTTTAATTATTTTGAAGTTATTTATTCATTCATATATTTATTGGTTTGGTGATTTTATTTTATTGTATTGTATTTATTGTATTTTTTTTTGTCTTTTGCTGTATCGATCTGTCTATCTATCTATCTATCTATTATATTTTTGCTTTTTTATGTTGGTTGCTTATGTGGTTATGTAGATGTGGATATGTAGATATGGTTACGTAGAGATGGATACGTAGATATAGTTACGTAGATATAGTTACGTAGATTCCTTATCATCTAGATACTAGATATTAGCTACATATATTCTTTCTTTCTTTCTTTCTTTCTCCATTCAAACCCAAGTTAATTAGGGTATCACAAAGTAACACAAAAATGACGGAGTATTTATATATATATATATATATACATAGCTCGTTAATCTCGATTTCAAGATTTCAAGATTACCTACCACCGTTAGACAACCGATCAATTTGGCTTTTTTATGGTTCTGTTCGGGATTTAATTTGTATGTGTTACTATACTAGTATTTGGGTTTGAGTGGGTAATTAATTATTACTATGTACTTTATTTTAATATTGTATTATATGATCTCTTGTTAATCGATATTAATAATTGGGATATGCTATATGTATGTAAACTTAATTATTGAGAGGATGGGTTTGGGGATGTTTAGAGTAGTCGTCTTGTCGTTTCTTGGCTAGTCTAACTTGTAAGTAGACTCGGACTCTAACTTTTACTTCCTTATATTAATGCAGGGTCAACTACGAGTGTACTAAGGAATTAACTTCACTAGGTATTGTCAAACATTTCGTGAAATATCTATATGATATTCTTATATAGACAGACTATTTATATAAAATATCTATATACATATTCTATATAGAGTGATTCTCAACAACCATCTTATTAACAAAGCCTTTAAAAAAAATTCACATCAACATATTCATTCAATCAAACCTCTTATGACAGCAAACATCAAAATATCAAGAAAATGATCATCTATTCCTATTCCTATTCCTATTCCTATTCCCATTCCCATTCCACATTCAACCTTTCCAAATAAGCAATAAATCGCAGAAATATTCACAAGCAACAAATTCCAATTCCAATTCCATCTCGCACTCTTTACACACACACACACACACACATACAGCCATCTTTCCAAATCCCGCAGACCACTCAAATCAAAGTCACCACGACCGACTCCCGTCATATGAGTAACGAGAAACTTAACTTCCTTCCCTTGATTTTTGAAAAAAAAAGGTTTTATATCTATCTATCCATCCATCCATCAATCAATCACGAGATGATTATAATTCATAATTCGTATACTCGAGAGTAACCCGGCTGATCGATCAGTGATCATATAACCTGCGAATAAACCGAAATAGCAAACTTGGGATAGCAAATTGGAGTATAATATAACATAATATAATATAATCAATCTTCTTACCACCTACCACCTACTTCCAACATCGAAAATACATAGATACAGGATCGTGGATTCCCGTTTACCTATTACTGGGTGTCAAGCTTTATTTCACGGCGGGTGAGCGAGCGAGCGTTTAATTCTGTTGTTTCTTTTTCTTTTTCTCCCTCGTGCTTTGCAGCTAAGTTAGTATTAGCACCAGTATTCGTATCCGTGATCGGCATTTGGAGATCAGCTGGGTGCGTGTAGATGTTCATTTTCATAAGTATCTGTGATTTATAGTTTATGGGATGGAGGATTTTTTATTTATTTATTCATTCAACTATTCAACTATTCAACTATTCAACTATTCAACTATTCAACTATTCAACTATTCATCCATTCATATTTCCGAAATGGACGAACAACGATAAAGATATCGTGATTCATATCATCAAGTTCTTTAGGTTGAGTTGAGATCTTATCTCTCTCTATCTCGTGGGCGTCGATCGGGTGGTAGGTAGGTTCCTGGGAGACTTGCAGAGCATAGATAGAGATATAGATTGAGGGAGGGGAGGCACTGTGCTGGTTTACTTACCTATGCAGAGTGATGTGGTAAAATGGTGGGTATTTTGTAACGGATTGGTTGGTTGGTTGGTTGGTTGGCTGATTCGTGTTGTTGTTGATTTTATTCTTGTATTTTATATATATAGTATTGTGCTATATATTTATATCCTAAGAGAAGAAATCCCTATCATGGATTATTCTATTCTGTTCTGTTCTGTTCGGTTCATTCCACAAACCCTAACCATCTTGTCATCATCCCCCATCCCTCATCCCCCATCCCTCCTTCCCCATCCCTCCTTCCTCCTCCCTCATAATCTCACAATACCAAACCCACACCCATCCCACCACACCCATCCCACCCCACCAAATAACAACACCAAACAACAACACCAAAAAACACCACCAACCCCTCAATCCCCCCCCCCCCCCCCCCTTAATAAGAAAAAATCTCTCCTTCATCTCAACACCATACCATACCATACCATACCATACCATACCATACCATACCACCATCCACCATCAATATCCTCCAATCATCATAAATCCTCACACCCATCATAAATCCATACACCCACCATAAATCCTCCAATCATCCACACAATAAAACACATAATAACATGCGATGATACGATAGCAGTGCCGAAACCGAAACGAAGACTTTGTTTGGAGAGAAAATCTTTGTTGTTATTATTATGGATGTATGGATGGATGGATGGATGTATGGTATGGTTTTTTGGCTTTGGATTGGTGATGGCGGTGATGGCGGTGGTGATGATGATGATTTATAGTTGGGAAGAGTAAGGTTGGGGGTTGGAGTTTAAGATGGATAGATGGATGGATGGATGGATGGATTTTCCAATTATCGTTGTTGATCAATTCGATCCCTCATGGTTCATGGGTATGCGGGGAGAGAGAAGGGAAGTATAAACGCATATATACATTCATTCATTCATTCATTCATTCATTCATTCATTCATTCATTCATTCGTTTATTCATCCATATATACATTTATATGCACATCCATATATACAAAAAACTCCATCGCTCAATCAATCCAATATACAAATAATGCATGTATGCATGCATGATCTCGCTCGCTCCGCTAATCCGCCATCAACTTTATTTCAAACGCCAACCCCCCCCTCCGCTACTTTTCCCATCCTCAAAACCCCGCCCCTCCCCCTCCCCCTCCCCCTCATCCTCTTCCCCCACCAAAAGATCCCCAACGGCGCCGGGATCAACGCCAGCGCAATAAACCCCAGCACGCTATTGCCCCACCCATACCCCAACTCCCTATACATAACTGGTCCGGCCAGGGGTAAAAAGGCGCCGAACAGCGAGCGCGACACGGTGAGGGCGGCGATGCCACTGGCGGCGAAGAGTGGGAAACAGTCGATTACGTAGGTTTGGATGGGGATGAAGATGCCCATCATGCCGAAGCCGAAGGGGATGAGGCCGAGGATGGGGAGGGAGTACTGATGGGGGGAGGGGGGTGTTAGTTTGGTTTGGGGGTTTATTTGGGGTGATGGGGAAGGGATGGGGGGAGTGAGGAGAGAGGGGGGAAATAGAAGAATAACATACGTGAACACCACCCTCGATACTCCACCCATACCAGAAAAAACTAATGGGTATAAAACACGCGAAGAATATACAAGCGGGTAGACGCATTTCGGGCTCGAAAACGCCGTTGTTGGCTTTGGTCATGCGCACGACGGTTACGTCGGAGATGCGCGCGACGACTATGAGGCCGAGGAAGAAACCGAATCCGAGGCCTATGTACTGTGGTTTGGGGGGGTGGTAAGTAAGTGAGTGGGTGAGTGGGTGGGGGATAAGATGTGAATGGGAGGAGGAAAACAAGGGGGGAGAAAAGGGGGAAAACGTACAGCTAATCCACATAATTCCGGCGCCCAACCATATTTAACCGTAAACACCGTCGTGATAGTCGTGAATAGTAGATACAACAAACCATAAACAACAGCCATATACAAGCTCAGAATAAAAACGATAGGGGATAAAAAGAGCATTCGAAGAGGTCTAACCAATCCATTGATGAGTACTGCGGAGGGGGAAGTAGGAGCACCGGATTGCTCGTAGACGCTGCGGAGATCGGTACGATTGAGTTCTTTCTGGAGACGACGAACTTTCCGCTTCATGAGCACGCGCGGATTGGTCTCTTGATTTAGGAGCTCGATTCCGATGGTTATGATGGCGCTGGATATGAGGAGGATCCAGAAGACCCAGCGCCAGCCTATACGTTGGGCTACGAAACCTTATGAGGGGGTTTTTCAACGGTTAGATTTAGATATTTACTTCTTATGGAATGACCTGACCTGACCGTTCGAAGGAGAAGGAATTATTAGTACGGAGAGGAGAAAGGGAAAAAAAACGAAAACCCAAACACATACCTCCAGCAATGGGTCCCACAACAGGACCAAACAACGGACCCAAACTATACAACGAAGTAGCCAAACCCCTCCTATCAGCATGAAAAAGATCCGCAATCACACCACCGCCAATCGTCAAACACCCCGAACCCCCAATCCCAGCCAGCAGCCGAAATCCAATCAACGTCCCCAAACTAGGCGCTAACGCACATCCAATCTGCCAAATACAAAAGATCAAATTCGCCCCCGTCAACACATATCTCCTTCCGTAAATCTCAGACAAAGGCGCCAAAACCAACGGGCCGATCACATACCCCAGCACGAATATACTCACGGTAAACGAACTCAATATCAGATCCGTATTCCCAAACTCGCGATCCGCGAACGTGACGCCAGGCGCAAACATCGAGGATGCGAGAGGCGAGATGAATGTTATGCTGGCCAGTAAACCAACGAGGATCCATTTTTTGGATTCGGCGAAATTGAACGGCATCTCGGGGTCGGTTTGCGATTCCCAACCTACGAGGCCGGCGGGGAGGTTGGAGAGGGGGAGGGGGCGTGGCTCGAGTTTGGCGCGGTGAGAGCGCGTGGTTAGGCGGGATAGTTTGCTTCGGGGGGAGTGTTTGGTTGCTGTTCGCGTGATGGGGTCGCTGGTGGTGGTGGGGGGTAGGGAATTGGTGCGGGTGCGAGCGTGGGCGCGGAGGGGGCTGGGTCGGGAAGGGATGGTTGAGGATGTTGGGCCGGATTGTATGCGTACGGTGATGGACTGGAGAGAGAGGGAGGTATGGTTAGGCTAGGTCCTGGATGGATTGGGATGGATGGATGGTTTGAGGGAATGGAGAGGAGAAAGTAGTGGTGGAAGAGGAGGAGGAAATAGGTGGGCACACCTGTTGTCTTGCAAGATCATCTATATGACCTTGATCCATAGCCTCAACTTCTTCATGCGCAGAATCGGGATATCCAATTGAAATGATGGAGGATGTTTCATTCTTATTATGAGACGACGGTCTCGAGGCGGGATCGGGCTGGTATGTTGATTCGGTTTTACTTCCTTCATGATCATGTTCCCTTTCCGTCTCTGTTTCGGGAATTATGCCTTTCTCGAGATCATGATTTGAAGCCATCATCGGCTTCTTCTAATGATTCGAAACCCGTATGTATTATGTACAATCGATATACATCAAATTGAATCGCCGTACGATATAAACTGAATTGAATTGAAGAATAACTCGAGCTAGAACGTTTTTTTTTTGCTGGATTAAGCAATTATGTACATTTGGTGTAAGTATATTTCATGTATAAATACGAAAGTTAATCGTAACGAATAAGCCGCAAGTTGTCGATGCAAGATCAGCGGTACAGGAAACACACAAAATGGTGGGATGAGAATATCAATATAGATATGGCAAAATTGATGAATCGGATGTGTTTGATCTGACTGATCCTCAAGGTAGAGAAAGCAGCAGATGGAGAGAGATGATTAGGATTAGGATGAAAGAAGTAATGAACAGCAAGAAAACTGTTAAGGATAAGCAAACAGAACGACGGCGGGAAAAGCGTAGTATACGTGTATGTATATGTATATGTAGAGCATATATACAGAAAACGAAAAGCAGAAAAAAGAAGAAGAAAAGGTAAATTCAATATGTATAAGAACTTTCTACCGGTATTTGAACACAAGTACCGTTTCTAGACTCATGTTCTTTTCTTTTTATCTTTTTAATCGTCTTATTCCTTCACCGGTAGGTGGGTAAAGATTGGTCTGAAGTCTTGTTATGGATGCGATGTGTGAACCAGGAATGATTTGAAAAAATAAAAAAAGTAGAGGAAGGAAAAAAAAAATAAAGTAAACAAATAAATAATATTGGTTGAATATTATGTTAATGCATGGATTAAGCCGGGGTTGACTTTACTATGTGGGATTTTTTTGATCCTCTTGACAGGGGAACATATGAAGGGGCTTACCGAATAAGGTTGTTATTACAGAAGTTGTGCATTCGTGGCATCTTCATTATTGAATTTATGAAACATGGAAAAGAGAAAAGTTATGTTGGTTGTTGGCATAGGTAAGAAAAATACAGAATCCTACATAAATCTCGTATAATTGATGGTTGGTGGCGGCTAAACTAATGGGCTGCTTAGAACTAACTTGAAGATTCGATACAGTACAATCAATACATCAAGCGAAGTAATCACGCAAAGTCCCTATTTTAGGAAAGTTTTCCGACTGAGGAATTTTTATAGGCCCAGAATCTATAGGATACATCCTCACATGAGTGTGTATTAAGAACCAACCTTGATTTCAATATGAGTGATATTCTTGCTCATGTGCCTTTCCCCTCACTCCTTTCTACTTCATTGATAGTCGGTACAGATAGCACTTGAGCCACTTCTCGCAGATGGTGCTGGGATTCAAAAGATCCGATTCGCATGATACCTAGCTAGTATTCACACCGTGCAACAAACGTCTCCATATCCAAGAGTCCGGCCCTCTTGGCACGCATCCCTTTATGAATATATACAAAAGATAACATTGCGGTCGAGTAAGATGACGATCTAAACATGAAAAGTCAAATCTTTGGTATGTATCGATAGTATGGTGATTACAAGATGCTCAATCAATTCGATTTTGATTTGAGAATCCAATGATTGTATGGATACACCCATGTCTCACGATTTTCTCACATTCAACTCCGCATCTTTCTCCAACCTAGCACTTTCCAACCTCTCTTCGGAAATAAGCATCGATTCAGGAAACCACTCTGGAACAACGAATCCACTCTCACCCTCATCCTCACCCCCATTCGAAAGGATCATCTCAGCTAAAGCCTTCCCACATAGCCAAGCATGAACCATACCCTCACCTGAGAATGCCGCCGCCGCCCATTCAGCGCCTTTTCCCGTTGTGACATTTCTTCCCGTCACCGACTCAGGAAGTTTCCCAACCCAAGGTAATCCATCCGTACTAAATCCCATATTACCCGTCCACATAGACTTCACAGCCGGTCCCTTGACCACTCCCCAATTATCATCGCCAAAAACTGCTCCCAAAACACCCCTCAGATGAATATCCGCATACATGTTTAACTCTGCATCAGTAGCGATGCCGGCCTCCTTGATCCCTCCTGCCTCAGTCTGAACATATCCACCTCCCATCATCATTTCACCGTCGGAAGTCGACCCCACTGGGAGTTGAGTGAGATAATCAAAACCATAATCATAGTTAAAGATCCAAGAGTGGTCACTCTGATGTTTAAATTTGTCTCCAGGGGGTTGCGCAGACATTTGACCTCGAATTGGAAATATACACCCTTTGACACCTGGAACAAGATGGCCGATATGTGCATTGGTGCAATGGATAATATGTTTAGCTTTGATTACTCCTCGAGGAGTGACGACCTCGAAATAATTTTCGCCTCCTCCACGGATTTTGGAAACACTAGTGTTTGTTTCGAGGAGAAAGTTTGAGGGAAATTGTTTGCGGAGATGTGCTAGAAGACCAGTAACAAACTTATAAGGCCACATAGCACCTGCAACACCAGTCACTGCCCCAACAGCATTAGGTATACCGAACTTCTTCAAAATGGTCAGCAAAAAACGTCATACAAACTTATGACCAGCATACATACCTTCCTAATCTCCTCCTCCTCAACGAAACCAAACTCTTTAGCCTCATCCGGCATATCGATCTTGAAAAGTTCGATATCCTTCTTCATGTCTTCCCAAGCCTCCCGGTGAAAATACACGCTCAAAAACCTCACCCTACGAACCTGCGTCTCCTCCAGCAACCCCAACCTCTCCGCACTCTCAATCAATGCTTCCAGATGTGCAACCCGCAATTTATGAATCTTTACCGCCGCATCCTTCCCCCATCGTTCCTTAATCGCCGCATAATCCTCTCCCGTCTCCAAAATATGTCCACCATTTCTTCCCGTAGCACCACTACAACAATCCCTCGCTTCCAGCATAACGACCCTCGGAACCTCAGCTGAACCATCATTTTCTTTTTGAAGTCCCTCCAATAAAGTTTGTGCAACTGAAGCCCCTGTGATCCCCGATCCAATGATCAGGTGATCCGCAAATTCTGGAAGCTCAGTTGATTGTATCCGAGCAACCTCAGGATGTGGTTCTTTCATCCAAAAAGACTTTGTTGAATGGGTATCATCTGGAATTCCAGGATCGGTATATACTCTATTTAGAGCATCCTGTCTTAATGTAAGTGGTACATATGGATTACGAAATTGCCCAGCAACGAATGCCATGATATGGTTTCCTGTGGTGATGTTATGGGATCGATGAAGAATTCGAAAAGAATGATAACGTAGAAGATTTATTTATCTAGAGAAATAAACTTTGAAAATCAATTATTGAGTCTATACTTTTGCTTTTAGATATAAGAAGCTTGACTTGCAAGACCATTGTATGGGTAAATCACTTGCATGCTGCATATTAACGCTATTACCAATAGGGAAGGTGAAAGCGATAGGCCATTGAGTAGGGAATTACTGCTAAATTTGCAGTAAAAATATAGAACTCTCTTATCACGATTTCCACAACGTAATTCAAGTAAACGTTACCTACCTATCTATCTTATCACAAGATTCCTGCCTCGAATTGCTTAAGTTGGACTTATTATGAAATATCCCACGATTCCATTCATAAGACCAAGAAATGAAAAGTAGGTAGGGAGGTAGGATAATTGACTATGATATGTCATTTCTTCGGACTTAAATCTATTGATATTGAGGATGTGACATTTCTCATATCTTCTTCTCCTTCTTCTTCTATCAAGCGACTTGTTTATAGGAAAGAACATGATGGCGACTTGCTCACTCGGATACTATTCCGCATTTGCTATACCATCTCAAAGTCTCTTTCCTCGAGTTATCACATACTATTCGTATTGACCAGATAAATATGTTCACTCTGTCTGCTACAGCGGCTTGAGTACCGATTACTCTGATCGGAGGACTTCAAGACGGAGTTTCTCTTGTAGGAGAAAGAATATAGTTATTAACAAGATAAGTGTAGAGGAGGATAGTCCAGAAAGTGATGAATTGGGAGAATATAAATGGTATTTGAAGTTAGGAACTTAGAGTTGTTATTGATACTGATAGAGAGATTACCTGACGGTTGTGTAATGGAGGTGGAGAATTCCGTACGCCCGGCGTATTTTAGCTCATGCCATCATCTGTTACAGGAAGTCCCGGAAGCTAAAGTTAACTACCGCGCCTACCCCTCCATTACATCACTTTTATCTTGCAATCCTCGATTGAGGATGTTTATTTGAAGTATATATTTGGTCAATTGCTCTTGTTCATCACATTGTTGTAGATTCAATGCATGATTACCATTTATTGAATTGCAAAGCACACTCTCCTATCTGAGGCAATAATATAACACGATCTTGTCAATCAAGTCTTTCTTTCTAAGATATCACTATGGCAGACACCAGCGTAACAAAGACAGACAGCCTCGTCTCTTTACCTGCCGAGATTCATAGGTTCATACTTCAATACTTGGATCTTCTTACCCTCAAGCAAATGAGACTGACTTCCACGCACTGGGCTACCCTCGGAGAATCTTATCTTATACCCCCTCACTTCACAACTTTTCTCCACCGGCCTGACTTCCCTCGTCTTCTTTACATCTCCAAACACGCAACACTCGCCTCCTCCATTCACTCCTTAACTATCAATCTTAGCGACGACGACAGGAATAATCTGCGACGCGCTTATTTCAAGAATATACACCCGTTAGCTCGATCTTTCATACTGCCTCTAACAGATTGGTCTTACTACAACGCACTCAAACCTCTCAAAGACTATTATCGCCACACGACCTGTCACCCTGTCATACTATCCACGGCATTCCGTTTCCTAAACAATCTATCGTCACTCAAAATAACCCTAAATGATTGTCCATTTCCTCAAAATCCCGAACAAGAACATCTTCGAGAAATGTGGGAACGGCCCGCGCTTCGTCTTCTACCCCTTAACCTCACTACTGAACGATTCACCACGATTCTCAATCGTCTCCTCCCAACTATCTCCCAAACTAAACTGAGATCTCTATCTCACGATTCACTCCCCTTCGAGTTCTTTACACAAAATACCACCACTATCTCCTCTTTCAGTCCTATCTTTAGTGTCCTCACGGATCTAACTCTTACTCTAGATCACTCTGGTCTACCTGGCCGGCTCAACAGAGTCCAGGGATTTCAGCACCTTTCCATGTGTTTGAAACTAGCCAATAGTTTGCGAAGCTTGAGTTTAGGGTCAAGAACACAAAAAATCGATTATTCTAACTTGATATATGGACTCAGTGTAACCAGAGCAGGAGTGAATCTGTTCCCACACTTGGAAATTTTGCATCTGGAAGGGATAGACTGTCGGATTCAGCCACTGACTGAGTTTCTTTTGGGATTGGATACTCTAAATGAATTGGAATTGGGTGGCGAGGAATGCTGTATGGAGTTTCCTGGCAGGACATATGGGTTTTGTCTCTTGAGGGGCCAGTTTGAGAGATTGGTTAAGACGATAGATAGAGAGATGGCGCTGGATAGATTTGTTGTTAAAGGGATGTTTTATGAGTTTGATGATGGAAGAAAATCCAAGTTAAGTGGATGTTGGAAGGTCGATGAGTGGACAAGCGCGGAGCTTCTCTGGGATCCGGAGCTTATGGAAATTGAGCCACTTACGTTCGATCTGATTGATGAGTTGGATTAGAAAACAGCATCTAACATCTAATGTTAACGTATATTTGGGATAAGACCGGATCTTTTCATATATTAAGGAGGGAAATAAGCCTGTTGGTGTTTTGGCATACTCATTTATTTTACGAATATGTCCTCAAATAGGATGATAGTCGACATTCACTTGATTTTAAAATTCTAATTTTAACCTCTTCCAAGGTTCTCTGATAAATATTATTCGTTCGTCAATGAATTCGATTCCTGTTTCTTCTGCTCATCTTCCTTATGTATATAGATGGGATTACATGACTTGACTTGACATTTACAACAGCAGGAGTATATGCAGATAAATATAGAAAACAAACTTTCTTATTCCTTTCCAAATACATATTGCACAAGTACTTGCACAACATGGTAATACATAAGAGGATAAAAACCGTATAAAAACTCAAACTCAGACGAAACCAAACCAAACCAAATGATTCAAATCACCACCACAACTCTACTCACGCCGCCCCCAAAATCCAATCCCCACGCCACACAAACCCCTCCTCTCCAATCCACTCCACCCCTACGCCACGCACCCGCATACCCCCCATAAATACCCGTCCCGTCCCGCCCCCTCACCCCAATCCCGATGCATGCCCCGAAACCAAGCATTGGGGTCCAAAAAACACGGCCAACTAGCCGACATATATACATACATACATACATACATATTTACCCAGGGAGTCTCCACACACACCTCGTATAAAGGTTCCCTTGCCCGTTATTCTAGGTAGGGAGTATTTCCCCGTTCCCCTAAATACAATACTTTGAGTGATACCTTTGCCCGCATCTATCATAAACATAAACATAAGCATAAGCATAGTCATAGTCATATTCCTTCCCGCATATTCATGCATGCATGCATACACATACATACATATCCATACATACATACATACATACATACAGACACCCATACCTCTCTTTCTCCTCGTACAGCAGAAGTCGTCCATTCATTCGTTTCTCTCGTGTAACAACCACCATCCAAGGTACCACATACAAACGAACGAATTTCTCCATCCTTCCCGCTTCCTACTCCTCATGTAGGTACCGATCCGATCCGATACGATACGATACGATCCGCTACGATGCGATACGCTACGTTACACAGTCAACCGCCAATCCGAATCCACAAATCAGCCCTCTTCCCGTCCGTCCATCCACACCCATCCATCATCAACTACCGGTACCGTTTCGAACCCGCCAGATCCTAGAAAAGTCCCACCAACACCCACCCACACGTACTTTGCACCCGCACACCCACACCCACACCCACAATCCAGAATATCGGGTCGAAGGATTCTGGCTGCTTTAACAGCTTTTAACTGACTTTACTTAAGTTAATGTTGTGGCAAATATAATATCATTCAGTCCGTGTCACATTGATCTATAATCAGTCACATACATATATACATACATACATACATACATACATCTACTTAGTCACCAGCTGATTGATTAGTTACAAGAAATTTGATCTGGTCTTTTTGAATATTTTTCATTCTTTTTTTGGTCGATATATCAAGTTGATGATTTTATGTCCCATTTCCCACCCCTTAGCTATGCAACGCATTTTAAGCAAAAAGAAAATAAAATAACAAAGAAGCCGAATAATAGCAGACAGATATATAGTAGTGAGCAAGTGAGCGAGCAACCTATATATAAATAAATAAAACAAGAAAGCAGAGCCTTGAAAAACTCCGATTTCTGCGCGCTCACTTCTCTCTACTTTTCCCATCACACCAGCCTTAATATCAAAGCTGTGTGGGATAGATACCCGTAAAGGTAATTTTTATAATATCTTTTTTTTCTTGCCGTTTTCTGCGTGAGCAAATGCCATGCCAATATCCTTTCACCTGATTTCATCTCAAACAATCATCCCGGACGGCCAAGTCCCTATCATCTTTCTTCTACGAGCTTTCATAACGACGTCTCTATAAACAACTAAAACCCCGAAAAACCAAAGCCATCTAATGCAGCGCTTTTAAAATCAACTGATACCCGTCTAAATTTCCTCTCATTTACTCATTTTCTAACCTGGAACGAAATGTATGTATGTTTCCCTGAAAGGCAAAGAGAAAAGTGTCAAATAAAAAAACCAAGCCCAATGCATACAGATGTTGTCAAGCACCCGAAAACAAACATGGTCTTGCCGTCCATTCGCCGCCGCATGCAAATGCTAAGATGCCAACTGTATATATAAGAAAACCACGCAAACTTTTCTTGGATATGCAAATGCTCGGAAAATCTCGACGCGCTGTCAAGTGGAGCATAACAAAAGAGAATGAAATGTAACAACGCCCATGCAATGCAAATGAAAACAGTCCTTCTATAAGTTGTCCCACCCAAACGTATAATTCATGTCATTCCATCGCTATATATTTGTATGTACGCCCTGAACTGGGGAATCAATTTTCGTGTTTATCGGTCTGAATAATTGTGCCATGTCTAGGGTCAAGTTTGCAACTCCAAAATCCTTATCAATGTCGCTCACAGAACCAGGTTCCTCTCCACGTTTGGCTGTATCAGTCGAGGCCCATCGCCCGGAAAATTTGAGCAACTGTATTACGTGCGTGAATCTTTGGTCAGATGGCATTTGCCAGTCCAACTTTTGAGACATCATGCATTTCTGAAGCCAATAGAAGTGTGCACCGTCACGACAGAACCCAAATCGACGAGGATATTGAGACCCTGGTGGGTATTGAGCAGCGATGTCTTCATCCCAAGCTTTCTTCCATTTCTCAAAAGCGTTGGCTACAGTCTTGAGGAGTTGGTGAGAAACCGGGGATTGACCATCTACAGGAGTTGCACGTCCACTAGTATTGGTGCTTGGGGCACCACTTTGATCTCCGGTTCTGACAGCCCAATCGTTTTGACTGATTGGAGTATTTGTGCCACTGTTCAACGACTTTGTGATTTGACCAGATTCTTGAGATACTTGCTTCTGCGCAGTCCAAAGCTGTACATGCAAGGCATGAACCAGTACAAACTTAGAGAATAAGTTGGTGGTTCCAGGCTGAATGTCATATGCATGACTCATCAGTGTCTTCAGAACAGTGTGCATTTCAGGTTGCTTGCGTCTCCGGTTGCCTTCAGCATTCTTCTGCGCAGAGACGGATGCACCATTAAGTCCAAGAGCATCAGCACATTCGGTAGAAGTACGAGCTTCCCAGGCAGCATCATCGGCAGGAAGTGGAAGACGTATCTCCACAGATTCAAAAGATGGTGGAATATTGAAGTACAGAACCAAAGAGCAATCAAGCAAGTAAATCATATACAGTAATCGAGATCGCTTCTCTTGCTCGACCCATGCGTTCCAGTCAAAGTTAGCGGCAACGAACGCATCCACGTTGACGTGAGGCTGATGCAAAACGCTCAAAGGAGGTGTAGTGGTTGGCTGTGTAAGACCTGCCCTTCTTGCCAGAGATACGACTAGTGGGAAATCACGTCGAGCCTTCTCGCGTTGAAGAGGAGTACCATGCCAGGTGAAGAGAACTTGCATCATGAAAATAGCTGCGATCTGTTCAATCTCGGACTTAGAAGATCCAATGCTTTCATTTCCATAATCACCTGCCGAGGAGCGTGATATAATCGAGTAAACCTGTGAATTGGACTCTATGGCCAGTTTTACTAACTCCATCATATCTCGTACTTGAGCTGGAGGGAAACGATCTGAGTAGACGGCTCCAATGCAGATCATCCCTAAGAGAAGACCGTCATAAGACTCGGTGATACGGAAAGTAGGCATGTGGATAATTGGGAAATGCCCTTGGAAATTGCTAAATTGTTCAAGGAAATGTTTTATGTTATCCGCTGTGAGAAACTTTCGGATATCGTTGCTGCGCGGGTTGAGTTGATTTTGTGCATTTAGACAAAAGCTCTGCAGTTGGTTTGCAACTTGTTGAAGAGGCTCATTGGAAGCGGGAATATTCCAATTGGAGTATTCGGAAACAGGTATATTGGAAGCGCTAGGATACACACCTGTAAAAAGGCCGTGGTTCGAGGGTTCTTGCTTTATTTGCATTTGTGCTTGTGCATTCGCGAGGTTCGAATTGTAGGAATTCATGAAATTATCTTGGCCGTTCGAGTGAAACATTTGAGGCCAGTCGAGTGTCGAATGCTGGCTGGCGTTCGCTCCTGCATAAACAGGCATCGATGGTCGTCCGTTAGAAACAGTTGACATTTCCGCCGTCGACTGCGGGTGCAAGTTAGCAGTGTTGCCTTGAGAAGCAAAATCGTAGCTCTGACTGTAAGAATGACCATTCTGTCCATTAGGCATGCTGAATGCCATGGCAGGGTTCATAGCAGATGACATAGTACTTGGCATTCCTCCCCCATATCCCTGATCAAAACTCGATCGACTCGAACCACCAGCAGCAGGCCCAGTCATGCCTCTGCGATCACCATTTTCGACGTTACCTAGACGTTGTTTAAGATCGTTCGATGCTTGTGCGGCTTGGTCATCTGTCATGTTAGAACCAGCATCAGGTATACTACCATCAGGAATAACACCGAATGGGTGCATTGTCGGGCCATTGGGCAAACCATTCATGCCTCCCATAAGATCGGTTGGCTCAGGTCCCATGGATGTATGAGCCTTGGGCCCAGGGTGAGATTTCTTCAAATGTGCTTGCGCATGAGATAAATGACTGGCTCCTGTAGGGTTTCCACGACGGATTGAGCATTTTTGGAAATGGCGTTTCAAGATATCACTGCGCGAGAAGGTATCACGACAGAGTACGCACATGTATGGACGATCTCCAGTATCTGAGTAGTGTTAAAAAATTTGCTTGATATGCTAGTTGGGGGGAGTGGGAAAACTTACGTCTCAGCAAATGACGTTTGAGATGTTTCGCGTGTAGGTATGTCTTGGTACAATGAGGACAAGGGAATTTTCCATCAGCATCTTTCGCAGGGATCATAGCATTTTTGGTGGACCCAGGGCCAGTAGCGGCGACAGCGGGACGTCCAGGGGCACTAGGCAAGATTCCTCTTCGACCCTGAGAACCCACAACATGTGTGGGAGGTTCATCTGCTTGCAATACTTGATGCAGCATATTGTTTTGAGGATAGTTTGAGTGCATTGAAAGATGTTGCGGTACATTGGATGGCGGCATAGGTCTTAAAGGAGGGCCACGATTTGTAGCAGGGGCAGGAGCTATAGGCAAATTATGTGATAGCGAAGTTGAGGATTGGGGTAACATGGAGGCAGAAGTGCGATATTGATGCTGCGGCTGCTGGTAACCATTCCCGTACATCATCTGCGAAGGTCTTTGCTGTCCCCCCATCTGTGTATAGTTCATTGAGGCGGACCCGGGTGTATTTGGGGTCGCAGGAGTGCGGGGTGTATGAGGTGCGCTCCATGATTGTTGTTGCATTGCAGCGTGCTGCTGTGGTTGCAAAGGTGGTAAAGTATGAGGTGGCAGATTCGAATTATGCTGAAGCTGATGAGGCGAGATACCAGGAAGTGGAGAATAAGGCGAATTGCTGTTACTCAACGCGTTTGTTGAATGATATTGAGGGTTATCCATAACGCGTAAGAGATTTTTGTAGTCGACCAATTCTATTATAATAGTAGAAACTTAATCATAAGAACTATTCCTATGCAGTTGCCGTGATAGAATTATAGATCGAAGATAGAAAGAATGACCAGTGATAACAAGCTCCAGGCCAATTGCTAACTACGCGTTTGACTTTGTATGGTATGAAGGTTAGAGTATCTTGTCACAAACGAAGATGTACTAATCGTCCCGATCTAGTAGAACTGGCGGAGAGGAAATTTTAATGGTCCCCTGCTGCAAGAACGATAGAACCACGCCACAATCGATAACAGAGAGAACGTCGTTGCTAGGAATGGATAACTCTAGGGGGCGGTAGCTTAATTGAAGCGCGACTTGGTAATGCTCTGAGGCTCAAGATATTTACTGAAATTGTTGTATCGAAGTATAAAGTGGACCCAGAGAGGACTTTATCCGTCCCAATGATTCCAAAGATGGGCGCAAATAAACGCGCTGGTGGGGAAACTTTTTTTTTTGCGAGGTTATGAGGATGCGGTCGATCAGCAGGGTCCCCTTCAACGTTTTCAGTACCCAAAAAAAAAAATAATAATCCGCCAAAGCAGAAATATATTTGTGTCGCACGGCGTCTAATAAAATGGAGATTGGGGAACGGGAAGGTTTAGATGGATGAACCTTTAACTGCTCCAAGTCTCCAAGAACGGGTGGTGGATGGAATTGAGAAGTGGATGAAGAAGAATAAGGTCGGTGGGTAGGAGAAAAATAGTAAGGTAGTTTGATGGAGAAGGGGAGAAGGAAAAAAAAAAACGTCTGTTTGGTGGAGGCGTTACAAAAGTTCTTTTTCTTCCTTCTTCTTCTTTCTCTTTTCTCGAGTAGGAAAAAAAGAGGGAAAAGAAAAAGGAAAAAAAAAAAATAATAGTGCCGGTAGTCTTTACTAGGAAATAATAGTGAATTTGAAATGGTAAGGATTCTTTTTCTCATTGATTCACAACTACTCGCTGCTTTAATCAAGAAATAATATCTCGATAGAAAAAAAAAAAAACTAGTAACTAGTAAGTACTAACTACTATTTGTAGACGAGTTCGACGATTGAAGAATAGTTTCAATAACCAGGTGTATCTGAAGTAGATACCTAGGTATAGTTCTACATCCGGTATGATAATTTAGAATTTAGATAGAATAGAAAAGGAAATGCTTGAAGTAATTATAATTGAGATTGGGATTTAAATCAATCAAACTAATAAGCATTAAAAACCATAACCGTAACCATAACTTTGGAGATTGAGCAAGGTCGAGCTGGTTAAAAGAGACCTTATTAGAGTGAAAGGAGAGAGTAATAATAATGAGTGAATTAAGTGAATTCAAAAGAGTATCTTATTAGCTTGGTTCTTAGGGTACCTTTTTTGACTTGGACGAGGGTCAATTGTTGAACTACCTAGTTCATGGATAACTAATAGTACGACCTACTCCATACAGTACATGCTCTACTTGTTTTTTACTATATGGTTAGTAGGTACTTGTTGAAACTACATACCAAATTTGGTAGGAAATGAAGGTATCTTGTATATTTTGTCATTATGCAGAAATGTAGGTGATCAATCATTGTTAAAACGAAGGAAGGCCATTATCATTTCTATAGAACAATACCAGTAACATTGTACCTTGATAATCTTACAATTTGGGCCTTATGTTTCACTTTTTTTCTATTCTTGTTTTTATCTCTAAGTTCTTATCTATCTTCCTTCCTATCTATTTTCCTTCCTTCCCTCCTTCCTGCCTTCTTTCTTACTTTCGGAGTTTATCTACCTGTGTGAACATCTAGATAATGTACTATACCTAGGGTAATATCATTAGATCCATGGATTACATACATAATAGGTCACTTGAAAAGCTAATGAGTAGAAATCGCGAGTTGTGGAAGAACACATATGTACATACGTGTTTGCAAGCCCTAAAGAAGCCATCCTCGAGCCATACTATACTTAAAATCGACTCATCTAACTGCATATCAACTAATGAAATGGATCATTATCTTACCTGATCAACTATCTATACTAATAATTTATCATTTCTAGAATATCCATGGATCAAATAAACCTAAATGGGTTGTAAACTTGCAAACCTCTACACACCCGGGCCACATCCAATACGTAGAAACTCGGTGAAATAGGGAAGAATTATTGAAAATGCCATTATCTCCTGATTCATGAATCGTTTACGTCTGCCGGTCGGCATATAGACAACGTAGTACTTGCATCCTGCCATCCTGCCATTGTGAATTTTTGTAGTGACTTACTTTTATCTGGTGTTTTGGATAGTATGTATGACGATTCATTCATCCTAAAACACTTTTCCTCGCAGATATCTTCAAACTATCACCAAATTCACCACCTATGATCTTGCTAGAAAAGCTTTTATGCATCAACAATACCGGTACTTCCCAAAATTTCCATACAAAATACAAAAACCATGTCGCCATCTGATAACACGAGAAGGGATAGCTACGCTCGTGATGGCATTATTAACCTCAAACAGCTTAACGCTCTCCAATCCCCATGCAGTATTCTATGTACAACACATTCAAAACACGGTCCTACTAAGTCCTACTATATTTATTGACTTGCGCACTGCTGCCAGCTCAGGCCTTGATGCATTTCATTGCTTCTCAAGACGGCCACGCTGCCTTCGCACACTCGTCCACGAATTCTATGCGGCGGCCAACAATGAAACCAAAAGAAAGCCGCACGTCCATCGTCCGGTGACTCGTGAGTGACAGGCCAGCTCCCGGGTAGCAGGTCTAACAAGCAAGTTGCAACAAAGCGCGTTAGATCATTTCGCTCAGTAGTTCTAACTCTAACTTCTAAGTATACTTTTCTCCTAAAGCATGGGCATAAGTCAACAACGCGTTCATGATTCTCCAATTAAAAACACGAATCCCGAATGCCGTGGAAATAATTCCTTGGAAAAATTAAAAAAAGATTGTTAAACCTATCAAGATGTGTAGTTCGCTCATCCTTTTTTTTCTTTTTTTTCTACTTTCCGTAGACGTTAGAAAATTCTAGCACCGAGTTGTACAAGTTGGACAAGGACCCCTCCCTCTTCCCCCCAGGCCGATTCAGTGCTGCTTTTTCGAAGTTCCACACTTACCGATTTTCTACATGGTATATTTTTCCCAAGCCGTGATGCGTCATCATAATACACATAACGGTGTGGCGGTACTTAGTCGGTCCCGAAGAAACGCCAATAAATTTCCAGAGATTGATTTTATTAACCCTAGGTCTAGGTACATATCCATGGATTTTATTCTGTTCTTAGAAATACGATAGGTCGATTTATACCCTCAAACATCTACTCAAGCGGGAAAATGTGAGGGCCGGGCATTCATGTGATATTTCAAAATTTTAAATTTATCATCAAAAGTCAATATGTTTAAGTTTATATTAGATTAATTAAAAATCTATTTTAAATATAATTTATATATTTAAATAGAAAATCATTTATTTGATAAGTTTAGTATTTTTTGAAATTTAATTTTATTGAAATTGAATTTAGTTTTATATTCAAATAAAAATAATAAAAACACACCAAAATTAACACCAAATCGCTTAATTTCAATATTATTGTCCGGTCCTCACATTTTTCCCGGTTGAGTAGCTAGGTTGAGAATTTGCTTTACGCACGCACGTACGGCGTACACCAGATATTGAGAATCTGAAGCTACTCATGAATTAGACCCTCATTTCCGTAGTCCCGAAATATCTAATAATACAACAGCTAAAAGCCTACATCTAATGTCGGATACCTAGGTCCTAGGCAGATTTCAATATTGCGGAAAGCACGGTATGATAATCATACGTATGGCGGCTATGGATGTAATATGATATGTACAGCACAAGTATCACAACGTCAAAAGAGTAAATTCCTTCGAAAGGTCGTGGCATGGCTGCTTATCAAGCGACCGCCAGATCTTTCCAAAGATTTGTTGACTAGGAATTGCTTTGCTTTGATAAAACCTGTTCATCGAAATTATTTCGGCAGAACTTTGGGAGTGAAAAACTGTTCCGGACCGTATTCTAGTTAGTTAGTCTCTAGACTTTCTCTGTCTCTCGTGCAACATTAGTACTGCTATACGATTCGTCTATAAGATTATCCCATTTCTCTGTTAGGACTTTTGGAATAGATACCTGACTAAATGATAGATATTGAATGATGCACCCTTCATCAATTTCCACTGTACATATCGCATTGGCAACAGCCTGCATCGGATTGCATGACCTACAAAATTTCTCAAGAAGCACGCACGACTCGTTGAATTCTTGTTCTGAGAGGGAGTAGAAAAAGAAAGTTCCCCTTGTTCACCGAGGTTCAAGCGACCATCAAATGATACCATACGAAAAGTCTCGAACCTTACCCAAAACAGATTTGCTCCGGATGCGTGCGTGGCTTGCCAACCGATCCCTGAGGATTGGGATATGCAAACCATGCTATCCGGCAGTATATCCTTTCCCAGTTTTCGAACAGCTTGCTTGCGCTGAAGGAACCTTCTCACCGCAATCCGCTCGCCTCGACATGCTCATATCGAGGTGTTTCTATAGCACATCATTTCAATAATGGGGTGGTCGATTCAATCAATCATAAGGATTATGTGATGAAAGTATGTGTGTACAAAGATCGAGCGAGTATTAATCGTTCGACTTGGTGGAAGAAAGAAGATTACATGATCCAAAGCGTTTGGGTACTTTTCGAAAGCCAATTACAGTAGCTTGGTGTAACAGAAGCTTTTATTCCCTTGTTCCCAACATCCGCAGCGTTCGATTGGATTATTGGTACGAAATCTGATTCGTGATCCCGATACCGTACACACTTCAACTTATTTCTCCGTCAAGTTCCTTCGTGTCGGAGGATGAACTAGATAAATGATCTCACTAATACTGATACTAATACTAATACAGATTCATGGATGATTTACGGGAGAGATTGGCAGGTTGTAGGATTCTTGCTTGATCGTAACAAGTTGTCAAGCAGGGAATATGAGCAGCTAAATTTAATTTTCTTCACTGCCCCCTTGCTCGTTTGTACCATTGTATTTTTTTCCGAAGCGCGCCGTTTCCGCTTTTCTATGAATTTTCCAATGTCTCGCTGTTATAAGGATGCCACGTTCTTTGCGAGTCATGCATTAAATGTCCGTGCAATTATCATGTTTAATGTAGGTTAAAGCCTCAAGAGTGGGATGCTTTGCATGACCGATGCTACTATTTGGACAAATTGGGGCTGTACAGCACAATCAACTGTGTATATATCAATTCGATTTTCTCACGGCTTCTTGCCTCGGACATTTTGAGGTATCCGAGTTTGATAATTGTCTTGATAGCATACGATTACTAGAAATCATCAGTTCATTAAGACATATTGTACATTACGAGGCATATCTTCTCCTGACTTCAAGTGAAGTACAGTATGTGTACCGTAATAATATGTAATAATAGTATATCAGGGAGCTTTGATCTGTGCTTTTCCATTTCCAATTTCGTTTGCTGTGGTATAAGGATCCTATCATCCCCCCCTATTAGAAACTTCATCCCTTCAACAGACTAGGTTGAATCCCCGATCTTCTTCACCGGTAGTGTTCATCGTGTTCTTCAATCAAACTTCACGAGCAAATGTAAAATGAGGAAATGAAAATATCTCAGATTTAGGATAGGATCAACACTCTCCTTGTCTGATCTGGACTCCATGTTAATATATATATCACATGACTGGAGAGAGTCCAGATTTCGTGGGCGTTGATCGTGTCTAATAATAACATCATTACCGAGACATACGTATGGTTCTCCTGCAAGGCAGTGCAATTTCCTGTCGCCACAAATAAATAACCTTATAGTATATTAACCGTCCACACCTCCTGTACATTCTCTTTAAACTCAAACAAACACATTCGTTTTTACATTCTTTTCTAATAAACACTCTGTACAGAGCTCTTCAAGTTCAAATATTTATTATAAATTTCTCAAAAAACTTCCGTTAATCAACAACCCATCTACCCCACGTTCAATATGCAATTCCCCGTCGTCCTCGTTGCTTTCGCAGCTCTCGCAACTGCTGCCACTGTTCCAGCTGCTACAGGAAGCGCTACATCTGTCGCTGCCCCATTGTCCACCGGTACATTCACCAATGGAACCGCTACCAACGGAACCGTCTCCTCACCATCTGCCACCGGTACTTCCGCCTCAACCAGCAAGGCAGCTGGTTCATTCAACACCGTCTCGGGTGGTGCCTTTGCTGCCGTCGCTGCCGGCATGGTTTACCTCCTATAAATCGTCCGATCGGAATTTGTGTTGTGATACCCGGGTTGCTGCATGCGAAAAAATGTCACTAGATTGATATTCTCGTGTAATATCATCGCATGCTTGGCGTTGCTTGGGATATCGGATTCTCGCCCAGAAATAATGGGATTTGCTTTGGAGGAGTTTCACACAATGTTTACAACATAGCATGATCAGTTTGGAGGAGATGTACTTGCTGCTAGACATTTAATATACCCACACTGGCGAACCTAGTGCTAGTTGCTTATCACAATTATAACCTATTTCTATATATACTGTTCTTGAACTTCGTGAATGCTTTCTATGTGCCATAACTGAAAACTAGAACAATCAACAAGTGCTACCTGTTGAACACACCAAACTAGAAATGAGTGATGCTCCTAAAAGTCTCCTGGTCAATGATCAACCAAGCCTGAATGCTGTATAACATACAATCGGCTCATGAAGTCCCTAGATATGCAAGAATATACAAACGTATCACTAGCCTCCCTGTGATCTCGACTTCATGCATGTATCAACATCTGGATTTACCGGCCGGGCCTCTGCATTGCCTTGTGTAAGTCGTCACCGCGTAGCTCACCGCACCTCCTGCTGTAATACCGGTACTGTACGTACCGTGCCATAATCAAACAAGCTCATAAAGACACCGAACAGCCACTCTCCAAGGAACAACAATAGCCGCAGCCTCAACGTGTAACTACATCTCTCGGCATCGTACATCCATCTCTATTTAGAAAACCGCGCGTTGGAAATTGCTGTTTGCGGACTAGTTGCCGTATGCAAATGTCATACAGGATGGAAGAGGGGAAATATTTGGACCTTCCCATTCGTAGAAACGGCTTTTCAATCTGGATGGGTGCGTTGGGCTTTCCTAAAGAGCGTTGAAGCATCGGGCTCAAATTTCGATATGCAACAAAACTGAATTTAAAGTATTACGAATGCTGCAAAAACTGCATTGTAAAAGTTTGTGTAACGTATGGTCTCTCATTCATGTGTGTTGTGATATATTTCTGAGAAAACCTGCATCTTTGGTCTTACCGATCCACCCCAATAAAATTTACGGGGTGCGAAATAATTTACAGCATTTTGATATTCTCGTAATTATCTGATCTAGTGAGCTCAATCCATATCGCCATTGGCAACCACAACGCAAGATGTCGACATCTACAATCATACGCCCTGCAGTGCGACACCTGTTACATTCACGAAAGGCTGGAAATATTCCCCCGCCATTCCTACTACCCTGTCTGCAGATCCAAAGCTCTGCAAATCCATCCTTTTCTCAATCCTCCTCCTTCTCAACCACCACCACTCAACTCTATCCTCGCGATCACAACCGTCTGCGTGGAGTATCTACGCAAAGGCGCACCGGTCCCCGCCAGCCTCTCTCCGTCTCTAAAACCGAACTCCCCCAACCCGTACTCGATGCCACCAAACGGGCCAAGATAAAAGTTGATGAAGATCACGGATTATGGCAATTTTTCGCACACAGAGATAAGCCATTGAGTGTGCCGCACGAAGAGGGCGAGCATGGAAGATCATGGACGGCGCAGGAGTTGAGGGGGAAGAGTTGGGAGGATTTACATGCGTTGTGGTGGGTTTGTTGCAAGGAGAGGAATCGTATTGCTACGGAGAATTACGAGAGAGCGAGATTGAAGGCTGGTTACGGTAAAGAGGATTCGGCCACTAGAGATCGCACTGTAAGTTGTCTCTCTATGCGGGGTGTTGGGATTGGGCAATGATGGCTAATTTTGGGGGAATAAATAGGTTCGGGTCACACAGAGAGCTATTAAACAGGTTTTGACTGAGAGATATTATTCTTGGAGGGATGCGGAAGAAGTTGCGAAGAATGATGCTGAGATTGATTTGTCGGGTAATGGCCCATTATACACCCCTCAGGATCTCCAAGATGATGTTGTACTGGAGGAGGAGAATGTCGAACCGGGAAATCAAAGTACCCGTGCTTGAATACCAAGGGATAGTGTAATATAACATAGTGGAAAATGTATGATGTCTTTGGTATGGGTATAAACAAGACCATTGAGCTTGAATATGATGAGTCTGGGGGAAGAGTTCCAGTCTCCATAGTGGAGAGAGAGTATGGCTGGCTGGCTATGAAAATCATATGTACTGTACACTTTGGAATGCATATGGGATGATTCTCCTGCATTGATTTCCAAGGTTTCAATGCTTTTCAATATATCTTGATTTCTTCTATTGCCCAAAGACAGTAGAAAGTCAATCTAATATCAAGTGAATGAAGAATACCTTGGCCCCTGTGTTAAAACATAAAAGCACCTAGTAGGTAATGAAAGACAACCTAATGAATCATTTGATCAATTGTACCGGTAGATACCTAGGTACATACAGTATATAAATTTGGGGAGATTATAAGTGTTATTAGTTCTATTGACTTTCTATTGACTTTATTAACATTTGTCCCTTTTTTTCTCCACAACCCCCTTGAAGCATAATTTGACCGAGACACATTATTTCACCAGAAAAACCTCCTACAATACAACAAAGCGGTTGACTCCAGTTTCCTTAGCGAAACCAATCAAGATACTCCCTGATTGATTAAGAAAGCTTTCAACGACGTTGCTAACCTCCTCACCGACCATTTCCAGAACTTCGAGAAAGTACCTTGAGAAAAGACCCCCGAACTACATACTGTTACAACTTCTTTCTATATTTTTTGCTCTTTGTTCTTTTTTCGATTACAATTAATACTGCAATAAAGTAATTAATTCAATATGGATGGAATCGCCCCCGAATATGATGCTGTCGTTTTGGGTACTGGTAAGCTTTGACCCCGCATTATTGGAGGGGCATGGAATATACGTTGGGAAGCTCCTTTTTTTGAAGGAAATGCTAATTTGATATAGGGTTGACCGAATGTATTCTTTCTGGGTATGTAGGTGTGGGAAGAGGGGGATTCGGAGGTTATGTGCTGATATTTGGGATGTTGTAGTGTTTTGAGTGTCAAGGGACAAAAGGTCTTGCACATTGATGCAAATGATCATTATGGAGGGTATGTGTTCCGTTCAAGCTTTCCTCAGGAGTGTTGCTTATCAATATTCAACATCAATAACACAAGGCTAATTTATCAATAGTGAAGCAGCATCTGTTAACATCGAGGCCGTGAGTTTTCACTTAATATACGAATCTGCGAAACTCCTTTCATCTAACTCGAGAAAATAGCTCTTCAAGAAATATGGCAACTATAATAAGGGGGAGGAACCGTGGAAGAAATATGGTCGAGCAAACGACTGGAATATCGATTTGGTTCCCAAGCTTTTGATGTCTTCCGGAGAATTAACAAATATCCTCGTTTCTACCGATGTTACAAGATATCTTGAGTTCAGATCTGTGGCTGGAAGTTTCGTTCAACAAGGTGCTGGTGCAAAGGCTATGGTTGCCAAGGTTCCTTCAGATGCTGGTGAAGCTTTAAGATCGTCCTTGATGGGCATTTTCGAGAAGCGTAGGATGAAGTCCTTCCTTGAGTGGGTTGGCACATTCGATGTTAAGGATCCTGCTACTCACAAGGGTAAGATGATTGTGGTACTATGAAATCCAGGAAGAAGGCTGACACCAATAAAGGTCTCAACATGAGCACATGCACCATGAAGGACGTATACGACAAGTTCGGACTTGAGGCTGGTACTCGAGACTTCCTTGGACACGCCATGGCTCTTTACCAAACCGATGACTACATCACCGAGAAAGCAAAGGCCCCAGAAACCATCGATCGTATCCGTTTGTATGGTAACTCTGTTGCCCGTTACGGAAAATCTCCATACATCTACCCAGCTTACGGTCTCGGTGAACTTCCTCAAGGTTTTGCTCGTCTATCTGCTATCTACGGTGGTACTTACATGCTTGACACACGCATTGACGAGTTCAAATATGATGGAGATAAGGTTGTTGGTATTAAGGCTTCTATGTACGAAAAGGATTCACGAGGCAATGATTTGGTTATGACCTTCGAGACCAAGACAAAGAAGATTATCGCCGATCCTTCATACTTCCCAGGAAAGGTTCGCGTTGTCGGTCAACTCTTGAAGGCTATTTGCATCTTGAACCACCCACTTGCCGGAACAGATAATGCTGATTCGGCTCAACTTATCATTCCTCAATCCCAAGTCGGACGAAAGAATGGTGAGCACTACTTGATTATCACTGTATTGTGGTGCACTTATTGACATTTTCCATTAGATATCTACATCGCCGTCGTCTCCAACGTACACAGCGTCTGCCCCAAGGGCTACTACATCGCTATCGTCTCCACTATCGCCGAGACCGACGCAAACCACCACTTGGAACTTGCACCCGGTCTCGAGCGTCTCGGAAAGATCGAAGAGAAGTTCATGGTAAGCTACTTCATCTCCTTTCCCTGCATTATAAAAAATATCAAGAAACTAACCTCACAACCTTCAGGGCCCACCAATCCCTCTCTACGAACCAGTCGAAGATGGCACCAAAGACCGAGTCTTCATCTCTAAATCCTACGACGCTACATCCCATTTCGAGACTACGACAGATGACGTTAAGGATATCTATCGTCGGGCTGAGGGTCACGAGTTGGTTGTTGAGGGTTTGAGAGAGGGTACTAATTTGGTTGGTGAGCAATAAATTTGTTTTTTAGTTGTTTAGTTGGGGAGTAAATGAATGAATGGATGGGATGGTGGCAAGAATAGCGATGGTGATGGTGTTGACGATGGTGATGGGAGGGTGAGCAGGTAGATATATTGTTGTAATGGGATACAATACGTACATAGAGAGGGCGATGCACGCATATATACGTGCACGTAGGCGGGAAACGAGTAAGAAGAAAGTGAAAGTGAAAGAGCGATATTTTTTTCTAATATGTTATGGATGTTTTTTGAAGGCTTTGTTGTGTTATTTTTGTGCGTGAGTGAGTGAACGAGTGAGTGAATATGGGATGTGTCGGTTCTGGTTCTCTTGCTTTCGGCTCTTTTGCTTTTGTTTACCTATCTCCATATTTCTCTTTATTTCCTTGCATTCGGTGTCCATCTGGATGTAGAACCCCAAGCTTCAGCAATCTTACTTGAATGATAGAAGTTCAAGTTCAAGTTTAGAGTAGAGGGAAATTATTATAGCTATTGAATATATGTATCTATATGTCTGTGTGTCTTATTGGTGCAGCTTGTATCCCTCCCAATCGATCACCTTCTACATCTTTCCTTCCTCTTCCTCGTCTAGTCCAGTCTCAAATATCACAAATAAATCACCAATCCACATCCAGCACCTGCAAGATTATCACAAACACTAGCTAGCTTACTACGCATACTTCATCTCCACAAACAAACATACCTTCAAAATCTAACATTACATTTTAGATACACCCCCTCCTTCTTTTGGGTCGGAACTTAATACGTGATGTGTGTATGGGAAGATGTGAAGATGTCAAGTTCTGCAGTGGTGGTATTGAGGTATTGAGGTATTGAGGTGTTGAGGTGTTGTTGAATTGGAGAGAGCTCTTGGGTGTTTGTATATGAGGATGTAGATTGGAGTGGTTTGAGCTGGTTGGGTTGGGTTGGGTTGGGTTGAGGTGAGAGGAGAGGAGAGGAGAGGGGATGTTGGGTGGATATTTGGTTGGTGGTGCTTGAATGAGCTGGGGTTGATGGGGTGAGGGGAGTTTTTGTGTTCAAGGAAGAGATGCTATGGAATGTAGGGGTGGAGGGGTGGAGGGGAAGGGAGGAGTGTGGGGGTGGTTATTTTTGAGGTATGGAGGATGTTGTGGGGGCTGGATGGGTGGTATGAGATGGGTGAAATGGGTGAGATGGATGAAATGGGTGCGATGGGTGAGATGGGTGAGATTAGTGAGATGGATGAGATGATTACAAAGTGTAGAGATATATATGTACAGACTTTCACAATATAAGCGTATGAGGGTTCTAGCCTTTGACTTCCTTCTAGGTCAATGTTGCGAGATTTCATGAAGGGGAATATGATAGTCAAACCATTTCTATTGAAGTGTACTGTTATAATAATTATATACATGAAATCACAATAACACCAATATCAACATAACACCGTATTCAATCCCATATAAACAAGATACCCACGCATCCCCTCCCTTAACATATCATACCATATCCTCCAAAAGCCCATCTACCGACGATCCCCCCCTCCTTCCTCCTCCACCTCCACAGTTTTAACAACATGAATACCCCTCCCCTTATCCCACCTATATTCCCTCTCCCCACTCTCCAAATCCCCCTCACTCTGTATCGCGAAACTGTCCATCCGCCGACTCGAACTCGATACCACGGATGATGTACCCACCATCTCGTTATCAACTGTGTGACTCGTTTGCAGGAACTTATTCAGCTCGATCACATCGCGATTGCTGGTTTCTTTCGTGGAGGGGTGCCGTGATATTAGGGCGGAGGAGAGAGGGTGGGAGGCGTGGGAGGTGCGGAAGATGAGGGGGAAGTAGTTTATGAAGAATGCCTTTGTGGCGGGGATTGAGGTACAGATCTGATGGGGTGGGTGGTTAGCTATTTGGCTTGGTTTGAACATGGGATTTTTGGTGCGGGTACAATTTTGCGTGGATTTGGAGGGGGAAGGGAGACAAGACTTACAATTCCAACATATAACTCTACGGCAGCTGAGACCCATACGGAGTATGAATGCCATACTTGATCATATTCTTGAGTGACGCGCCACATATAATATGTGCGAACTATTCCTGCGAGACAGGCTAGGAAGCCTAGAGTGAAGAGGAAGGAGACGGCGAGACTTTGACGTGATGGGAGACTAGTCGAATACTGAATATGTTAATGCATGTATGGCTAGAAGCAGAAGATTCAAAACACTAACCACAGCGCGAATAGGTAGTAAAACTACGAGAAAATCCGTCAGGGTATTAACGATACCTGCAAATAAGAGTAGGGAAGCTTGATTGATGCAGTTTGGCTGTGGATCATCTGTTACTTTCCAGTAATCTTGCGGCGGCCTACAATTGTCAGTTGCTGTTCTTCAATATGAATGGAGTTCTCTGTGGATGGTATCTAAGGAAATGCTTCTTTCAACTAACCTACATTGAAACACTAATACCAGGCAGAATAAGATACCCTGCACACTCACAATCCAAACCGCACTTGAGGTTATTCGTCTCCAGAAAAGTGTAGCATTGGCTAGCATTCTTCGGACCAGCATCAACATTGATAGCTTGGTGAGTGTGCATGCGGCGGCGAACATCACTTCGACGAGAAGGACCATTTTGAGACCGAATTCTACATGGGTACTTGGTATATCGTACTGCGAAATGTTAACGGACTGGTCTGCATTTGTGGAATGAAGATGAGATCAGAGAGAAGTACTTGATGCCTTATCCACATAAACTTTAGATCCGCCAGTAAACTCAAGACGAAGAACGCAGTGGTAGGAATCTACCCCTCCTTATTAGTCTCCTTAATCATACAAGTTCAACTCTCAACCCAGTCCTCCATCCAGACATACCATAGCACATAAAATCATAACATCATCTGTTCCAAACGAACACCTCAATTTCGTCCTCGTGAATATCCTTAGGGATAGGAATAAACATAAGATCAAATATAACACTATATTTAGAATTACATTTCCGTAGCCATGTGTGACTGGATTGATGAAATTTGCTTTAGGCCATGAAGCCAGGATATGCGCGGGTGGTTTCTGCATCTTGCAGCTCGCAGTGTGCGCCTCTTTTATAAAATCTCCGTATAAAATCAAGATATCCTATCCGGATAAGAATTCGAAGAAGAGGAGAGATTTCAGATCGAATGAGCACTCATACAAGACAAGACGAGCCTTGTGTCAAGAGAGATAAAAGAGGAAGGGAAAAAGGTACATATCATATCATATCTGATCAAATGGGTATATAAAACGACGTTGTGTAACAAGAGGATGATCAAGAACTGCATACAACCAGATATAGAAATGGAGAAGACGAACGAACGAATAAGCTAGCTAGGGAAAAGATGAACGATGGCTCCTCCCCATAGATGTGATATAATATGATAATCCTAAGTAATAGAACGGCTCAGAAGGACGGGGTTCCATGCATATAATCCACACCATTCTGCTTTCCTGTTTACCCGTCAAAGGGCCGTAACCTTTTCTCTCAATTTCAGACGACTCTTTTTACCCTCTTTCTACGCCGCGGGGAGCTAATGCTAGATCAAACCTCTGCACTGTGCTGAAGACTAACCATAACTTGACCATGAATTTAACCGCTTCAGTGGCGTAAGTGTTCTGGTACTGTAGATAGAGTGTTGCAGATAGCATAGCATTCCTTGATGACAAGATCGTGCAGATGGTCTTGATGTATCTTGGGGTCCATAGCATCCCGATATGAGCTGATTTGCACTGGGCACGTACATACTTAATGAACGATGGCGTTGTAAGCCCTGCACCATAGGAAAGTTTCTCGCGTGGGAAATACCTCTAAGATTCTTGATGCAAGATGCTGTTTAAATTTTGATTGGCAGTGGTCTGTAATTTGTTGTCATGTTTTGTCTGTGTGTACACGCTATTGATGTTTGGATTGAAATGGGGGGTATCTGTGCTCAAGGAATATACGACTTTGGTTTTCTCGGGTAAGAACTGACTCAAGAAAATTCATGATATGAAAGATAGTGGCTTAGAGTGCGGCGCTGAATATTTTGGGCAAATAATTCTTTAATTCACACAACCACCATCTAAAAATTTTGGTGGTGGTTGCATGAACCGAATAATATCATTTCATTCATAACTCCATTAAGTAAGGGAATTCAAATGGTTTTAGTTACACAGATTTTTCCTTCCTTCCTTCCTTCCTTCCTTCCTTCATGATATATCTAAGAAGCTTTCTTTGCAAATTCCACTCGTAAGATCAAGTGCTTGAAACCATAACCGTCCATTTTTTCACATGCCTTAGCAGCATCTGACCTCTCCTGGAAACTGATAAAGGCAAATCCTTTAGCCAAACCGGTCTCTCTATCCTTGGCCAAGAAAACTCTTGTAACCCGACCGAAACGCTCAAACATATCCCGAAGTTCTTGTTCTTCGGCCATTTCTGAAACCTATATAGGATATTAGCACCGCAAATCGAAATTCGATGTGAATAACTTACGTTTGTAACACGTAAAGTAGCCAAATCATCCCTCTCAAATTTGCCACCACCCATTCTATCACCAGCACTCGCACCGCCGTTTCGAAGATGAGGTGGTACATATGAACTCTTGCCCGTTCCCAAACCTCCAGGTCCTTCTGGACCAGCATCTGCGTGGCCGGCAGCAACATCGACTGGACCTCCCTCTTCTCCCAAAGGTGCCATGGTGCCCTTGAAGGGACACTTGGCTGTGAAATGGTCGGAGTTACAAATACGACATTTGACCTTCTTATCCTTCAATTTGTCCTTCATTTGTCCAGCATCAGAAACCTCCTCTTTGGCGTCCTTTCTCCAGTTTACGCTTGGTCGGAATATAATGTTCTCTCCTACGCTGGTTGTATCCGATGCAGGCTGACACAAATAATGTCAGTAAAGTCCCTCCGATGGACTGTGAGAACTTTCAACTTACCCCAGCAGCATCCTTCTGTGAAAGACCAAACTTCGCCCATTGCTTTCTCTCGGCTACTCTTGGGTTGACAACTTCCTTTACGGTCGTGAGTCTGATACGGCGTGTAGATTTGACCTTCTTTCCATCATCATTTAATCGCCATGTAATAATCGTTTTTGTGCCATCTTTGTTCGTAGTGGTTTGTGGAGGTGGGAGCTCGTTAGAATCTTCAAGTTCTTCATCGTCAGCCCAATCAGGGCGATTGCTGTAATGCTTATTAGATCATAGTTATAGTTGTAGCAAAAAGTTGATTTTCTTACTTTGCGACTCTAGACATTTTTGTAGGGCGCACTATTCTTTTGGTGGGAGGGATTTCCTCAAGATATGAAGGCGTATTGCGACCGAATACCTGATATCAATCCTTCCAAATTTTTTCTCTGCTATACAATGGCAGAGATACTATTCACGGTGTTGGATTGTGGGGTGTCGAAAGGTCAACATGAAGTTCTTATTTAAAAATATCGCATTGAGTGGGCAAAATTCGCTAGCTCCGGCCAAACATTGTTCATAATCAGTCTAACCTCTTTCGGCGATTATCACCCCTCCATAAGCTTTGCCTCTCTACCACCTCCCCAGGCTCCCCTCAATCAAGATTTCGAAGCATGATATTACAAGAAGTGTATAATTCACTCTAGAAACGAAACATTGAAATCACAAGTAGAAAATTCTAGTGATATTCCTTCTTATATGAAGGTAGTATTGTGACGGATATTATACATTCGAGCTGTTTAGATTTTGAATGGTTGAATACTCAAAATGATTAAAAAGTTTCAGATAATGTGGATGTTCAAGATAGTTTGAACACTCACAATGAAAAAATACTCGATTCAAAAAAGGCTAACATCTCACGGGGTATCATCAGTCAGTAATTCACACATGGATTTGATATAACAATGGCAAAAATGTAAAAGATATCTTGAGAGGGGATGTCATATTATTCGTCGTTTTATCCTAGGACTTTTTATACACAGCTAGAGTAATGCCATTTTCCATAAGTTACCTCATAACACATTTCGCTGACCGCTAAATCCGGCGATCAGCATTGGTTCTCCAACGCCTTTTGCCCCATAGCTATGAAGAATAAAAAAGTTGTATGTATAACAATAGAGAATCGTCGCCAAATGTTGAACATATGAGTACAAGTGAATACAACGAACAAAAGTTCTATACGATCTCATGGGTAACATGGGTATCGCTGAGAAGAGTGAAGAAAAGTTGTGATAATTTTAAGTTTTTCAAGGCTTCTTCTCGCCGTCCTTAGCCTCTCCTTCAGGTGCACTGCCCTCAGTGCCTTCTGACTTTGCCTCACTGGACTCAGCACGGGCCTTGTGCATCTTGTCGAAGAGGTTCAAGCTAGCCATTTGGAGCTCATCGGTCTTCTCCTTCAATTCGGCAGCGGTGATGGTGCCCTCGCCAGATTGGCTCTTGCTGACAATCTCACGGAGAGCGGCGATCTTCTCACGGATGCTATCAGCTTCGGTCTTGTCGAGTTTGTCTGCGAACTCGGTCAAGGCCTTCTCGGTGTCGTTAAGAACGCTGTCGGATCGGTTGGCAGCTTCAATGGCAGCCTTACGTTCCTTATCTTGTTCGGCGTATTTCTCAGAATCGTCAACCATGTTCTGGATTTCTTGATCGGAAAGACCAGATCCGGAGGCGATGGTGATTGAGTGGTCCTTGTTGGTGGACTTATCCTTGGCATGGACGTGAACGATGGCATCAGCATCGATGTCGAAAGTGACCTCGATTTGAGGAACACCACGGTGTGCAGGTGGGATGCCGACAAGTTGGAAGTTGCCAAGCATCTTATTGTCACGGACAAGCTCACGCTCACCTTGGTAAACCTTGATCTCCACAGCGGTCTGGAAATCGGCTGCAGTAGAGAAGATTTGGGACTTCTTAGTTGGGATAGTTGTGTTACGGTTAATCAAGCGCGTGAAAACACCTCCAAGGGTCTCAATACCGAGGGATAAAGGTGTAACGTCCAAAAGAAGGACATCAGTGACGTTACCAGCAAGGACACCACCTTGGATGGCAGCACCCATTGCAACAGCCTCATCAGGGTTGACAGATTTGGCAGGGTCACGTCCAAAGATAGACTTGACGGACTCACTGACCTTTGGCATACGGGTCATTCCACCAACCAAGATGACTTCCTGGATGTCCTTGGCCTGAAGATTGGCATCCTTCAAAGCCTTTCGTACTGGGTCGATAGTGCGAGTAATTAATGGGTCGACCAACTTCTCGAGTTGTGATCGAGAAAGCTTTTGGTTGATGTGTTTTGGTCCAGAAGAATCGGCAGTAATGAATGGAAGATTAATATCGGTTTGTTGCGAAGATGACAATTCGATCTTGGCCTTTTCGGCAGCTTCACGGATACGTTGAATTGCCATGCGGTCGTTTGAAAGATCAATTCCAGAATCTTTCTTGAACTGTTGAACCAAGTGGCGAACCAAGTGAATATCAAAATCTTCACCACCCAAATGTGTGTCTCCGTTGGTAGACTTAACCTCGAAAACACCCTTTTGAATTTCAAGGACGGAGATATCGAAAGTACCTCCACCCAAATCATAAACAGCGATAATCTTATCCTCATCTTTCTCGAGACCATAGGCAAGTGCGGCAGCAGTTGGCTCGTTGACCACTCTGAGAACGTTCAAGCCTGCGATTTGACCAGCATCCTTGGTTGCTTGACGTTGGGAGTCGTTGAAGTAGGCGGGAACAGTGACAACAGCGTTTTGAACGGACTTGGTAAGATATGCTTCAGCGGTCTCCTTCATCTTTTGTAAAACGAATCCACCAATTTGAGATGGGGAATATTTCTCGCCACGAGCAGAAACCCAAGCATCACCATTTGTGTGCTGCACGATCTTATATGGAACCTCCTTGATATCGCGCTGAACCTCGGCGTCGGTGAACTTTCGTCCGATCAAACGCTTTGTGGCGAACAAAGTGTTCTCTGGGTTAACGACAGCTTGACGCTTTGCGGATACACCAACTAAACGCTCTCCATCTTGTGCAAAAGCTACTACTGATGGTGTTGTGCGGGCACCTATTCAATCATGTAAGTAAAAGTAGGGATGAGAATGCGGGGTTATGATATATTACCTTCCGAATTCTCAATAATCTTTGCAGTTTGCCCTTCCATCACAGCTACCGCTGAGTTGGTAGTGCCTATTAAGCAAACATGATTAGTATACAGATGATCCACTAAGCTTTATCCAGCTTGTCACAAAATGGAATAGACATACCCAAGTCAATACCAATGACTGGCCCTCTAACTTTTTTGTCTGCATCATCTGAGTTCCATCGTCTAGCAAACGATGATCCTAAAGGTGTGCGAGGATATGCTGAACGTGTGACTGGAGTTGCCCTTGGAAGCTGTTTGAAAAAGAAGGAAAAATTAGTATTGATGATGCAATGCATTCAATTTTGATTGTCTCGTTGACTTACAGCTCTTGAGATCTTAGAAGCAAACATATTGATCTAAGGATACCTCAATGTGATTGATTATGTATGAATGAAACAATGAAATCAATTGTAATGACTTAAGGAAAAGAAATCAAGTAAGAAAGAGAGAGGGAGGAGGTTATATGAGAGTTGAAAATTGGGGCAATTTTGAAGAAAATAAATTGACTGGATGGTAGGGGAAAAAAAATCGTCTAAAATCCAGCTTAGCGTCCTTTTGGCCTTTTAGTTGTAGAATTTAATCGAATCCAAATCACGTTGATGGAATTGACAAGGATGAGCGAGTTCCGGTACAGTAATCAAGTATCTCTCTATTCAGAAAACAAATAATCAAATATATTCTTTTTGAATATCTATATAAAATATGAAACATTGTAATATTTATTAGTTAAATATCTATATATATAATACAGATATTTAAATATTTTTTATTTTAATATTCAGATAGAATATAAACATTCAAGTACTAAGTAATAAAATATATTATAATTATTACCTAGGTATATCATGATGATTGTGTAGATCAACTGAACGGACATTCAGAATTTCAATAGATCGGAGAGATGGAGATGCGATCATAAGGCAAAAATAATAACATCATTAGTAATAAAATTCAAGGCATTATTGCATTACACATAAATTTTATGGGTCGTTTAACTGCCCCCAACCGCCTAGACGCGTACTAGCTCTGGTGTCCGGGCATTATTCGGTTGTGATAATAATGGATTGGACACTTGCTGTAGTTCTAATTGCTCTTGACGTCGTTTTTTGAATGCGATTAAGAAATACCCGATCATTGATCATATCTTACCTTGCCTTACCTTGCCTTACCTTGCATTGCCTTGCTTTGCCTCTATCTCAACTTCAACCATCCTTTGTAACATTTATTTAAAACAATATCATATCATATCATATCATACAAATACAAACACTGATTATAACACGAATATTTAACTGGTTTATATCAACTGTTTATCAACTGTTTATCAATTTATAGTCTGATATTTTTCGTATATCAATCGCTTTATTGCATCATCATCTAAAACCCAACAGTTAAAACATTGGATGGTTGTAACTTCTTGAACACATGGCAGCATGGCTGTCAAAGAAGAAAGCCCGTAAGTTTGTACAACTCTGCGAACGTTACAATCTATTGATTTCATTTATGTGAACTAATGATTTGGATTTTCTTAGGCATAATGCAACAGATGCATTGATTCGCCATTCCCCCAGAAAATATTATCGCGCTTCAATAATTACTAGGTAGGTGCCATGGTCCAGTTTGGCAACTATACAACACGCATCTAAGATCACGTTGGGACTTTCTCTCTGAATCCAATCCCAGAGGATGAACGACAAGGTCTAACCCTCTCTCATGTGCGACCAATTCGATCTTCTTATTAATCTTACTCTGATGGTTGCAATCACTACTTAATGTCCATCCTACTAACATAATATACTTAGTCATTGGCAATTGCGCTCCTTGATAAGTTCACCAAAACAACATGTTGTTTATTATCCGAGCGGGGTTGAGATCATTCGCCTTGATACAAAATCTCATGAACGAGAGGTTGCTGCAACCCTTTCGTTCTCGCCTCGATGTCTTGTAGCTTCGAAGGATTGGCTATGCTGTGGTGGAGAACATGGGAACTACACGAGTATATACATTGGAGATCGGGAACTAGGACTTGACCTTTCTTCAAGAATGGATCTCGATGCCGATGCACGATTACCTCTCGTCCTTGAACCGAGTGGAAGATCAATACAAAGAGATTCATCAGCACTTTCGCGAGGCTCCCTCCCTCCGGTCACTACATATGTTAGGAAAATTGGCACAGAAATTGTGAATTGCATAACACTTTGGTATCCATCTGACATTTCAACATCTGCAACGTATCAAAATCCTGTGGCTGTTGTAGCACTTAACGATTGCACAATCAGCATACTTAACCTTCATGACTCAAAAACATTGGATAATCTTACTTTACCAGATTTCGTAAACCGGGCTGTGATGTCACCAGATGGAGAGTTACTTGTTGCGATGTAAGTTTCTCATTTCTTGCGCGAACTTGGTGCTCCGCTTACATGGATGGCACAGTTGTGACGATCCATTCCTTTACATCCACAAGCGACAGGAGAAGCAATCTGCAAAGTCTCGGTTTGAGTCGAAGCAACCCGTCGAGTACGAATGGGTGGCGGCTGGCAGAATACAACTTGAGGGACAACGCCAGGCAGACACATCTATTATGCGAGGCTCCTTTGCAGCATGTTTTTCCCATTCTGGTAAATATCTTGCTGTAGCAACTCAGTATGGCATGATTTCAGTATTCTTAACTAGCTCCCTACTAAAACAGGACCATGACCCATTGGTTGTTACTTTCACAACTTCAAGGCCAGGTCATGAACACGGTGCAGCAAGAGCGATGGAGTTCTCGCCAGATCCGTTTGATCTCCTTGCATGGACAGAATCCAGTGGACGTGTTGGAGTTGCAGATGTTCGAGATCTCTTTCTTTCGCGACAACTTATCAATATCGATTCTCATGGACCTACTGTGGAGCGTGTTTGGATTACTGAGCGTCTGGATGATCCCCCGACAATAGACCCTAGGCTTCGCAGCTTCCGCCACGAGTCAGCCTCTCCTACCCCAGATTACCTCGGTTTGGACTTAGACCGACATGAACTTATTAGTTTATTACGTGATTTAGGTGATAGGTACCAATCTCCTCTGACAACTGAGGAAACACAAATCTTGCATGCGCATCGGATAGCTCGTCACCAACGAGATCGTGATGCACAGGCGCGAGCAGAAGCAGCAGGTCACCCCACCAACAGTTCGAGGTGGGGTACTTGGGACGGACAGCGCCCTTCTGGCATATATGTGACCTCCCGAGATGAATCTAGCGCGGCACCCCGTCGTGTGTCTACAGTTGGCTTGCCAAGCGTCTTACGAGAATTTACAAGTTCAGATCGCAGTCCTGCCTCTTTCCGCGCTTTCATTGACAGGCAAAACCAGGATCGTGAAAGGCGAAGCCAACATGAGCCCAGGCGACGCATGTCATCACTATTAGGAGTCTCAGACAATGGGTTGGAGCGGGAATCAAGTGGAAGTGGAAGGACAAGTGCTGACACATATACAAGCCTTGAGCGTTTGTCGCTCGCGCCTAGTCTCCCTCATATCGGCTTTGATTCTGCCAACACTCAGTGGGCTGAACTTGAAGCGATGTATCGCACTCGGTTGTCTAACGGTTCTCCTGATCGCTCTGCTCGAGTGAGGATTGATCTTGAGGATGACGAAAATCGAGATTTAATCCAACGGCTAAGACCCTCGTGGCGTTCTGCAGAGGAGGAAATGGCTCATCTTAACATTGAATATCTCAACGGAAATAGTATTAGGCGTGAGGGGAGGGGAGGATCAATCGAAACCATGGGATGCACCTGGAGCGAAGATGGTAGAATCTTGTATGTTATCTCCTGTTTACGTTGTTACTTCCAAAACTAACTCTTCACAGGTACATTGGTGCCGGGGATGGAATCTATGAATATCATGTTAATGTTTCGGGAAGAAAAATGGTTCCGAGCATTGTGTTACGATAATATGTTTTAATGATATTGGCAAAGTTTTGGCGCGAAGGTGAATGGAGTTCTTTGGACTAGGAATATCAACGTCAACATCAGGCCGGGATTGTTCTACTTTATGCTTGGAAAAGCAGCTTTCACTTTCTCGATATCTCGATATTAATCTTATTCTCGTTGTCGTAATATCCACCTTCTTTATGCGTCAGGTGATGTTCACCGTGCGTCTGCAGTGCCTAAATTGAGAAAGGAAATGTACACATCATCCTTGTCTAACGCTACTGAAACCTAGATTATTCATGGGTTGGTAGTAGGCAATCTCGGCCGTAACGATTTAGGAGAACCACATTAGTACTAGGAAATATACCTACATATATATATATATATATGATTGATGTATCCCTATCTTTGATTCGAAGTCAAATTCCCTTCTACCTACAATTACTATGGGAAACAATTCATCTCAAATGCACACTCAACAAGAAACAGCAGACCTCACTAGTCTTGCGGGAATTCGCCTCGCTCTGAACCACTATATAGATATTGTTGAGGCATATCCAACTTGGGTTAGAAAACCGTACCCTGAAGCTAATCAATCACAGCGTCGATTTCCGGATAACCCGGAAATTTGTGCTCAAGTCTTGAGCTATATCGAGTTTATTCAAGCGGATAATAATCCCGAAATCTCATCATCGATGACGAGACATTCGTTGAGAATCTCCTGGAGGATCAGGATGATTTGATCCAGGGTTTTAAGGTATTACTGCCAGGTTTATTGGACATGAAGAGACTTGAACAAGAGGAAAAGGTGCGCTAAGAGAGTGCAAGGATTGAAAGCGAGAAAGAGCATATCAGAGCTTGCGAAGTACAAGAGAAATTCGCAACAATATTTGGTCCGAAGTTGTTTCTGGCAATATCGTGCATATCACTAGGGATGCTGGCTCTACCGCATTTCTCTATCACAGTTGCGTTGCGCCGAATGGACTGAAGAGTTCAGCATGTGAGGCTGGTCTCACCGATCATGCTCAGTGTCGTCCAAGCGATTCTTCAGATTTTCCCAATTACCGTTTTATCTGCAAGTAGATCGACTTGGAGCCTCCTGATGTATCATTTTTCGCGAACAATGTTTTGCACTTCTCGGATCTAGAAGATGTGGAGGAGTATGTTTTTAACCTCCCTGAAGTTGATCGTGCTGCGATTACGCATCTACGGTTTCCAGTTCCGATTTATCTGTTTAAAGATGGTACTGATGCTTATGATATGTATGAGGCTTCATAGTCTTCGATTCTTAACTAGTTTAGTTGTCCTTGGGATTGGGAATCAGTAGGTTTATTCTTCTATATTTACTGATACTATATTAACATTCTTGAACTAGCTTAACTTACGTGTTGGTGATGACTCGGAGTATCTGAAAAGGCCTTGGTATTTTTATTACTCCAGTTGTTACTACTCGAACAATCGTCATCGTATGTATAAAAAGTGGCAGATCGGTTTTGGTAACACAAGCTGGGATATGGATATTTCATCCTTAAAGTACAAAGGCGAACTAAAGATAGATATAGGCGTATATTACCCCAAATGTATGTCCCCCTTCGCCATTTTTCGATGCCCTGTATTTTTCAAAACCCCATTTAACAACACCTCTCTAGCCTTATTGCCCCTTCATCGTTTTTTCAAAGCCGATTTTGAAGATCCAGATAGGTGGTTACAGCCGCTCCTCCAGTTCCGTCAATACACCGGCCTCAATCTCCATTTCTGGGATTCTAATGGTGTCAAGGAGGTTCTCAAGTATCAGTATTTCATAGATGAGCTGAAAGAGTATATGGCGGGACCACCGATTGGCCCTTGGAAGGTCGTGGAGTTTAGGGATCGTGAATATGCGAATCCGGATCGTCATATGTTACTTATATATTAGGTTTTTATTGGAAAACTGCGGTTGATCATCCAAAATTTGATTTAGATACTGCCACTCGTCTGAAAGGGGTACGGGAAAAGGTTTTTCATTGACTTGTTTGCATTGGAGAGGACTTGATTTTAGAATTTACGTTGTTTGGAAGCGAAAGGCGATCACTTGGAGTATTTCGGCGTTGGCTGTGTTGGAGATTTGGGGCTATAATCAGAGGATTTTATATCCTGTTGATACGTAAAATCTGACTCTTTAAACAATACAAATTGACGAGCGAATTGCATTTTAAAACGTAACTCCTTTTCCGCAGCTGACGAGGTAAGTTCGCTGCTCCCGGGTAATAACTAGTTGAGTAGACTTCTGCTATGATTTGTATCGCTGTGACGAGCAATTTAATGTAGATACGTATATATACCTTTTAGTCTATGTACTCTTACAAGACTTTCAGTAAGTCTATATATAACCTTGAAATAATAGATCAGAAAGGTCAGCCTCCCCCGGACAACAGCCCCAAAACAGCCAAGTCCTATTTCCCATTCGTCGTGTACACTTCCAGGTTCCTTCGTTCGTTCGTATTCAAATATCCTGACGTACCACGAAGAAACAAGCCACATTCACGGGGTGCATTTGCATTGAAACCCGAGTACAGTAACGAGAAAAATAACGGTCGCCCACGCGACTTGTTTCCCTCGTATGTATGTAGGGTAGAGGTGAGATTGGGGTGAGATAAGATTCTTATATGTATGTAAGATGGGGACCTGCGGTACGGCGCGATACCGTATGGGATTGATTTTGATTTTATTTGTGTGATTATTATTCACTTTGGTTTGATTCACTTTCTTGTTCCTGTTCTCGTTCTCGTTCCTGAATTGAATGGTATTCTCTCGCTCGTTTTTTATTCTTTTGTCTTGCAGAATTACTTTAGTTGCTTGCAGATTGCTGTGTGAGGACAGCAAGTATCAATCAAATACATACATACATACGTATAATACTTTCCCTATACATACATATTGCGCGAAAAGATCAATGATGAAAGTGGCTCAAATATCGAGACTAGGTCTCATTACGCAATTCTGGAATCTAGTCCTAGCATCTGCGCAAGAAGTCTGTCCGAATTCTTTTTCTCCAAATGAGGTTTCCTTGAGCACGAGGTGTAAGTCTAGTCATATTTTTATACTTTATTTCATTTGATGTATTCAATTCTCTTTGAGATTAACTGTTGTTAATAAAACCATTAGCAAGATGGTGTCTTTCTCAAATAAATACATGCAGTACACTATGCCGTGGTTCCACCACAGCAAATACCTGCGATTCGGTACGTAAATAGTTCTTCTATATGCTCAACATCTCCCTGCATCAATTCCACACCAACTAACTAACTAACTAATCAACCCCTCCTGCTAATTAGACCTCACTATGCTACACCTGCACCTGCGCTGACTCCACAACCCCCACTATAACCACCTACACCCAAACAATCCCCTACTTCGTCTGCGAACAATCATACATAGACTGTCTCGCCGCCTCCTCTTCCTCAGACCTGCAAGCGCAATCTACATGTCGAACCAACGAGGAGAAGAATTGTCCGCATAAGAATGCGGATGGGAGTGATGATCAGTCAGGTTCTATCTCCAGCTCTAGTTCTACCCTTCCTGTTTCCACATCTTCATCTTCAAATACAAAAACGAAAGAACCACCTACTTCTACTTCTACTTCTACTTCTGCTTCTGCTTCTACCGAAATCCCCATAGTAAGTAAAACCACAACGGTAACCCCAACACCCACGGGGACGACAACAGTTCTGGTTACCAGTACGAGTACGCCGGGTCAGAGTGCGAATGGGGGTGAAAACGGGAATGGGAATGGGACGGATAGCACGAGTTATGTGACTACGTTTCCGGCGGTGAATGGGACGGGGGTGTCGGGTTCGGGGTTGACTACGACGAGTGGGAGTGGAGGTACGGGGGTGGCGACGGCTTTAGGTGCGCCGGGTGCGGTTTCTAGTCGTGGGGCTGGGGCTGGGAATGGCGGGGTTGGGGTTTGGTGGGTGAAATTGGTGATTGGGGTTGTTGGGGTGGTTTGGTGGGGTTAGGAAGGAGGGAGGGGAGGGTGTTTTGAAGTAGAGTTGGGAGGTGTTTATGGATGGGGTTATTGTTGCATGTTGGTGTTTGGGAATTGATTTATTGGGTTTTAGAGATGGGTGGGTGGATGTGGGATGCAACTTGAGAGTTTAAGAAGGCCATTCATCATGAGAATATGGTTGGTTTAGATATGATATGGAATGGGATGATATGAAACGAGAAGACTCATTACTTAAGAGTCATCGCATGTGAAGGTAATCCGAAAACTATTTCATGACAAGACATGACACGACAATGATGATTCGGTTCAGAAATGTATAATGCAAGTTTGTCATGTAAATATGTATGTAACTATATCCAATTCTTCCAGCTTCGCGAGCTGACTTGTTCCCCCTACCATTCCAATCCATTGTCGTTGCCATTGCTATTGCCATTGCCATTTCCACAAATTCGTAAAAGTCCTGTTCATGTTTCTCCCAAAGATTTCGTAAATAATAACAATAATCATAATAATTAATATACACATAACCAATCAATCAAAAGCGAAGAAGGATATCAAACATTTAATATTCATAAAGGGAGGGGAGCCAAAAAAAAAGCAAATCAAACCAAATCAGAGTCTGTATCCCAAATCAGAGAATCTAACTAGACTCCTGACGAACCTGCCCACCGATAAGCTCAATACAATTACTCAACAAAAGAGCCGCTTCATGAAGTAATTCCCATCGTGTTTTCTTAAATACCGTGCGTAGAACCATTAACATTCCAGTGCAGCCATTAAATCCATGCAGGGATTTGAGATTTTCAGGTGACTCGACGCTGCCGAATCGTCGCAGATAGATGCGCATATCGCGGACTTGATCGTCGAAGGAATGAACAGAGGGAATAGGTGCCGTTGTGGGACCTTCCAGAGCGTATCCGTAGCACCATACTATTAGTGCGGCGAAATACATTACCCAGGGTCTATTAAGCAGGACATCATCGCGAGCTGAATATTCGAATGTCGCGTCGTTGTAGGCTGCTGCGTTGTTGGTGTTTAATTCATCGTGGGGAAATAGTACGTTGCGGAGGAATTTGAGGGCGTAGAATGTGGCATCTCTGGCTTTGGCACTTGGTGCCCAGTTGTCCTTCATTCGGCGTTGAGCATTGTTTAGATCTTGGGATCCGACGGTTCGACCGAGGAGACGTTTGGCGCGGGCAAATATTTGACAGTCTACTACGTCTACGTGCATTGCCATGTGTGCGAGGTGGTGTAGAACTGTTCTGCTCTCGAAAACTGCATTGTTTTCCTTTCCATTATAAGAGAAAGAGCCCATGTCTTCTTGTTTTTTTAGTGATTTATCGAAATCGGCCTTCCATAGATCATATGCTTTTGTTAACGACAATCTCCATTTATCTCGACCCCCGATTGCAGTTAATACTCCTAAGGAAGTGATTTGTAGATCGCGTTGATTCATGTGCCAGCTCACACTGAGAAGTCCTGCCATCAATACTGTGCGGCCGAAAGAATTGGTTCGGACTTCCTGGCCATTGAGAGTCCGTTTGAGACCTTCCATGAACGATAACGGCTTCAATCCGTTGTAACCAAGATTGTTCTCCAAACGACCAACTTCGGCACTACTCGTCGCGGTCCAGAGAGATTCATCACAAGGTAAAAGAAGGCGCATCTCGTGAGCGACCATGACAGTAGAATGACCAAACATCGTAGCATGTGTAGAGTCTATCACGAAAGCAGCAAAGGCAGCTCGTCTCGTGGCTTCATTAGTGATCCAATGGGTCCACCATTCGTTAGGAGTATTAGCACTAGAGGTTGATGACTGACGGGATCCGTTATTGCCTTGTTTATCATCCCTGACGCTCGGAGGCGAGTCCAATGCAGAACGACCAATCAATGAGCTACCGCGACGCATCAAAGTAATGGTTGTTGCATGATGAATGTGAGCCCTTTCATGAAGAGCACGGGTAGAATACATCTTTTCATATAGTTCCAATAATAAAAGGGCCTGGAATACCCATAATTTTGCTGGAGGTCTAAATTGATTATCACTGAATATTTCCCATCGAAGATGCCATGCCAGGAAATTTGAGAGTTCAGCACCAGCCTGTGTTACTTCGTAGCCATGCATCTTATCAAGACAAGATGCGCCGATGGCCATCATTGCAATCAAAAGTAGGTTAGGTGTCTTATCAGGTGAAAATGTTGGTTTGTGCACTAGTATGTTTGTTAGAAACCTTTCGAAAAGTTCAATAAAAAAGAAAGGCTTACAGATAGGCATTTGTTCGTTGAAATGATACCAATAGCTGCTGATATAAGTCTGCATCATTTTGCGACTCATCATATGACTGTCAACACTGCGATCGCCTTCTAGAAGTGCATCCTTCTGTTTTGCCACTGGTGCATTACCGGTCTCATTGAACCTTTCCTTGATGAGATCAACTATTTGTTGGCTTTTATCATCTGACAGGACAGTTTCAGGCAAACTAGTATCAAGTAGGCTAGTTACGGCCATTGGGTGATGAGATTGGTGAATTGGCGCAGGATAAAAGCCCCCGAGACCAATATCGTTAGCAAAGTACTGGCCATAGTAGTTTTGGGTTGCGGCATCAGTGTAGTTACTTAAGATGTTAGGCATAGATCATCGAGACTTTGAACAACTGGAGTGCACACTCACGTTCCGTATGCCTGTTGGCTCATTGCACCCATTTGTGACGTAGTCTCATTCTGGTGACTGAAAAGATAATTTACAAAATCTTCGGGGATTGTAAATGGAGACCGGTTGTAGCTGCCTTCTCCTCCAAACACAGGCATTGTGTTTGAAGCAGCCATCTGGTCTAGAAGCATCAGATCTGAACCCATTGCTTGAGTGTGGCCAGAATCATTCTGGTAATCCATGGTAACTGGTGTCTGGAAGGGAGACTCATGATCACGGGAAGGCGTATTTGCTGTTACTGTTGTAAACCCTGGTGGTGGTAGGCTGAACGGCGGAAAATTCTGTTGATTTATGTACGTTTGCGGGCTACCGACTTGATTACCGCGATAGTTCTGTCCATTTAATCCATAGGAACCAACGTTTGTCTGTATTGTTGGCCGCGTATAATCAAGCGGCTTCGAGTCAGAAGTTCCAAAGCTGGCAGTTTGTTGGCCTCGGGTGCCCGAAGTAGTAGAAGCCGAGTTGTGAGCTCTAGGAGTAATATCAATATCGGAACGCTTGTAAGTACTTGCCTGTGAGAATCCGTCCGCACCATTGGTTGGGGTGCCAGAGTAAGTACCAGAAGATGCATTGGTCGTTGGAGAATATGATGTTGGTCTAGCCTCTTGTGGTGATTGATATTGGATCTGGGTAGTCCGTAATTTTCCCGAACTTAGACTAGGTCTCATTACTTCTGGGGAATGAGAACCACGGACTGGTTGCGATTTTCCAATCTGCGTAACTGGAGATCCCTGGCTTAACATGGAGTCTTTTCGGTGCAGTTGGGAACCCTTGGCTGTATGGCGGTCCCTGTGCCTATTGCATAAATCTTGCCTAACGAAAGTCCTTGTGCAGCCTTCGAAGTCACAGTTGAATATTTGCTTTGGGGTATGATTTAACTGATGACGATATCTGATAAAAATGGGAAGAATTAGCGGGAAAACACCCCAGAAATTGTCATTCGGGTGGAGAAGCCTTACAAATGCTCTGCTCGTGAATAGCTCTTTCCGCAACCTTCTGAGGGGCATTCGAATTTCTTGTCTAAACCTTTGCGACTACGCCTTCGCTTCCGTGAAGGACCATCATCACCGGAAGAATGAGCTTCTAAAGCCTCTTCATGTGGAGGCTCTTCTTCCTCTTCCATATTATCCTTAGGCGCAATGCGACTTCTACGTCGGCCGCGAGATTTCTCGTCAAATTCTCCATTGGGTCTGGATTGCAAAATAGGATCGGGGACTGGAAGCATGGCAGTTGTATCAATTTGGGTTGTAATGTTTTTTGTTGTGAAGACAAGAGGTTGTGCAGCTAGTATTGAAGTCATAGTCTCATATAATATTTTATATTAGTTTGAGAAGTAGTAGGCTCCCTTTTCCTCCCACAAGAAGTTGGTTATGGGTTCTGCGAAATCGAAATTTGTCGCATTGGCGATAGAATTACTCTACTATTGACCGAGGTCAGAATGGATTGAGCATTTCATATATGAAGGAAGTAATGCAATGCAACGCAATGCGAACAGGTTAATAGATGGTATTTAGCTATTCATAGCGTGCAGCATCGTAGCCAAAGACGTTCATACACATTGAATGACGGAGAATATGTGCTGTAAATTCTCTGGTTAATGTTGAGAATGTTGATGTCTGACAGATGATGATGACGATGATGATGATGATGATGATGATGATGATGGAATCGCAACGTGGGGATATAGGTAGCGAGATGAGAGATACAATCTGGATAGGATACCTAGTGAGAGGTCATGCACGAAAAAGCGCGCGCTGATCCGATGAATGAGGGGAGAACGCGGATATGGCGCTTGAATGTGGTTAATCGGAAGAATAAGAAATGGATAAAATGGATACAATGGATACGTATGTACTGTATAGTATACTGTAAGTGTTCGGACAGTAATCCAATGGGATGTGCAACAACTATATGGAAAAAGAACCTATATCTGTACAGCAATGTAAACACAATTGTACTCACTTGTGATAGTTCACGGGAGGAGTTTTGATATTTTGATAATTTTTTGCTTTTTTGCATACGGGTCCGGAGGCTTCTTTTGGTGGGTTGCAGTCAAATCCTGCGGGTTGTAGGCTCATAGGTGGAGTTGGCTGGGTAGTTGTGAAACATAAACCTGGGATTTTTTCCAAAATTTCTTACCTCTGATGAGCGGGCTTGGGATTTTGATCGGTGTAATCGGTTGGCCGATTATTCGGTTTTCGTCGGTCGGCTCGGTATAAATACCATGTAATATGACAGGGGAAAGAAAGAGAGGGAGAGAAAGAGAGGGGGGGGAAAAGTAGTCGAGCTGGTGGAGGTTCTTTTTGTACTACGAACTTGGTGGGCTCTAAGCTCTAGGGCTTATATCTATGCATCCTTATTATTGTCCTCAATCATTAGCCATACCTACTACATATTATATAGTGGGCAGCCATCGGAGTTACATCCGTACGATACATGTCTGCAGATTCAAATGCAGAAGAAATAATGATCGAGGGGTTGAATGTGGCTTCAATGCTTGGATACAAAAAAAAAACTAACCTTGAATCGAACAGAAGAACCTATTTCATCAGCTGCACTCCCGTGTGTGTCTCAAATGCCACCTACTATAGGTGATACATTCATTATAGATGTTTGATTCCTTTTGGTTTCTTGCCAGGTCTTGTAAGTTCGTGCACAGTAACTAACTCCAAGAGACTATATGGATGATATTGAAAGGTGCTATTCGGATCTTCTTCATTATACTCTTCGGTATATTCGAGTTCGAGAGCGCATATGAGCTATCTAGGTCTCTGCTGTGCTACATCCGAATCTAGATGCCTATCATTAAAGTCCCCATCTACTTGCAGAAAGTTAATTTAGCAGTAGTAAAGGAACAAATGAGGGGTATATGTACATTATATGTATGCTCGAGATTCGCTTGTGTCCAATTTTTCCTCAACTCTGATAGATTAGAATCTTTCTGTCACTTAAGAAAGTCGATAGAGGTTTAGTTCTATATCTAGAACAAATTCAAGAAGAAGAAGAAGAAGAACTACCAATTATCATACGTGCTCAACAAAATTAACAGAGTTGAATAGATAATACTTATGGCTTGTTACGTGAGCTTTGGAGGTTCATCAATTCAATTATATCAGTCTATCGAAACTTGAGGGTAATGAAATCATTTTTCTTTTTCTTTCATCAATTTATTATTCTGTAGTGCACGTGTGGATAATGATGATCCACTTAAAAATCCGGGGTACGTTATCCTTGACTTTAGCTAATAAAGTTATTATTAGTCAAGCCCTTGGTTTATCTCTCTGATTTCTCTCCTAATAAAGTTTCTCGAAGAAAGACATCATCAATTTTTTGGAACTCACGCACTATAGAACTCTGAATTCTCCCAACTTCCTCATTTAAAATAATCAACTCATGACTATATTGCCTTCTATTACCGTTACTCAATTAATTACAACCTTATAATTAAATCATCTTACAAAGCTTTAATCGTCCTTCATCATGGGAAAAACGTCCCGCCCACAACCTGATGATTCAGAAGCATCAAGCACGAAAGAAAAACCACATTCAAATACTGTTAACACTGCGAATGGAAAGAATCGACGCACAGCCGCCGCAGCCACTGGAACCGCGAATACCACTGTGCTACCTGTGGCAACTGGCGCAGTAGCAGCAACCTCTGGAAATAGTAATCCGGAGAACACTTCTGGCGTAAGTTTCACAAACATGATGTTCAATGCAGAACGCTCTAGTTAACATGGGTGTCATCAGATACAATGGTCTAGTTTCGATCCGTCTATACTTCACAAATACCGATACGAGTGGAGAATAAACACTCCTGCAGCCTTCAATAATTCATACAATCAAGTCGTCTTATCGCGATCGAGTATTGGTCGCATGTCACCAACTATGGTCAGGAAGAAAGAGCATAAGAGGCAAAGCAAGGAACAACTGGCCAATAATATACGGAAACACTTCAATAGCTTGGGAGTTGTCGAGAATGAAGTCATAATCGATTTCTTATACAAAGTTCGACATCAGGGTTAGTTGAATGAAGCTTCTTACAACCCCGAACTACAATCGTACTAATCCGACGAGTGCAGATAAGAACTTTCGAATGCTTTTCGCACCCCATTTACAACAACGTCCACGATGATTGATTGTTACTCTACTACAGATAAGAGATACTCAAAGTGGGGTTGATGCTGAGCGTCTAAGATGAAGCATCAAAGAAGAAAGATTACGAAGGGATATGAGGGTTACATTCATCAGGAAGATAATACGGATATAGATATTTAGATATGCAGTCATGACGGAACAAGATCAAGGGCGTTTCGTTTATAACAATAATTGTATTATATAATGGGCAAAGCATGTGGGCATACATTTTCAATACTGGATTGTAAATTTGTTAATATGGCGGATTGATCAGACCAAGAATCAATGAAAATACAATCGAAATCGAAATATAACAGACATTTTTGAATTGTTTGAATATCCCGATTCCATAAAGCTCTATTAATGATTTTCTTTTTGGCACTTTTGTATTCGGCCCTCCGGCATTATTTCCGCTCCGCCAATCAGATTTACGATAACTAATTCATATCGCAAGAGAAAAAAAGTTGGAGCTTTCCAGAACAATCGTTGATATCCATTATAATTTTTATCTTTTTTCTTCACATTACATTCATTTGTTTCTCGACAGTTCGAAATTGATATCGCATATGGTGAAAACTTTATTGTCATTATGAAACCAGGGACTACAGGCCTTTTATCAAAGGCCGCCACTCCATCTCGAATTATATGCTCTACACCATTGAGTCGACCTCGACCTCGACCTTTAAGAGATGACGCATGTACAAAATCGCAGACGCGGGCAATATCATCTTTCAATGAACCTCAGAGAAGATACAGGCCTTCTCAGCATCATCTACCATTAAAGACATCACAGAAACGGGTGAGTAATTCTACTCGGTTTTAAGTATTAAGGTTCGTAGGTACTGATTGAAAATTCCTTTAGCTTTTTCACGCATCCCCGAAGTTACAAGCCACGAAGAATCCCTACGATGTACTTGGTGTAGACAAAAGCGCTTCGGCTGGTGCCATCAAGAAGGCATATTATGGTCTTGCTAAAAAGTTTCACCCAGATACGAATAAGGATCCAAATGCCAAAGATAAATTCGCGGAAGCACAATCTGCATACGAGCTTTTGACCGATCCGCAGAAGAGAGCAGCTTGGGATCAATATGGGTCTGCTGCATTTGACCAAGGAGCAGGACCTGGACCTGGACCTGGGGCTGATCCATTTAGCAATGCTGGATTCGGAGGTGGTGGTGGTGGTGGATTTCCTGGTGGTGGATTTGGGGCCGACTTTAATTTCGAGGATCTTTTTAGAGGATTTACTGGTGGATCGAGGGGTAGAAGTGGGGGTCGCGACCCGTTCGAAGAAGTATTGGTGGGCAATAATATCGAAGTGCAAACGAATATCTCTTTCATGGAGGCTGCAAAGGGCACCGAGAAAATCATTAACATCTCTCCACTTACCACTTGCAAGACATGTACCGGAAGTGGCATGAAAGCTGGTACAAAACGGAGCTCGTGTAAGTCTTGCGGTGGAACGGGAACACGGGTACGCTATATGTCTGGTTTCCAGATGGCTTCAACATGTAGCGCTTGCGGTGGCCAAGGATCAGCGATTCCATATGGAGGAGAATGTCGAAGTTGTTCCGGAAATGGTGTGGTGCGGGAGCGCAAGACTATCACTGTGGATATACCTGGAGGCATCGAGGATGGAATGCGATTGAAGTTGAATGGGGAAGGTGATGCGCCGGCTACTGGCACAGCTGCGGATCCAAATGCCCGATCTCAATCTGGAGATCTATACGTGCTTGTGAGAGTAGGTACAGACCCCAAATTTACCCGATCCGGTTCCAACATCTTATACACCGCAACCATTCCCTTAACGACGGCATTACTTGGAGGAGAGGTTACGATACCAACCCTGGATGGAGACGTCAATGTCAAGGTTGCCACAGGAACCGCTACTGGAGACAAAATAACACTGGGAGGTAGAGGAATGAGAAAGTTGGAGGGACGCAGAACAGGAACTGGAGATTTGAAGGTTGAATTCAAAGTCAGTATGCCTAAATATCTGAGCGCCAACCAGCGAACAATCGTGGAAATGCTTGCCGATGAGATGGGCGATAAGACGGCGAAGCGTGTAATGAATGTTGGCCGCTCATCGTAAGTCCCCCTCCGTGTTCTGGAAGCTCTAGCATATTCTGACTGATTAGAGCTTCTGGTTCGAACACAAGTGGAAAGCATGAAGGCTTTCTCAAATCGGTCTGGCACAAATTTACAGAAAGTAATTCCTCAAACCAAAAGGGAGATAAGAGTTCGTCGGATGCCGAACCCAAGAAGAAGGATTGAGCATTAAAGCAGTATGCTGTATAATAAAATGTCACTGAATGCTAGCCTGTATAAGGATTGCGAATGGAGCATGGCATTCCATAAGAGGTACGAAGTATGGCTGTCTGTCCATTTACACGTGCCTCATCAGCATTTAGAAGTTAGAATACATTTACAACTTAGATCTAGTTGTAAAAAAAATGAATGATTATCTCAACTCATGGTACTGATCATCAAAGTTTCCATCTTCCTTCCATTGTTGTACAAATGTTTTCTTCTACCCGGTACGTGTCAGCAGCCATCCATCCATATCCCATGCTCTCAATCATACCTATCTAATGCCAAAAAAAAATTAATAAAAAACAAGTCTAAACTCCACTCACCCCTCCACTCTTTACTTGTACCTTACTATGATGAAAAGCTATGAAACACCAAGATTTCTGTCAATGGAAAACGTAATGAATGGCTGTCGTGACACCTATATATATATAACTGCGTCACCGCACCTGCACTAATCATACATTGCATATAATATATCGTATGTTGCGAAATGAGCCCAAGTTACCTACCCACAGTATAGCTTTATCAAAAGAGTACCTTCCCCTCCGTAAGAAGACTTCTTTTGTACTTTTAAGAATTGGTTTTTTGGGAATCCGGACGAGTGTATCATGTAGCATGGCATGCACAGATCCAATGTAATGACATATGCCGAACAGCAACTCGGAATTATCCCTTTTATCTAGAGCTACAAGACTGAGCGCTTAACACATACGCCGATATCCTATGGATTGATGTCACCCACTTCTAACGACCTTTACCATCAAGGCCAATTACCAATGTGCGTGAGGCGTGTGTGATGGTGTGTGCGGAAATTGCATTATATTTTGGAAAAATCTAGAATCTTTGTTTGTTATTGGTTCTGTTTGTTTGGGAATACAAATCCAGTTGTTGGGTATGTAGGTCGTTAAGAATGAAGATGGATTAGAATCTTGACTATGTACCATCTCCGTTGCTAGATGTTTATTAGTATGGATAGCTTTTGAATTAGTTCCTGGACAAACACTACTGTACCCTATTTTGAGCCTATCCACTACCTACTATTTACATACTATGTAGGTCCTATATTATTATTATACCTATTGACCTATTCTGTTGCTAGAAGTAAATAAACAGATAATAAATAAAGCCTGTGACCATAAGATAAATTGTAATCTGACCCTATTCTCCCTCATGGTACAAAGTATTCCGGCGCTTATCTCAGTTTGAATCTGGGCCTCCTGAAAGGCCGCAGTTTAAAAGGTAGGTTTCTGCAGGTTTCCCGCTGCAAGGCTCTTGTATATTTTCAGGCCTCGTTCGTTCCACTACACAGCACAAAATTAATGAAAGCTTGGCCACCCTGCTTTTATAGACCTTCTACTTTCTTGCAATCTATCTCGAACATTTCTCCTCAACTCTTAATAATAATTCACCTAATTACCATGCCACGCATGAGTGAATATTTGCGCAAGGATCGAATCGTCATATCGAGATACTTTGCGGCAAAATAAAGTACAGTACCTCTCGGGCAAGAAATAAATATTACTGACGACAACCCCTCCTCCCCACCGTCTTTTCCACTCACCTTAGACATATCTCGAGATAAACACGATATAAACGGCATCATATACTGTCGCTTTATAACCCTCTCCAGCGTTCAACTATTCATCATATACGGAGTTCATTCCGTCCATCTACACACAGCTATTGTTTAAAGATTTATAGAGAGTGGGTCGAGCAACAACTGGTCAACATCCAAAGATGCAAGCTCCGATGATCTCGGCGCCTTTAAAGGCCACGAACGAGATAGATTGGATACAACCTCTGAAAAGCTATATCAGAACGACTTATGGAGATGATCCGGAACGATATGCGGAGGAATGTGCTACGCTCAACCGATTACGACAGGATATGAGGGGGGCGGGCAAGGATAGTGCTGCGGGAAGAGACCTCCTATATAGATATTATGGACAGTTGGAACTACTGGACTTGCGATTTCCGGTCGACGAGAACCATATCAAAATCTCATTTACCTGGTAAGATTATGCCGGAAAGTTAAGAACATCTGGGACTTTAAAATTAACATACTCCAGGTTCGATGCATTTACACATAAACCTACTTCACAGTACTCCCTAGCTTACGAAAAGGCCTCGATCATCTTTAATATTTCCGCCGTCCTATCATGTCATGCAGCGCACCAGAACCGATCAGAGGACTCCGGTCTCAAAACAGCATATCATTCCTTTCAAGCATCTGCTGGGATGTTCACTTATATTAATGAGAACTTCCTCCACGCACCTTCTACCGATCTTAGTAGGGATACCGTCAAAACCTTGATACAAATTATGCTCGCTCAAGGCCAGGAAGTGTTCTTGGAAAAGCAAATCGCTGATGGCAAGAAGGTTGGATTACTAGCAAAACTTGCCAGTCAAGCAGGCTACTTGTATTCACAAGCGCTTGAGGGGACCCAAGAAAATGTTAATAAGGCCATTTTCGAGAAAGTCTGGCTTTTAGTTGTACAAGTGAGTGCATTATCACCCTCGAGTATCGAATGCTCCCATTACTTGCCTCATAGTCACTAACAAATGATAGATCAAAGCAAATTATATGTCGTCATTAGCTCAATATTATCAAGCTCTCGCCGATGACGATGCAAACTCACATGGAGTAGCCATTTCACGATTACAAGTAGCTGAAGCCTCATCGAAGGATGCTAACAAACTTGCTAACAGCTTTCCTGGAAATGTACCAGCTAACTCTAATTTCACGACCGAAACTGGCACAAGCCTGATTGAGATCAATAGGCGTCATCTTACTAATGTTCAGGAGAAACTCGCTGAGCTCACCAAGGATAATGACTATATTTATCACCAAACCATACCAGCGGAAGCTGCTCTTACGGTCATTCCGAAGTTGCCCGCAGCAAAAGCAATACCAGTTAGCGAACTTTATGCAGGTCAAGATATCCAGCGTATCACAGGACCAGATATCTTTCAAAAGATAGTGCCAATGGCTGTGACGGAATCCGCAAGTTTATATGATGAGGAGAAGGCAAAGTTGGTGAGAGCAGAGACTGAGCGCGTGGAAACTGCCAACAGCGAAATGGCTGCCAGTTTGGATTATCTAAGGTTACCGGGAGCACTGCAAACTCTGAAAGGTGGATTTGATCAAGAATTGAGTGGGGGCGACGATTTTCGAGGCTGGTGCGATGATCTGGCTGGACATATTTCGCCTATGTCGACTTTTGATTCTTTGAAGGCAAGCAAGGAAGCTATAGTGTCAATACTGGATAAAAGCACCAAACAACTAGATATGGAGGAGAGTGTCTGCGAAAAGATGCGGTCGAAGTACGAGGCCGAGTGGACGCAGCAACCAAGTTCAAGGCTAACCTCGACACTTCGCAATGATATACGCAATTACCGAGAGGCTCTTGAGGAGGCTGCGCGCAGTGATAATCAACTATACTCCAAGATTTGTCAGCATGAGATTGATTTTGATGAGATGCGCTCTGCTGGTGAATTGGGCGAGTCAGATGTTCTCTTTCAAAAAGCTTTGATTCAGGTTGGTGGAAAGTTGAGGAACGCGGGTAGTCCTAGCACTCGTGAAGGTAACCTCCTTGATGATGATTTTGATGAAGGAAAGAAGAGTGTCGCGGACCAAATAGCCAAGGTTGAGGATATTCTCAAGAAATTAAACCTTGTCAAACGGGAACGATCACAAGTTCTAAAAGATCTTAAAGAAAAGGTGTGTGAAGTTGCTGTTGTATATGTTGTAAACAACCCTGCTTATATTTAATCATCATCTAGGCACACAACGACGATATATCTCATGTTCTTATCTTGAATAAGAAATCAATTTCCAACTATGAGACACAACTTTTCCAAGCAGAGCTTGAGAAATTCCGCCCTCATCAGAGTCGTCTTCTTTCTGCAAATCACAAGCAGTCATCTTTGATGAAGGAGCTTACCGCCACGTTCAATGATCTCCTTCAAGACAGACGTGTCAGGGCAGAGCAGAGCAAATACGAGAGTATTACCCGACAACGAACTTCTGTAATGACAAAGTACAAGAGGGTCCATCAAGAGTTCCTAGATCTGGAAACTGGTCTGGAAAGCGCGAAACAATGGTATGAGGAAATGAAAGATACGGTTAATAGTCTTGATAAGAATGTCGAAACATTTGTCAACAATCGTAGGTCGGAAGGAGCTCAACTTCTAAATCAAATTGAGCAGGACCGAGCAAGCAATGCCAATGGACATGCGGACAGAGAGCGTGAGAGACTTAGAGGATTAATGGAAAGAATGTCTATGGATCCATCAACTTCACCATCATCTAGTAAGCCACCCCGTAGGCCATCCGTGTCTTACAACAATACATCTCCATCAACGAGATATCCAGCTACAAATTTCGCGGGTCAGTACCAGGTAGCTGCGTCCCCACCACCACAAACAACAACGACGCAACCAGGCCGCTCCTCTGTACAATCTTCTTCCAACGGAGGATATTATCCACATCCCCAACAACAACAACAACCACAACAACCACCGCGTGTAGATCCTTACAGCCACATCCAGAAGAGCACCTCACCCTACGGTGGATACAACCCCGCCACTCATTCCCGCACCTCCTCCCACCCCATCTCACCGCCCCCATCACAAACCCAATTTCCACGCTCCCCCCCACCAACTCAAACCTCATTTCCACAATCCCAACACCAACACCAATATACCACTATGGCACCGCCACAGCAGGCCCAACAACAATACGTCCCTTCCGGCTATGTGCCGCCTCCGCCGCCACCGGGACCCCCTCCTTTGGGCCCCCAGCAGACGTTTCATCATCCGGGGTCGGTGTCGGGGCAGGGTGATTATGGGTATGGTGCTGGTGCTGGGGCCGGGGCGCATTCGAGGAAGGCGAGTCAACAGCAGCAGCAGCAGGGGGCGAGTGATCCGTGGCAGGGGCTTAATGCTTGGAAGTGATTCGTTCATACGGATGAGATTTACTTGAGTAGTAGGTATAGGGGTTTGCTGGGAAAGAGTTAGGAAATGGGGGATAAGCTGGGATGGGGTGGCTTGTTGGACGTAATACAGACAGCGTCGGGATTGAAGTGGAAATGGATGGATGATACCAATATGTGGAGGTCAAATTAGGCAAGGCTAGGTAGGATACGGGAGACGGGATGGGATAAAATGAAAATGGAATAGGATGGGGATGAAAGATGGGACATAGCATGCATGAATGTATTTTTATCCATCCTTTGAATTGCAAAGCTGGCCGGAGGCAGATAAGATGACATGAAATATATGAGTATGAATACGAACAACGCTGGGAATGAACATCTATTTCGATGATCTATTATGAAGTCTTGTGTGAAATACGGGATGTTATGGTGAATTGTGAATTTATTAGAGTGTGCTTAACATTGTGAACTGATTGGGGGGGCAATTTTGATTATCTCCAGATCATGTAATTGGAAACGCATTAGTTGTAAATTCCAGGCTGTGCGATTGAGTATCTAACTTTAAGCTCGAGCACTCAAAATCTTTCTGTATTAGTTGCTCATCCTCCCTCCCCAACCGAGCCATCGCAGCCAACCTCTGCTGCACCAAACTCCTCTGTCCAAACTCCTCCCTTGTATATCTGTCCACCGTAAATAAACAATGCCTCCGAAAATTGTGTAGAATTATCGTCGATCGTAATATCCTTCATCCCTTGCCTCGTGATCGAAAGTTACCATCCGCTAAAAGTAAGTCAACGCATTCATAATTGCACGCGTAAAAAGTGTCTTGATCTGCGTCGACACGACTATCTTTGCAGTCACACATTAGTACGCACTCTTATAGTATCCAAATAAAACACTCACATGTCAAACATTATCACACTCTAAAAAACTGCCCCTCAACATGGTTGTCGATGACCCCTTGGTACCTGTCCATATCCATCTTCCGAAGAGGTAAGTGACATCCGATCTAATCCTGGGTTGTTAAATAGTGGTGGTTTAGCAAAACCGAAACTGAAGAAAATTTGTGTGGGCTGCAATAGACGCATCCTATCTGATCCTGAGTTGTTAATTGAAAAGTAGCAAGATGGTAGTAGTTTAGCAAAGTAGAAAGTGAAAGTTGAAACTGGAAGCAGAAACTGAAAGCAGAAATTGAAAGTAGAAGCTGAAAAGTTGTGTGAGCGCTGTAATAAGATGTATCTCTGATTTGTTGTAGTCGTATGTATAGAAGTATAGCAAAGAGATTTAGAGCATTCTAATTGCGAAGCAGCTCGGCTTCGAATTTCTCCAGACAATAACGTGTGCACTCTCCAACGTAGGCTCTCTCTTCAAGATAACGCATTGGCTCACGATCACCTGAATGTAAAGAGAATGTGGTACTTAGTTCTGATAATCCGCGGATACCTCGAAATGGAGTTAGGATTTTCTTCAATAACATGTCAAGTGATTCTGGGAATTCCAATATCATTTTCCAAAGGACGTGTGGCACAACAATATGTATTGATAGGCGCTCCAGAAAACTGCTATTAACTAAAACTTGTCCCAGACGTGCAATCCATTGGGGGACCTCTAAATGGAGTTCGGCATTCTCTATATAGTAGTCGAAGTTGTCATCCCACTCCTCGTTGTAGGCTTTGAAAGACGACGTGCAGGTTACGGCCGAGGATTTCACTAATCTGATACCTGTTGGGATTTCAAATGTATCTTGAACGCGATTTTTCCAATTCGAAGAGACAGACTTTGAATAATGGTCAGAAGAAAAGGTTGCGACTTCATACCATAACCCCAGAAACTCATTGTGTATCTTTCGGTTTAGATATAGCATGGCCGGAGCGCATGAGCTGCCATCCGGCCGCTCTTTCCGCAGTCCAGATCTATCTTGACAAATACTATCAGGAACGAGGTATAAGTATATCTTATTTCAAACTTCGGCAGGTAATCGTGAAAATGGAGAAGGTTGATAGGCTATTGGAGTGGATTGGAGGGGTAGATTGATCGCATTGGTGGGCTTGGTGGGCTATCAGTACAGTTAGTAGATGAAAAACTTTTATGGGTCACTTTTACCTGAGATTCCATGTCTTTTATTAACCAATGTTTTATTGATTTCAACTTAATTGGTTTGTGTTTATTTGAGAGTTGTGTTGAAGTTGTATGGTGTCGAAGCAAAAGACGAAGTCGATCCATAGATCGCGGTTGATGGATATGTGAGGTCAGAAAGGTACCGAAATCCCGATAGCTTAGCAAGCATTTAATGCCTAGTCGTACTAGTACATCATGACGAGCAGAACATAGGAAGCTCATAGAATAATAATAGAATCCCGAGTCACCACTGATTTGCCATTGCCAACCATATTGCATTCTTTTCTTTTCTTACGACAGTGGATTTTCTGATCCGCTTCAGGTTGTTTCTTGGAAGTTATCTTTTACACATCTAACTTCTGTATAATTCATATCCTTTACCATAATAATTCAGAGTGATGCTCTACGGTCAGAATCTACCATGGCGGATTGCGCTTCGAAACGTAACCAAGCCCTCCATTAAACAGAGTACACAAGCCTCGAACCCACTGCTAAGGCGGACAATTCGACAACATCATGTTATAACCGCACAAGCATCTACTTGTTTACGACCCCGCTCCCCAGTACTTCCATCCATTGGTGGCGCCGCAAGATTTTCAATCTCTCATTCTCTTCGAAAAGACGCTCCAAAAGATCCAGCAGACCTGACAGCAGAAGAGGCGGCAGCTCAAAAAGCGAAGTTAGAAGTCGAATCGCCTCAAGAGGTTAGTGGCGAGGGTGCGGTAGAGAATAAAAGTAAACCTATACAGGCATCATCCAGCAGCAATGCTTCCACTGGTGCAGCGGATGCAAAGGGAAGCAGTGCTGCTGGGGGTGCAGGTGATTCAGGTAGTGGCGATGGCGGAAAGAGAGGCCGCAAAGGAGCTTCTGAAAAAGCCTTGCAGAAAGCAACCGCTCCAGAAGTGTATCCACAGGTTATGGCAATACCAATTACAAGACGGCCTTTATTTCCGGGTTTTTATAAGGCAGTTACAGTTCGGGATCCAAATGTCGTTGCTGCTATTAATGACATGATGAAGAGAGGACAACCATATGTTGGAGCTTTTCTGTTCAAGGATGACAACATGGATCGTGATGTTATTGAGAGCATGGATGATGTGCATGATGTTGGTGTCTTTGCGCAGATCACAAGTGCTTTCCCTGTACATGGAGATGAAAACGCTTTAACTGCAGTACTTTACCCACATCGTCGTATCAAAATGTCTTCTTTGATTACACCAGATCGAGATGGTGCGGATACCAAGAAGAGTGAAGGAACCTCATCCGACCCCGCGGTTCCAGAGATCATACCCTTGAAATCTGCAAAAGATGAGCAGGCATCTGAGAAGAAAGGTGATGTTGTTGCTAGTTTCGAAGAGGGGGCAGTACAGCAGAAGAACGCGGATGCGGCCCCATCTCTCTTTGAGCCAACCTCATTTTTACGGAAATACCCAGTTAGTTTGGTGAACGTTGAAAACTTAGCAGAAGAGGCATACGATCCTAAGAACCCCATAATCCGAGCTGTGACCAATGAAATTGTAAACGTGTTCAAGGAGGTGGCAAATCTCAACAGTCTCTTCCGAGACCAAATTTCTACGTTTTCGATGAGCTCGAGTTCGGGCAATGTTATGCAAGAACCCGGAAAACTCGCTGATTTTGCTGCTGCGGTCTCTATTGGAGAAGTTGCTGAGCTACAGGATGTGCTTGAGACTCTCAACATCGAAGAAAGGCTTCAAAAGGGGTTGACTGTCTTAAAGAAAGAATTGATGAATGCTCAGCTACAATCTAAGATTTCAAAAGACGTTGAGAGCAAGATACAGAAGCGTCAACGCGAATACTGGTTGATGGAGCAAATGAAGGGTATTCGAAGGGAACTTGGCATTGAATCGGACGGAAAAGATAAGCTTGTTGAGAAATTCAAGGAAAAGGCAACTAAGCTTGCAATGCCAGAAGCAGTTAAAAAGGTCTTTGATGAGGAGATCAACAAGTTAGCACATCTCGAACCAGCTGCCTCTGAGTTCAACGTCACTAGAAATTACCTGGATTGGTTGACACAAATTCCTTGGGGTCAGCGCAGTGCAGAGAATTTCGGAATCAACAATGCAATGGGTGTCCTCAACGAAGACCATCATGGCCTGAAGGATGTGAAGGATCGCATTCTTGAGTTCATTGCAGTTGGAAAATTGAGAGGCACCGTTGAAGGCAAAATCTTATGTTTTGTTGGTCCTCCTGGTGTTGGTAAGACTAGTATTGGCAAAAGTATTGCCAGAGCTCTCAACCGCCAATACTATAGATTCAGTGTTGGTGGTCTTACCGATGTTGCGGAAATCAAGGGTCACAGAAGAACCTACGTTGGAGCACTTCCTGGACGTATCATTCAGGCATTGAAGAAATGCCAAACTGAAAATCCATTGATTTTGATTGACGAAATCGACAAAATTGGAAGAGGCCATCAAGGAGATCCAGCATCCGCTCTTCTAGAATTGTTGGACCCTGAGCAAAACACATCTTTCCTTGATCACTACCTTGACGTTCCCGTGGATCTTTCCAAGGTCCTGTTTGTCTGCACTGCTAATATGACTGATACCATTCCTCGACCTCTTCTTGATCGTATGGAGATGATTGAGCTGTCTGGGTATGTAGCAGATGAAAAGATGGCCATTGCAGAGCGCTATCTTGGACCAGCGGCAAAGGAATTGGCCGGCTTGAAAAATGTGGATGTCAATCTAAGCAAAGAAGCAATTGAGGAGCTCATCAAGTCATATTGTCGCGAATCTGGAGTCAGAAATCTTAAGAAGCAAATTGAAAAGGTTTATCGTAAATCTGCTTTGAAGATTGTACAGGATCTTGGAGAAACCGTTCTTCCCGAAGAAGAGGCCCTTACGCAAGAGGGCAAAGCGGCTTTAGAAGAATCTAAGAAAGACGAGAGTGATGTCAAGACTACATCGGAAAACATTGAAAAAGAGACTACAGAAGTTCCTAGAGTTAGTCTTAAGGTTCCCGATTCTGTACATGTCACGATTGGCAAAGATAATCTCAAAGACTACGTTGGGCCACCTGTCTTCACATCGGATCGATTGTATGATGTAACTCCTCCTGGTGTTGCCATGGGTCTAGCATGGACACAAATGGGTGGTGCTGCTTTATATGTCGAATCGATATTAGAAAGTGCTCTATCCGCCGGTTCCAGACCTGGTTTGGCCACTACTGGTAACTTGAAATCCGTGATGAAGGAATCGACCACCATCGCATATTCATTCGCTAAGTCTGTTATGGCAAAGAACTTCCCAGATAACCACTTCTTCGACAACGCCAAATTACATCTTCATTGCCCAGAAGGTGCGGTTCAGAAAGATGGACCTTCTGCCGGTATCACTATGGCAACATCTCTACTCTCTCTAGCATTAGATCGTCCATTGGATCCTACTATTGCTATGACCGGTGAACTTACAGTCACCGGAAAGGTACTGAGAATTGGTGGTCTTCGTGAGAAGACAGTTGCAGCTCGACGTGCTGGTTCAAAAATGATCATTTTCCCTGATGACAATATGTCCGATTGGCTAGAACTCCCAGAAGTAAGTACTCAACACCGACATCCCTATACTTCCTACTCCTATCCTAGATACTAATTCACAAAACAGAACATCAAAGAAGGCATCGAAGGCCGACCCGCAAAATGGTACTCGGATGTATTCGACCTCGTCTTCCCCAACGTCGATAAATCCCACGCCAACAACCTCTGGAAAGATCAGTTGGCTAAAAAGCAGAAGAGCAAGACTAAGGATGAAAACGATGATTAAATTCACTTGTTGTTGACGCTTCAATTGGATTGATTATATGCATTCATGCATGCGTATAGATAGATGGGTATCGCATGTTGTTTGTTAGGTTGATGGATATTTATGTAAATATTGTAACAATTGGTCTACTACTAGGTACTAACTAACTAACTAACTAACTAATGACATGGCTTCGTTCTGGCCATATCATATTATGAAAGAAGAAAGGAGCATTGGGCAACTGGGAGATTTTGTTTTGATTTGATTTGATTTGATTTGGGGAAAGAAAGCTTCATATGATGGATGAATGCATTTTTCTGGCGTTTTGTTTTGTTTTTTTTTTTTTCGTTTTTTTTTTCAAGGAGGGCCAGGAAAGAAAGAAGGAAAGAAAGAAAGAAAGGGTTCTCCACTCTCCATTTTATTAAATAAAACGTCTATATATCATTAGGGTGGATGTCGATGTCGACGTCGATGTCGATGTCGACGTCGATGTCGATGGTGAGGGTTTGATGGTGTGTTGTATGATGGGTATCTCCTTTTGCGTGGTTTGGGAAAGGAGGGAGGGGACGGGGCACGGGGTAAGATGAGTGAGGGAAATCGAATCTACTTGTCTCTTTCTTGCTTGTCTGGAACGCGCGAAGAAAAGAAGAGGATATGCATTTATTTATTCGGTTGTTTGTATCTAGATACGAAAGGATGAATGGATGGATGGATGAATGGATGAATGGATGAATGGATGAAAAGGGGGAGGGTGAAACGAAATCAGGATTGGATGGATGGATGTATGCATGGATGGATGGATGGATGGATAAATAAATCGTCATTTTAGATGAATGAATGAATAAATGAATGAATAAATGAATGAATAAATATAGACTTTTTTGGTGTATTATCCTCTATATTATCCATCTACTTAGATTCTTTGATTTGATCTCATTTGATCTGATCTGATTTGCTTAATGATTTTTATTTGTATGATTATGTATATATGTGGATTTTGAACGATGTATTTGTATGTATGTATGTATGTATGGGTGGGTATGAGCGTAGGTTTGAATGAGGTAGCGGTGGGGCTGCCACTGGGCTTAATGCATACTTAGTTAGTTACCTGGTAGTGCGGGGGTTTCAACCGAGAGCTCCTTGTACTTGTATAGAGAGCAAGGAGTGTTCGTTGTGTTGTGTTTGTTGTGTTTGTTGGTTCTTCATTCATGTATGTATGTATGTATGTATGTATGTATGTATGTATGTATGTATGTATGTATGTATGTATGTATGTATGTATGTATGTATGTATGTATGTATGTATGTATGTATGTATGTACATATGTACATATATAGTGTCTTCTATTCACACAGGTGGGATTTTTAACGAATGATGCATATCTCGGTCGCTGTTCGTCGTGGTTATTTAAAAGGTTGGATTTGATATCCGCCTTGCTTTTTTAATGGGTTGAGAGAGGGAAGTATGAGGGCATGTGATGGATGGATGGATGAATGGATGGATGGATGGATTGGATATATATGATATAATAGAGGGAGGAGTACTTGGGAGGTCGGCTGGTCGGGCAGCAAGAGTTGGGGGATGGTTAGGTAGGGATGAGGCGGTGGGATCGGAGTTTACCACGTTGCAAGTTGGATGTTTGCTGTAGAGTAGATGCGTCGGTCGGTCGGTCGGTCGGTCGGTTCGTTCGTTGATGCATGCTGCTAGCTAGAACTATGTTATCCTTGGGATTTGTGGGATGGGGTATGGGATAAGATGATGATGGGTATTAGAGAGAGGGGTTTGTTTCTTTGGTTAGTTGGCTGGTTGGTTGGTTGACGAGTTGACGAGTTGAACGGTGGAATAATGGGAGAATGGATGAACGAACTGATTGATTTGAATGTGGAGATGCTATGCTATGTATGTATGTACATAAGTTCTAAGCTTCGATCAGTGGGTAGGCTACGTATGTATGTATGTATGTATCTACGTAGCAATAGCACGTACAGTACATACATACTGTACATCTTGTACAACTAAAAGCAAAGGTTTATGTATAATTGAGTGAGGATCGATCGAGATTATCGATACATAGTAAAACATCGATTGATTGATTGATTCATCTCGTGTTGAAATTTGATACCGGCCGGCATAAGGTTACTTGCTTGTTTTACTTGATATGTTGTGTACGATTGAGTTATATTTGGTGGTTTGAGTTTGGTTTGTGTATGTACGTATGTATGTATATATGTATATATGTATGTAACCATGAATCGAATGAGATTGCTGTATATAATTTGATGCTCTTTCCCCTTGATTCATGCACTTGCCCAGTGTACTATATGTATTAAGGATTGGGGCTTTGAAGCGGGATGGATGTTTTAAGTGATTGATTGATGGAGAATATTATTTGAAGTTTGTTTTGTCTCTCTGACAGTTACAGTTCAATTACAGTTCAGTAAGATGTGTAAGATGTGTAAGATGAAAGTGTAAGTGAATAAAGTCGATGTCAGACGAAATCTACGAACGAATATCATCAATGGATGATGGATGATTGATTATTGATTATTAATGATTGATGTATTAATGATGAATTGATGATGAATTGATACTACATTATAACTACCCGTAGCCTTGGACTATTAAAGTGAGGCAAACCAAACCGTTGAAATTGAAAGGCAACCAGTGGGGTTATATTTTAGTTTAGTGTTATTTTTAGGGCTAGTAATCACTAAAATTATCCACGCCCAGGTAGCTGGCTACCTCCTAAACTAAACTTTAAACCCAAACTTTGACCCCAAAACAAACTCTTAAATTTTGTACCTGGATTAATTATTATTAGTTCTAAGCAAAGATTAAAAATAATAATAATAATAATAATAATAATAATAATAATAATAATAATAATAATAATAATAATAATAATAATAATAATAATAATAATAATAATAATAATAATAATAATAATAATAATAATAATAATAATAATAATAATAATAATAATAATAATAATAATAATAATAATAATAATAATAATAATAATAATAATAATAATAATAATAATAATAATAATAATAATAATAATAATAATAATAATAATAATAATAATAATAATAATAATAATAATAATAATAATAATAATAATAATAATAATAATAATAATAATAATATATTTTTCTTCTTCGTCTTGTCATCCCATCATATCATATCTATCCTATCCAATCCATCCCACCACGCAACTTACCTAGCCACCTTCAGAGTGCATTGCATTCACTGCAACAAATAATCATACTGTATCATTTGTTAGCATCATCATTGTACTCCTTAAATTATATGACTTTATATTTCTATTCCTATTCACTTATTAGTAGTAGTTGTCTTTCTCTTCTTTTCTTTCCATTTCAATTTCAATCTGTTTACCCCTCCTCACTCCCTCCTCCTCTTCCTCCTTCCTCTCTCTTGGTTATTGTTATCGTTCTTCATGATTTGTCTGTCTGCCAATTTGATATTGATGTATGAAAACGAGGCCATTTGACTGGCTAGATCATTTTGTTTATTTTGTTTTAAAAAAAAAGATCATCTCAGGAAAAAGAAGGTTAAGAAGAAAGGAATATACCTTAAAAATATCAACAAGACATATCATATAACTTCTGTCATTCATCCCACCTCTCTCTCCTATCATTCTCTTGAATCTAATGATATACTCTTTTTTTCCTTTGGCTCTCACAATTCCTGGAGAACATCGTGGCTCTTCTCTTCATTTTACCGGATAGCTGCATTGCTACACAATTCTACCCCGTACAGTCATCCTGACCAACCTCCTGAATCATTGATGTGATTTAACTCCTTTCCCATCCAATCTAATTTATATTCTACATTTGTATCTCTCGTAGGGGTTAATGTGTCTTTTTTTCTGCAGATGTAGGAGCAATTTCATTTTCGCGATTATTTTCTTGATATTATATATAAATTGTGTGGACTGACAGATACCCCAGCCACTGGGCACAATTTACTTATCAATCGTTTAAGAAATATGTCACAGATAGAGAAGGAACCAAGTTCGCCGGTAGCAAACGATCAGAAAACATCTTGGTTTCGAAAATTCATGTTTAGGAAAGATGAACAGAATACTCCTCCTACCACCCCTCCACCACAACCGTCTTCAAATGAACCTCAACAGCAATCGGGTCTGGCTCGTCGATTATCTAGAAAAGTCGTTCCTCAACTTCCACGAGCGGGCACTTTCAAACGACAACAATCGGAGCTGAGAGATAGATTGGAACCAGTCAAGCCAAATGCTGAAGAACGACGAACTGCTTCAGTCGATCGTCGACTCAATAATCAAAATAATCAACCTCGATCCTCCTCTACCGCTATAAATCGTGGCCCCAGATCAAGCGCACCGGAGCTTTTGGAAAGAACAGAAGCAATTAATAGAGTGGACGATGCATCTAAACGACCAGTTACTTCGAATACAAACGAGAACGATGCTCATGATTATGTGGATGTTTCGAGGGACGAGAAGCAGAGTTCGACTTTCGAAGAACAATCGATCACTACCACAGATACATTTGATGAGATAATAATGGAAGAGTTGGAGAAAAAATGGATTTTAAATTTGAGCATGCATTTCAGAGATAAATCAAAGCGGGAAAAATTCTTTATTACATATGCTCAAACGCCTACCCATTGGCGACGAGTTACGATTTCTTTGGATTATAGAAATGCCCCTCCAAATTCACTGGAACAAGAGCTACAAGCGACAAGATTTCAAAGGGACAAGAGTGCTCGGATATATGAAGCTATTCGGCAATCACTTCAGGATATTCAATTCTATGATACAGTTACGAATTTGAAATTGCAAACGGAAGATGAGAGACTTCATGTTCATGTTGTGGAGGATCTTTCGGAAGTTATACATTATCCTCCTGTCAAGGCGATCAAACATCTCAAATGTCAAAGAGTTTTAGAATGTGAACTCGAATTCGTATCACATCTATCTGGATTCGTTTACAAAGTCAATATAGCTGGACAGATTCTTATCAAAAAGGAAATTCCGGGTCCAGATCAAGTGGATGAATTTCTATATGAAATTAATGCACTTTATCAACTTTCTGATTCTCGTAGTGTCATCCAATTCGGTGGGGTTGTACTTGACAATTCGGGGAAATTTGTAAAGGGACTTCTTATTGGGTTTGCAGAGCAAGGAGCTTTGATTGATGTTATTTATGATGGTGAGGGGAGGATAGCATGGGAACGGCGAGAACGTTGGGCTAAACAAATTGTTCATGGATTATCTGAGATTCACGAGGCCGGTTACGTTCAAGGAGATTTTACTTTATCGAATATCGTCATAGACGCGGATGATAATGCAAAGATTATAGATATTAATCGGAGAGGTTGTCCAGTCGGATGGGAACCCCCTGAAGTTGCGGATTTGATCGAAAGCAACCAGAGGATCTCGATGTATATTGGTGTTAAATCAGATCTCTATCAACTTGGTATGGTTCTATACGCTCTAGCTACCCAACACGATGAACCGGAAACTCAAAGACCATTAAGACTCGACTATCTCCCACCGAGTATACCAGATTATTTCGTGGAAGTGTGCAGTCGTTGTCTGAGCGATGATCCTCGTTATCGATCACAGGCTTCTGTGCTATTGAACCTTTTTCCGGAAATCGAGGAATATCATGATGCTTCATACAGTGAAGATCAATCTGCAACTCCTATTGTTATCGATGTGCGACATGCGGATGAAGGGGAGCTCTTAGTTACAGTTCATGATCATGACCATGATCGTGATGCGAAAAAGAGGAAAACGGTTTCGAATCCTGATAGTGAGGAGTTTCCCGAAAGAGGTCGAACTCGTTCTAAATTTCTTGAGGACTTTGTCGATGATGAAATGGGATCGCTGGAAAGGGGAGGGTTGGATGGTAAATATGGGGGTTTTACCAAACCATCACAGGTACCTTTGCCAGAATCGACTACGAGTTCTATTTATTCGAATGGTGAAGCCGATCACATACAGAATCCTCTTCAAAGCACATCAAAGTTTGAAACTACAACATTGTTAAAAAATCGACAGCAAAGTGAAGATGAAAACCATCATTCACAAATCCCAGATAAGAAGGCATCAAAGAATGAATCCGCACAAATAACAGAATTACAACAACAGCAACAACAACAATCGCGAATCACAGAAGCGATATCAAATAATGTTTCAATGATGGGATTTCCGTTTCCGAATGATTTTGCTTTGGTGGGTGTAGGGGCTGGGATGGATAGTGAGGGGGAGAGGGGTGTGCATTTTGGTTTGGGTTCTTTTGGCGTTGGCACGGGCTTGAATAATTTAGATGACGACGACGATGATGATGATGATTTGATGATTGGTAATGATATTGGTTTGATGAGCGGAGATGAAGGTGGGATTGGTAAGATGAGGGAGAATGAGAAAGAGAGGAAGAGGGAGGGATTGGATAATGGTTTGTGTATGGATATGGATAAAGATTTGACGTTGAATATGGATCTGGATATGGCTAAGAAGGAAGAGGTGAAGGCGGTTGAGGTTGCTTAGCTTGGGGTTCATATATATCATGAGTTTAACGAACGGACGGACGGACGGATGGATGGATGGATGGATGGATGGATGGATGGATGGATGGATGGATGGATGAAAACATAACGGAACAGAACAGAACAGGATTAACGAATTGGCTATAATAGTATTTCCTTTATATCATATCATATCATAACATATCATATATACCTTTTCCCGAGAACAAGATGGGACAGGGTGGATGGATACTTTATCGTTTTGTGAATCGGTTTGGAATTGTCGAATTGAATTGAATTAAATTAAATTAAATTAGTTCAGTTTATGTATCTTTGTATAACTATAATACCAAGCAAAATATAAAATACAGAATACAGAATTTAAAATCCGAAATCGAAAATTAGAAAATTATTATTTCGATCCGATCCGATTTGATTCGATTTGATTTGATTTAAGAATCTTTAACAACGATCCATATATGTTATGGTTAATGAATATACATATATATGATAACGATATCTATATCAATAACAATATCAATAACCATAATCATTCATCTACTCGATCGAGTATAGATATAAAATTTAAAATCTATATACTCCAAGATCTTCTTCGATCTTCTTCGGCCTTCTTCGGCTTGTTGAGCGTGGTATAAATATAAATATGAACGATAGATAGTTATAATGATATAATGATATAACGATATAACAATTGAAGTGATCTGTCGATGTCGATTGGTGTAGTTATTATGTTGTATTGTATAGTGGGACGATGATAGTGGGGCGATATACACAATGATTGGATTTAGTAGAAAAAGAACGAGGTTCTGAGGATGTATTTTCGTTTGGGTGGTTGGTTGGTTGGGGGTGAGGGGGGTGAGGAGATTGGTGTGTGTATGTATGTATATGTATCGTTGTTTTAGGATGTCATGTCATGTCAAAAGATCGGCATGGTTAGTTTGTTGGTTTGGTTTGGCTATTTTATATGGTATGATATAGGATGGGATGGAATCTCAGTGGAAGTCTGTTGAGATGTTATGCGTGTTTATGGATGGAGAGGTGAGGATTTATTTCATGGTAAGTGTATGGGGTGATGTGAATCTTTTCACAATTCTACTCTGCTCTATTCTATTCTACTCTACTCTACTTTAATTATATTATGAGAAATACAATGATCAATCGATAGATCTAATATTCGAGGTCGAATGACTGACTCTCCCCCGCACCCATCGATCGAGTCAGTCAGTCAGTCAGTCAGTCAGTCAGTCGGTCGGTCTTCAATAGAGTCTCTAGTGTTGAACTAAGTAAATGTCAAATCAAGTATCGCATCGCATCACGACGGTTTTTGTACCCCTCTCTTGGTCTTGCTTTTAGGGCCGGCGAGTGACGGTGTTAGTAGAATAGATATCGTCACTGATATTTTTTTTTCCCCAATATCCTTATTTAATTCAGATATTATATTCTGCTTGGTTTATATAATATCATCTATAACGCGGAGATCAAATAATCGTTGAAATCAAATTAAACAATCAATTGAATTGAATCAATCAATCTATCTATCTATCAATCCAAACCAATCGATCATTTGAACCATATAAATCAATCAAATCAAATCGAATCATACCAAACAATCAATCAAACAATCAATCAAACACTTTGCCACACTACACAAACCACACACAAACAAGCAAACAATCAACAATCAACAACAACAACAAACAATGCACCCAGCATGGATCCTCCACTCGATCATGCGCCGGCTCCATCTCTGCTGCCGCTCCCAAGAATCGATCGAGATAGAAGAGTTTACTATCAAGGATGCCACGGTACAGGGGATGAGAGTACAGTACGTTGAGGGGGTGAGCATGAAGTTTGTGATTGTGGCGGGCATGTGGGTGCCGGCCAGGGAGAGGCGCGGGGATATAATGCTTTGAGGGGATGGAGATCCCTGATTTTGGGAAATGGGGGAGGGTGGGGGTGAGGGTGGGGGTGAGGGTGAGGGTGGAGTGGAAGGAGGAGGAGAAGGAGGAAGAAGAAGAAGAGGAGGAGGAGGAGAAGGAGGAAGAAGAAGAAGAAGAGGAGGAGGAGGAGGAGGAGGAGGAGGAGGAGGAGGAGGAGGAGGAGGAGGAGGAGGAGGAGGAGGATTGATATGAGGAGGGGGAAAGAAGAACATCAATAGCTGGGTTGGATATTATATTGATGTGAGGGTGAATATAAGGTGGAGGAGAATCAACACAACGATAACAACAACAATAACAACAACAACAATAATAACAATAATGTATAAATTACAAGAATGTCCTATCCCATCCAATCTCATCTCATACTATCTGAGATGATAAAGTTCATTCAATTTAATTCAATTGATACATATCCAGATTTGAATCACTATAATTCAACCAGACTTTTAACAACGAGTGAGTGAGTGTATCTGATCCGGATATATACATATCAATAATTTTATCGAGACATATGAACTTGAACTTGAACTTGAACTCGAACCGACTTGACTAGCTTGGGGATATTCAAATCAATCGACATTTATAGTTGGATGAATGGATGAATGGATGAATTGATGAATGTAATTGAGGGATTGAGGGATTGATCGATTAATCAATCCCATCCCATCGCACTTCATCGCATCCCATCACATCACATCCCCTAGGGTGGAGTGGGATATAGATCTATCATCCGTGCTCACCTTACTGCTCTCGGAACCGCTCGACGCATATATATCAGATAAGAAAATCTTTCTACTGTACATACAGTATATATTATGTAATTGTGTCAATAAACGAGCGACTTTTTCTCTATCTTCATGTCATATCGTATCGTATCGTATCGTATCGTATCATATCATATCTAGAAGGGCAAGGGAGTCTAACGTTTACAAGTAAGATACTCTGTATTTGAGTATAATGCCTCTCTCTTCTTTTTAGTACAAAAAAAGAGGTTTAATGCGAGTCTATTCATTTTTTCGTTTTTGAGATGATATAATGATATAAAAGTGATTTTACTAATATCTTTCAAAAATCTTGACACATTTTTAAAATAGTTATTAATTGATTAAAATCCATTAAATACTAGATTTTTATTAGTTGAAAATAATAAAAAAGGCGGCGTGTTAGGTAATTTGACCCGATATAATATATTAATATAATATATTTATGTCATTATCGGTCTCGGCGAATGGCGGCTGGCATATGGCGAATGGCGAATGGCGGTCTCCAATCGAAATGATTTTTTTTCCCCCACCGTTTTCTCATTCCCATCGTGAATCCCTTTTTTTTGTTCCCCCCTTTGGTTTTGTTCTTGTTCTCTGAATAGGATGGGATGATGGATGATGGATGGATGGATTGATGAGAATTTTTAATTGGAGCATGAAGAGTAAAATTTTCTATTCTTTTGCAAAAGTTCGTGAGGATGAGAATTTTTTACTGCGTCGTATATATCGTATCGTATCTCCTTTCGTTTCATTCCATCTCATCTCATCTCTTCTCTTCTCTTCTCCGTTCTCCTCGTCTCGTCGTCGTTCTCCTTGTTGTTATCGTTGGTTTCCGTTATTTCTTCCTTGTGAATTATTAATTGAATTTTTTATTCATACATGAATTGATAGTGCGTACCTCAGCGTACCTCAGCGTACCTCTGCGTACGTCTTGATTGGGTTTAATGGGACGGTTAGATATCTTTTTTATCTCCAGCTAGGGTGGCTGGTTGACTGGGTATCTCTTACCTCACTCAGCCTTACATATATATAATAATTATATATATGTAGAGGAAGCTAGATATCTACGTATGTACTTGTAGATACTGGTATATTTGTTTTTATATATGTTTACTTCCTACATTGTATATCGTATATATATATATGTATATATTCCTCTCTCATTCTTATACTAATTAACTCAAATTGACAATTCCTTCCCGTCCTTCTATACTCCGTCCGGATTGTGTATATACCATCCAAATCCATTCATCCATCGACCCATCCACCGATTCATACACAAAACACCTTTAAAATGACAATAACCCTCGACGACACCGGACCCCACGATTCCCCCTCCGAAATAACCCCCCCAAACACCCCCCCTCACCAACCAACCCTCTCCCAAAAACTCACCCATGTCCTCAAAACCTTCACCACAAAAGAAGGCCTAATAGGAACCTATGACTATGCCTTCCTCTTCACACCCACTATCCCCTTCATCAGCAAACCTTACCCCCAAAAACGCGCCCCCTTCTTCGGCTTGCACGATAAAATCCCCCTCCTGCTAACCCTCCTCCTCGGTTTCCAACACGCCCTTGCCATGCTCGCCGGTATAATTACCCCTCCCCTCATCATCGCCTCCTCCGCCAACTTCAGCGTATCCACAACCCAGTATCTCGTATCCTCCTCCCTCATCATCTGCGGCATCCTCTCCTGTGTGCAGATCACCAGGTTTCACATCCCCTATACGGACTACTATCTCGGCACCGGACTCATCTCCGTCGTGGGCACCAGTTTCGCCATTATCCCCGTGGCCGGCAAGGGTTTTGCCCAGATGTACGCAAATGGCATGTGTCCGTCGGACGAAGCTGGGAATCCGCTCCCGTGTCCGGAGGGGTATGGCGCACTGCTCGGGACGGCCACGCTCTGCGCATTGCTAGAAATCGGACTCTCGTTCATGACGCCCCGGGTGCTGAAGAAACTGTTCCCGCCCATCGTAACGGGTCCCACGGTCATGCTCATCGGCGTCTCGCTCATCCAATCCGGACTGGAGGGTTGGGCCGGCGGCTCGGGCTCTTGTATGAGTAGACCGACAAGCGGCGATTACATGCTCTGTCCCTCGAACTCCGCACCCCACGCGCTACCCTGGGGCTCGGCGGAGTTCATCGGGTTGGGATTTTCCGTCTTCATCACCATAATCCTGTGCGAGCGCTTCGGGTCCCCCATCATGAAATCCCTCGCCGTGATCATCGGCCTCCTGATCGGCTGCATCATCGCCGCCGCATGCGGCTACTTCTCCTCGTCCTCTATCTCCGCCGCCCCCGTCGCCTCCTTCCTCTGGGTCCAGACTTTCCCCCTCTCCATCTACGGCCCGTTTATCCTGCCCCTTCTGGCCATCTACCTCATCCTCATGATGGAAGCCATCGGCGATATCACAGCCACGTGCGACGTCTCGCGGCTTTCCGTCGACGGCGCGCTCTTCGATTCCAGGATCCAGGGCGGCGTGCTCGCCGACGGGATAAATGGCTTGCTGGCGGGCCTCTGCACCATCACGCCCATGTCCACGTTCGCGCAAAACAACGGCGTCATTGCGCTCACGCGCTGCGCGAACCGCAAAGCCGGCTGGGCCGCCTGTTTCTTCCTGATCGTCATGGGGATATTCTCGAAATTCGCCGCCGCGCTGACGAGCATCCCGGCGCCCGTGCTCGGGGGCATGACGACGTTCCTGTTCGCCAGCGTGGCGGTCTCGGGACTGCGCATCATAGCCACGGTGCCGTTTACGCGCAGGAATCGCTTCATACTGACGGCGAGCTTGGCGCTGGGATATGGGGCCACGCTGGTGCCGACGTGGTTTTCGTATGTTTTTACGTATGCGGGGGGCAATAAAGCGAAGCAGGGGTTTTTTGATGCGATTGTGTTGGTGCTGGAGACGGGGTTTGCGGTTACGGCGTTTGTGGCTGTGGGGTTGAATTTGGGGTTGGGGGAGGAGGATGAGGGGGAGGAGGTGGAGAGTTTGATGGGGGATGTGGAGGAGAGGGAAAGGGAGAGGGAGGGGGAGGGAGAGAGGGCGGGGCATGAGGGGGTGGAGATGGGGGAGGTGGTTGCGATTGGGGAGGGGGGAAGTGTGGGGAGGGAAGGGAGTTTGGGTGGGAAGGAGTTGAAGTAGATTTAATGGATTAATAGATGAATATCTTGATGTTTTAATTTTTCATTACTGTTTCTCTTGCATGAAACCGGGATGAATATTAGATAAAATTGTATTGATTAATGAGTGAGTATATGAGTAAATGAGTGAATGAACATCTCAACAGAAGCGAGGGAATGAAGAGAACAGTCTCATATCACTGTATCCATCCATCCACCCATCCATCCACAAAGAACAGATAAAATAAAAAGCCAAGCCAAGCCAAGACAAGAACCCAAAGAAACCCAACACAAGACCAACAACCACAGTACATCCATCCACGTTATCTCTTACTTAACTCTCGCATACATGCATGCATACATACAAATACTCCGATACCCAGCCTAATTAATATATTCCCTACTTACCAACTACACTATCGCATATGGAGATCCTCGTCCAGTCCAGACAGGCAGTTGTTAATTCTCGTCTCATCGTGCCATGCATATGGTATGGTATGGTATAGTATAGTAGAGTATAGTATAGTAGACCTTCTTAATATATAATCGTTGTCATGTTGTACTCGGTATCTAGTACTTTCCCCCCCCCCCACACATACATACACACATATATACACATACACACATACACACACATATACACATACACACATATATAAAAAAATGGGCCCATAAGTATATAGCGATTCTCATCTCATATCATACACGTATATATACTCGCGTAAGGTGTTCAAACACCAGAACTCTACTTCGCCGTATGGAGTCCATCTATATAATAGGTATAATCGGATGAACGACGAAGATGAGATGTCGCATGGTGAGTTTAGGTAGTCTATCTATCCATGTGATGTAATATAATCCCATTGTATTGCTTCCATTCCATTGCATTCCATTGCATTAGGATTTCATACGTTGTATGGGAACTTTGAGATCGAATATCCAAATATCCAAGACGAGGGGAATTTTGGAAATTGATTCAAATATAGTAGTATCCACGATAAAGATGAAGATGAAGATGAAGATGAAGATGAAGATAAAGATGAGATATGAAATAGAAACCAATTGATTTTGATTTCTCCATCAAGAGTAGATATTGTGTATCATATCACCTGCAGCAATCTTGCAAACATCGTCGCTTTGAGTTGGGATAATGTGATGGTTTTGTTTTGTATTGTATTGTATTGTATTGTATGAAATGGGTCTAGATGAGGAGGACCTTTTTTTTAATAGCTTTTTATGCTAAATGGGTTAACTTGACTGCATAGGTATTCAAGGAAAACCAACCAAGTTATTAAGTTATTAAGTTAATCCGGTACCAATTCATCGTATCGTATGCAGGATGAATATAAGAATATAAGAATATAAGAAGATAAGAATATAAAGACACGACACCACCGGAGTCAACCCGCAATCATCGAATTGATCCGTCATCGCCAATTAGAAAATAGCTATTTGGTAATCCATGCAGAGAGAAAGAACCGCAAGGTTCAAGTTGTAAGTAATAATAATAATAATAAGTAAGTAAGTAAATAAGATCAGGTAAATGTGGAGACCCCGCCTCGTTCTGAATATTGAGATTCTAGCATGCCCCAACAAATGCACAATTGATACTGATACTGATACTGATGGATGGGACTTGGGAGCTTGCCGGGAAGGATCTTTTGCATGTGGTTTTGAGGAATCGATGGAATTACTACTGCTATAATAGTATGTGGGTGTGGGTAGGTAAAAAGGGGATGTATATTGAGAAGATGGAAATAATAGTAATAATCATAAGAATAATAATGATAATAATATAAATAAATACAAATAAATACAAATAAATACAAATAAATACAAATAAATACAAATAAATACAAATAAATACAAATAAATACAAATAAATACAAATAAATACAAATAAATACAAATAAATACAAATAAATACAAATAAATACAAATAAATACAAATAAATATAAATAAATATAAATAATAATAATATAAATAATAATAATATAAATAATAATAATATAAATAATAATAATATAAATAATAATAATATAAATAATAATAATATAAATAATAATAATATAAATAATAATAATATAAATAATAATAATATAAATAATAATAATATAAATAATAATAATATAAATAATAATAATATAAATAAATAAATATATATAAATAAATATAAATAAAAAAAGAATACTACCATTCCCAACTTCCTAATAAAACAAATATCAAGAACTTGAATATCAACAAAATATTCTAAGGTATTGATTGTATTATGTCACACTCCATCCATCCCATCCATCCATCCATCCATCCATCCATCCATCCATCATCACATATGCACTGCACCCAACCACACGTTACTCAAGCACCCAAACAAGAGATGCAACAAACGCCAAAAAAAAAAAAAAAAAAAGAGAGTGGGTGGTTAGCGCAGCTCGAGCAGTACCGTATGTATGATGGATTTTTTTTTTTTTTTTTTTTTTTTTGATTTTTTTTCTGTGTGGAGGTGGCTTATTATATGGATAACGGATTTATCAATTAATCAGGCCCTTTTACTTACTAATAGTGTGATGGGTGGTCTAAGGGAAGGGAAGAGAAAGGGAAATGGGAAAATTCTTGTTGGATTTCTTTTTGCCTTCCGACGGGAGTAGAGGATAATAAATGGGAAGGAGGAAGGAAGGAAGGAAGGAAGGAGGGAAGGAAGGAATTCTTATCGGGTTGATTGATATTAGAAGGGAATTTTAAATAGTATGAAATTGGGGGGTTTTGATTCGTTGACTTTTGTTGAGGATTTTTATTTTTATTATTTTTATTTTTTATTTTTTATTTTTTGTACTCGTATTTGGGTTTGATTATTTGCCTTATATTATAGTAAGGATACGGTTGTATATATTCCGTAGTTAAAGTTAAGTTCGGGAATATGGAAAATGGAATGCCGATGGGTGAATAGCTCGGGAAGGTGTGGTTTTTGACATTGATATTGAAATTGATATTGACATTGATATTGACATTGACATGCATATGCTGATTTATTAATAATCTTGATCCTGAGCTGATTGATGAACTGTTCATTTGTGATCTGATGTTTAGGATTTTCTTGTTATGTTGGGAGGTTGGTGATGGTCGGAAGGAGGAGGATTGATGGGAAGAAGTTGAATGGGAATTATATATATCCTATGTATGTATGCAGGTCCAAGCTTCTTCTATGGAAGGACCATTTTCTTTTCTGTCAAGGCTTAGCGTTTAAAGTTAAGGGTCCAATTGAAATTTCAAATCTATATTCAAATCTATGTTCAAATCTATGTTCAAATCTGTATTATTGAATCTTGAAATGTTTTATTTGAATTTTGGTATTAATAAATCGAAATTGAAATAAGGATTTCTAAATATACATCAAATAATTGCGTGGACAGATTTTATTATTATATTAATACCCGGAATTTCTTACAGCAGATCTAATAATAATTCAAGCATGATACCCGAGGTCAATTCAATTTATTAATCTAGATTATTGATGAATTCCAGATTGTGTTTTATTTTCTCATATTAAAATAAGCTTTGAAAATTGTTTCAACCAGACAAACTTCCCAAACTAAAATAATAAAAAAATGTTGTGCGATCTAAGGTCGTATTTACTACTTGTGTACCTAGATAAGCTAAAAGTAAGAAGTTTGAAAAAAGTTCCATGATAATGCATGGAAGTTTCAGTGAATTCGCTTATTTATCCAATCATATTAATTATATTTTGTTGGGACGTTGAGCTTTTTGATATTTGATATTTGGGGGTTACCGCTGTGATAATGATACCATGGAAAGTTTTAAGATTATTATATTGTATAGATGAGTGGAAGAAAGTGGAAAATAGGTTAATGAATAGATCATGTTATTCGTATCATCATTCGATCAATTCAACAAAAAAAAAAAGAAATCTTTCCATTTCTCATACGATTGATTAAACTCTTCTCTCTAACTCTCTTTCTCTCTGTCTCTGTCTGTCTGTCTTTCTCTCTCTTTCTCTCTTTCTCTCTCTCTCTCTCTTTGTTCATCAATTGAATTCGGAGATTTAAACATTCCCATACCCATAACAAGAAATCCATACATAATTATTATTAATCCACTTTATTCTTGTATCGGAAACTAAATAAACTAGAAACACAACTGGACCACTTTCTAGTAACTTTATCCCAGTTATTTTGGTGGCAAAAGAATCTTTTGAAAACAAGCCAGACTCCTTGAACTTTTCTAGCTCTTTCCCACCAAAAAATTATTGGAGAAGGCAAAATAGATTGACTCGAATTGGTCAATTGGTCAATTGGTCAATTGATCAATTGGTCTCCATTCCATTCTTTTTACCCTTACGTTTGATCATCCAATCAACCAACCAACCACCCAACTCCCTTTGAACGAATTTCAAGACTTTCCTGACTTTCCTTTCCATTACGCACCCCCCTCCACACCACCACCCCCTTCTCACTCTACCATAGAAAAAACTAATACGGAAAGTAACGCTAGTGCATAAGTGCACTTCCATAAGGCGCCATCTATCTTTATAAGTCCTTAGCTTTCCCACAATTATTCAGTTCTTTTTCTTTTCCATCTTTTTCTTCCATCGACGATAATTATATCAAGATGGCCTCGAAATCGTCACAGGTTCCTACCACCATGGCAGCAAAGCCATCCGTCAAGAAACCTGATACCAAGAAATCTCACATCACCGATGAACCAATTACAAGAGCAAATTGGTACAAACATGTTAACTGGCTTAACGTTACCCTCATTGTAGGTGTTCCAATCTATGGTCTTGTCATGGCCTATTGGACTCCTTTACAATGGAAGACTGCTGTTTGGGCTATCGTCTATTACTTCATGACTGGTTTGGGTATCACAGCTGGTATGCATCACCATAAAATTGCATCATATTGATCCCATACTAATATTTCAATTTCTAGGTTATCACCGACTTTGGGCACACTCCTCATACTCCGCAACTTTACCATTGAAAATTTTCCTCGCAGCTGTTGGTGGTGGTGCCGTCGAAGGTTCGATTAGATGGTGGTCCAGAGATCACAGAGCTCATCACAGATATACCGATACCGATAAGGACCCATATTCCGTTCGAAAAGGTCTTCTCTACTCCCATTTCGGATGGATGTTGTTAAAGCAAAACCCAAAGCGTATTGGTCGTACCGACATCTCCGATTTGAACGATGATCCAGTTGTCGTTTGGCAACATCGAAACTACATCAAGACCGTCATCTTTATGGGTATGATCTTCCCTTGTCTCGTCACTGGTCTTGGTTGGGGAGATTGGTTTGGTGGTTTCATCTACGCCGGTATTCTCAGAATCTTCTTCGTTCAACAAGCCACTTTCTGTGTCAACTCCTTGGCTCATTGGCTCGGTGATCAACCATTCGATGATCGTAACTCTCCTCGTGATCACGTCATCACCGCTCTCGTTACCCTTGGTGAAGGTTACCACAACTTCCATCACGAATTCCCCTCAGACTACCGTAATGCTATCGAATGGCATCAATATGACCCAACCAAGTGGTCTATCTGGATCTGGAAGCAACTTGGTCTCGCCTACGATCTTAAGCAATTCAAGTCCAACGAAATCGAGAAGGGTCGTCTTCAACAACTCCAAAAGAAGCTTGATCAAAAGAGACAAACTCTCGACTGGGGTATTCCTCTTGAACAATTGCCAATCATCGACTGGGATACCTATCAAACCGAAGCCAAGAATGGTCGTGCTCTTATCGCAGTAGCTGGTGTCGTTCACGATGTTACCGATTTCGTAAAGGAGCACCCAGGTGGAAAGGCATTGATCACTTCTGGTATTGGTAAAGATGCCACTGCTATTTTCAACGGTGGTGTTTACAATCATTCCAACGCCGCACACAATCTCCTCTCAACAATGCGTGTCGGTGTCCTCCGTGGTGGATGCGAGGTTGAGATTTGGAAGCGAGCTCAAAGAGAAAACAAGGATATCTCTTTTGTCAGCGATACCGCAGGACAAAAGATTATCCGAGCTGGTAGCCAAGTTACTCGCATCGCCGAACCTGTAGCTTCTGCCGATGCTGCATGAAGGAAATCTTATATTAATGAGTTTGAATGAATGATTATACAGCCTAGAATGGCGGAAAATTGCATCTTATTGTCTTTACTTGAGCGTGGGATTGTCTATTAGATATTGGGGCGTTTTTGGTGGGTAAAGGATGGATGGATGGATGGATGGCGATTTTAATATAAAGTCGAGGGCGGTTTAGAGATGCACTCTTTTTTCTTTTGGAAGGGAGAGAGAGAGAGGGAGAGAGAGAGATGTGTTGTATCATGTATCTTAACCTATACAAGAAGAAAAAATTTTTGTCAACCGTTGGTTTGACTTGCCTTTTAAAATAGAGGGCTCTTACATATTCTATTTTAGGAGTTGAATTAGAGAATCAAAAATTGATATTGTTTGCTCTAATTTTTTTGTGGCATGTTTCATTTGGATCTGATGTTGTGATTGATTGATTGATTAATATGACTGAATATTAGATCAGACTTTAAGATTGATTGATTGATTGATTGAATATAGTGAATATAGTGATTGATAGATCCTACTGGAAGTGAAGCATTCATACCTCGGATTCTACACTCGAGTTACCGAGGTAGCGATGGAATGAATGAATACATTGGATGGATTCATTGGATAGATGGTTGGATGGTTGGTTGGTATATAGCACATCTCTCTCACGTCCTCTTTTCATAAATTAATAAATAAATATTTCTTTACTGTTTGCTGTTTATTTTTTATAATGATAACAGTAACGATTGATTGATTATATTGAATTATATTAATTTTTGATACTCAAATTACTTCGTTCATCGACTCGTTATATTCATTCATTCATTTGTTTTACTTGCTTGCTTGGTATAGAAATATATTTATATTTATATTTATATTTATATTTATTTATATATACTTTCGATAAGGATTGATTGATTGATTGATATATCGGAATCGAGAAGAAAAACAAGAAGAAGAAACGATCAATGTCTAAAAATCAAAATCAGAATGGGGGGGTCAATGTAGATGTAGATGTGGATAGTGTGGATGTGGATAGTGTGGATGTGGATAGTGTGGATGGTGAGAATGATGAGGGGTTGAAGAAAGTGGTGGGGTGGTTTGGATATCTGGGGGAGAGTGGGTTTGGGGAGGGGGGTGCGGCGGTGAGTTTGGTTTTTTTTTTGGTTTTGGTTTTGGTTTTTGGGGGGGTGATAGGGGGTGATAGGGGGGGGGGAGAGTATGAGAGATAGAGAGATGAGGGGAGGATGGATGGTCGGTGGTATGTAGGGTAGGGGTGACATGTCATGAAATGTGACGGGATGGGTTTGGAGAGAATGAGAATGAGAATGGAAATAAGAATAAGGAAGATAAATATGAAGATGAAGATGAAGCTAATTTATGATTGTTGAATTCTAGGGATGGGGTAGTGGCTCCCTTCTTCCTTATTTGAAGTTGAGTTTTGATAAGAAGTGGACTAATGCGGGTGGGTGATTTTTTTACTTTTGTTTGTTTTGTCGTTTTTTCTTTTTTTCTTTTTTGGGTGGGAGAGGGGGAGAGGGGGATAGAGAGAGATGATATGATGGTGGAGGAAGGAAAATGAGAGCTTGGATGTTGTTGTCTTGTTAAAAATGGATGGATGGACGGATGGAAGTGCAAGTGCTTTCCCATTTCATTCATTCCCCACAAACCTATACTCTCTATATTCTCCTTTCGTTATTCTATACTCATTTTCTCCTCTCATTTTCACTATTTTCACTTTTGTTCATCAATCTCGTCTTCTATCTACCCTTCCTATATCCCACGGTCTTAATTTAATACATTCTCATTGTTCTACTTTATTAACCTTTTACTTAGATCTAACAACTTTCCTCTATACTCCACATCCTACACATGCAAATCGGTGAGTTCATGTTATATATTATATATATATGTTCAATTTACTCCATTCTTATATCATATGTCACATTCCACCTCTTACATCCCCCCACTAACATCCTCAACCAGAGCAGGCAACCTCCACGGCGGTTTCATAGCCACCCTCTTCGACGTAGCAACCAGCCTCGCTCTCATCCGCTTTTCCAGACCAGGTGCATGGCAACTCGGTGGCGTGACTCGTGGGTTGAATGTTACTTATTTGAGGGGATTTGAGGTTAAGGGGGATTCTCAGGATTCTGAGAATGAGGAGAAGGGAAATGGAAAGGGAAATGAGGAACTTTTGGTGCAGTGTGAGGTTGTGGGGAGTCCGGGGAATAGAATGGTGGTTTTGAGGGGTGAGTTTGGATTTTTGTTAATGCTTTTTTTTTTCTTTTTCTCTCTTGCTTTGGGGGCTAGCTTTATATTTGATGTTTTGTTTTGGGGTTGAGATTTCATGTTTATTTGTTATGTTGATTTTGGGTAATGGGAGAAGATGGGGTGTAGTATATACCTCCTCCTTCTCTCTTCTACTCTTCTACTCTTCTACTCTTCTACTCTTCTACTCTTCTACTCTTCTACTCTTCTACTCTTCTACTCTTCTACTCTTCTACTCTTCTACTCTTCTACTCTTCTACTCTTCTACTCTTCTACTCTTCTACTCTTCTACTCTTCTACTCTTCTACTCTTCTACTCTTCTACTCTTCTACTCTTCTACTCTCCTCCCTTTTTACACCACCAACCCCCCAACTCATCACTTATCCCCCATTCCCAGAAAAACCAAACATATACTAACACACCCACGCTCAACTGTAGGCACATTGAAACGAAAAAAACGGCGAGATATTGGCCGTTTGTGAGCACGGGAAGGTTAATACTGATCCTCCTGCTTCGAAATTGTGACTTTGGGTTTGAGTATTTATGGGTGAAAGGAAGGATAGGGGGGTGGAAGGAAGGATAGATGAGTGGAAGGAAGGAGGGGAATGGGGAAAGGATAGATGAGTAGATATAATTTAGAAGTAGAAAGAACTTGAAAGAAGCGGGGAGTGTTTTATTTATTTATTACGCGTAAAAGGAGTTAATACCTAGTATATATTAGCCAGTTACTACTAGTAGATAAATATCTACGGTATATGCCAGTGCCTGCTATATATTGTACTCAAATAAAGTTCAAACTCCTTAGATCCGAGTCCGAGTCCAATATTCATATTTGATTCTAAATATTGTATATTAATCGAATGGACGAATGAACGGAGAACGAACGAATGAAGATTTAGAATTCCAATAATTGGGATAAAATAAGATATAAAAGGTCAGATATGAAGAAGAGCATTATGGGTTGATATATGATTATATTGTTAACTGATTAGCTAAGGTCTTGATTCTATAAAGGGAGATATATATTAATTATTGATTATGTAATTATATTAGTTTTAATGTAGAGTGATCTTTATTTGATAATTATTCTAATATATTTTTTTATTAATATATTGATTATTTATATTAGTTTAATTATCTTTTATTTTATATTATATATATATAATTATTTTATTGTATTTTGTATTTTAAGCATTTTTATATGAAGCATTTTGATAAAATATTAATGTTTAATTAATATTAATAATTTAATTAAATTATTTATTATTATTTTTTTAATTAGGATGAATTATAGGTTAATATGTTTTTATATAATCTGTTTTTGGATAAAGTGATATTTTATAATTATATGTTTTATATATTGATGGATTTTTGGGTTTTTTGCGAGTGCTAAGCTTTTTTGATTATTATTATAAAGTGTAATATATATAATATTATTATTATTATATTCAATTTTGATTAAAAATTGTTATATTTATAAAGTTTTTATTGATATTTTAATTAGATTATAATATTTTGATTTGGTTAAGAAAAGTGTAATAATAGTTTATTTTTTAAATTGTATTAAGATAATATTTTTGTATATAAAATAGATATATTTAGAAATGTTTTTTTTAATTGTGATATTATTAATGTAGTTTGAGTTGTTGTAGTTTTTAATGCGTTTATTGGTTATTTTATTGTAGATTGTAATATAGTTGATTGTTTTAGATATGTATTAATAAACTTTATTGTAAATTGATATATAAATAATTGTTGGATTAGTTAGAAATTTATATAGAATTTTGATTATAAATAAAATATTGGCTTAAATATAAAGAAATTTAAATAATTTTATTTTTGATTAATATTTAGTGATAAATTTTAATATTGTTGTTTTAATATTTAATATTATTAGATTTATGATTTTTAATGTTATTAATATAGATTTTGATTTATAATTGTTAAAACTGAATTTTTTTAATATTTTTTATATATAAATGTTTTGATATAAAGTGATGGTCTTTTTTTTTTTATTTTTGACAATTCTAATATTTAAGAAATAGGTAGTAGATCCGAAATTTTTTATCTTAAATGTTTTTATTAAGCTTTATTTGACTTAATTAATTAATTGTTATTTATCGATTATAAAGAAATTATCAATATAAATGTATATAATGATTTTTGTGGTGGGGTTATAGTATATGTAATTATCAATATTGAGGGGCTTGAATTTTATATTAATAAGTTTGATATATAATGTGTTTTGTTATAATTGTGGAGATTGTTTTAATTTATATAGAGTTTTTAATAGTATATATATTTATGAGATATTATTGTTAGTAAAATTGAATATGATTCTATTTTTAGTTTAATATGGTAATAGTTTAATAAAAACGAATTTATTGAATTCATTGTTTAAAAATGTTATGATGGTGTTTATTTATTTAATTTCGAAATCGTTTTTTGTTGTTAGTATTATAAGGGTTTTTTATATGGTTATTTTGTATATTCTTGTATATATTTGGTTATAATCTTTTTCATATTTTTGTTTGTATTTTTGGATAATCTAGTAAATCTTGTATTTGATGATTTTTTTTTTTTATTGTATTTTTATTTGAAAATAAATTTATTTTATAAAATCTTGTATTTATTGATAATATCAAATATTTTAGATTTCTTGATTAGTTTAAATATCTTATTGTTGTATAATAATTTGTATTTTAATTTGATAGTTTTAATTTAATATTTTTTTTTTAGATTTATTAATGCCTTTTTTAAAGTTTTAGGATTATTATTATTATTACAATATATTATATTGAATATAATAAGTATTGTTTGTATATTGTATAAGGATTAAGTAACTTTATCAGTATCGGTTAATAATGCTTTTTTTTTGTTTTTTAAGTCTATTAGTTAACTTTATTCTTTCTTGAATTTAAATAAAACAAAAAATAAAGCTTTATCGATAATATCGATATTGTTATTATTGTTAAATATTTGATTAAATAGTTTTTTATTTTTAATTTTTATATATTTATTTATATTAAATGGCTTTTTTAATATATTAATAATAAATTTGTTAAATTATATATATTAAAAATTATTTATTAATTTTAAAATATTATTATTATCATTTTTTTTGTTTTAAAGATCAATAATAATATTATCGTTTAGATCAATAACTAGACTTTTTTTATTGAATCGAACATTTGAAATTTGTATAATTTTTTCTTTAATTCATATTAGAATGTATATATAATATATATAATTATCTTCAAAACCTATTAAAATGCTAATTTTAGTATATAAAATAAATTTTTAATTAAAAATATGCTTTTTTTTTAGAATATATATATATACTTTATAATTTAATATATATAGATATACAACCAAAAATTTATTATTATAGTCTAAATTGATTTAATTTATAAATACTTTATATAAAATCATTTTTTTAATTAAAATAATTATGATTCAATTTATAATATAAATTATATCTTAATATATTTTTAGCTAGAATATTAAAAGTATTTTTTTATCAATCATAATTACTTGTATTTTTTTAAATAAAATGTGAATTAATCGTTTTAAAACTTTATTTTGATCTAAGGTATATAATATAATAAATTTAATTATTAAATCAATATTTTTAATAAGTTTATCTAGATTATTTATATTATATTTTTTACCTTTATTTAGTTTTTATTTTATAAATTTTTAATCATATTAAAGTTTAAATTATTTTATAACAGTTTATAAAACTAATTTAGCGCTTTCTTTATATTTATAAATATAGATCTATTTAAATTAAAATATTCCATCAATAATAATAATAATATATTAATATTCATTAATATCAACTAGATTAATTTTAATAATATTAATATATAAAAACTTAAGGATTTTAGATAATTTTAAATTAATTATCTTTTATAATATTTAATATAATTTTGTTAATTTATATATTTTATAAATTTTTTTTTTATTTTTAAAATATCTTATTAAATTTTTAATAAACAATCTTTTTATTATTTCTTAAATTGCTTTAACATTTTCTTTAGAAAGATATTTAAATCGTTTATATTAAATGTTTATATCAATATGTTTTTTATAGATATTAATATTTAAAGATAATATTAAAAATATCAAATAGATTATTATTTTATTTTATAATTTAATAATAATATATATATCTAAATCTATTTAAAAATAAACAACTTTTTTATTATCCTATATATAACTATATTATACATATCTATCATTTTTTTGCTATATCATGCTTAAAAACAACTTTAATAATAATTTATTAAAATATAAAATATTTTAATATAAAAAAAATATTTTAAGTTTATTTTTTATAAAATATTCTAATACGATTTTGTTTATTTTTATAAAATAAATTATCTTATTTATTAATAATAACTCAAATTTCTTTAATTTATATAATATAAACTCTCGAAATATAATAAACTCTAATATATTTTATATATAATAATATAAAATATCAATATTATAAATCTAAATATATTTATATTAAATACTTATAATAATATCTAAAATTGATTTATTATTAAATAAGCTATATAAAAAACTTTTAATTATTATAAATAATATTATTATTATCATTCTAAAATTCTTATAATTATCAAACTTTTTTTTATTATTTGAATTTGAAACTTTATCATTAGATTTATCGCTTAACGCTTTGTTTTTAATCTCGATCTAAATTTTTTATTTAATATTATTTTTATTCTTTTATTTCTTTTTTACATTAATATTCTTTAAATTATTCAAGCATATATTAGAGTTATAAAATCGAGCTAGATTGAAACCAAAATTATCATAATGAATATACAAATTAGATTTGTTAAAATAATTAAAATTATTAAAATTGTTTTATTTAAATATAATTTCTTTCTTTTATAAAACTCCCCAACTTTTATTATCAAAAAGTATTATTCTATTTTCCAAGTTTTTGATTCATCAAATTTCATTAATAAAATCAATTATAAAATCTTTTATCATATTAAACTTATCTATTTCTAGATTTCAAACAATAAAACGTTATTACTTTACTCAAATAAAAAACTTCTTATCTACTGTTATAATAAATTGCATATATTAAATTATTACATTTAATACTAACTTTGCTTTAATAAATTTTGTAAATAATTAACAAATTATAATAATCATTTTTTAAATACTTTCAAAATCATTTATATTTATTTAGTTATATTTAATTAATTCATTATAATTAAAAATATAATTTTTACCTTTATATTGATATTTAAAAACTTTGATTATTTTTTAAATTATTTCTTTATTTTTGATTAACTCTATTAAACCAGCATAAAAAAACTAATAAATAATAATACATATTTTCGTATTTTTTTTATTCCATTTCTCCCAAATTTTAATTTTTGCTTTAATTATAGATATTATAGAGTCAATATTTTTTAATATTATTATTCTTTTTTTAATAATTTTTTTTAATTTATTTACATCAATAATATTCTCGATATTTTTGATCTAATATAAATAATTTTCTTTCCTCTTGAAATATTATTTTAAATTCATCTATAAAACAAACAATAATAAACTTGATTTTGCTATTAAGTTAATTAAATTTATTAATAAAAATAAAAATAATAATCTTAATAATTATTATAATAATAATTAATAAAAAAAAATTAAAAAAAACAACAATCTATCAAATATTATTATGATTTTTTATTGAATTACATAATTAATCTTCTATATTATCCTACTGACCTCATAATATTAAAATGATTCTTCAAATAAAAATATTAAATCAATTTCTATACTTTATACAAAACTACTAATTATAATTTCCTTCTTAACAATATCCAATATTTTATCAAATAAATGTTAAAAATATAAATTAATAAAATTATTAATATACCCTAATCCTAACACAAATACTTAAAAATTTATTGTTATTAACCTATATTTTTATTAATTTATATTAAAAATTAATAAACTTTTACTTAGTCTAAAACTTTTACTTAATCTAACATCATTAAATACTTCATAAACCTTTATTACTATAATATTTGCTTAATCTTCAACGATTCATTTCGATTTCCTTTTAACAATATCCTCCATAAAAAACTTAAAATAAAAATAATAAATAAACCTTTTTAAATATGATTTAAATAAATTAAACATAATTAATAACCCTTAAATACTTCCAGACTTATAACCTATAAAAAATCAAATATAAAAAAAAATATTATAAATTGATATATGATTATATTATTAACTAATTAACTAAAATCTTGATCTTATAAAAGAAAATATATATCAACCATTGATTATGTAATTACACTAGTCCCAATGTGGAATGATCCTTATCCGGCAACCATTCTAACATAAAATAAACAGATTGGGATAAAATAAAATGAAATGAATTGTTTAAAAGTTCTACATATTATTCATCATAATTATAATACATTATCACAATAATATATAAAATCAACTAGTAGATAATCGAATAAGTAAGTAAGTAAGTATTCGAATATATAAATAAATATATTCATAAGTTAATCGAAACAACTTCATAGACAAAATAAACCCTGTTCCTTCCTCTATAGTAGCCGTCTCATCCTCAATTCTAATTCTAATTCTAATTCTAATTCTAATTCTAATTCTAATTCTAATTCTAATTCTAATTCTAATTCTAATTCTAATTCTAATTCTAATTCTAATTCTAATTCCAGTCTTTTTTCCCTTTCGTTATTATCGTTTCCTTCATTATTTTCAGCCGAATTCAAGTTGCTATCCTCGGCGTTAAAATTCCTTTTCGCATGGGCGACCAGGACGGAGAGGGGAATTATTATGTTGGCTACGGCTGCTATGACTATACCTGCGATGGCGAGATCGGATAGGGTCATGGTGGTTTGTGGTTGTGTGGTGTGATATAGTGTAGTGTAGTGTAGTTTGCTGTAATAGTATATATATATATATATATATATATTAAAATTGTAGAAATGTTGTGTTTTGTACAGCGAACGAGTGAGTGGGATTTGGCGATTTTAATTGTTGATGGATTATTTGCGTGATGAAGGTATGTTCAACTGGTCAAATGAATGCAAACGAGCGTTCGAGAATTCGAAAAAAAAAGACATTTACAGATGCTCCGTTACTAGCGCATTATCTAATATCGTTGGCATGGTTCTTGGAGATGGATGCCTCCGTATGCGCAGCGCGCTCTGTGGTATCCTGTCGTGGATGCAAGAGGATGCATATCGATACTCAATCGCGTTTTACTCGAGATAATTTATCCTTGCTGATTTTGAATGTCTATATAGAACATGAATGTTCAAGAATATTTTAAACTGATTTATTCTGAATGTTTGTTTACAATATAGGTACTCAAATGTTGAAACATGTTATGTGTATAGAGTAGTGTAGAAACTGAATGGATATTCGAATTTTGATGGCTTGTGTTCGGAACAGTTTAACTTGAAACTCATTTGATTGTTCATATCTTGGATAGATATTTAGAAATGTGTTGACTGGCAGAGAGTGATGTATTGAAGAGAATTCAAGTCATGGAACTATCCGTTTACTTATTATACTGCAAGTAAGTAAATGTCCCGAGGAAGAAAAGAAATATGCATGTAAAAGATAGAGATATTGTATCTCATTTCTTCTCTTTTCAAATAGACTGAACCTATAAATTTTGCAGACATTTGAAATTATTTTGTATATACGATACCGGACGTTGAACACTCGTTCTTAGAAAGCGAACATGATGAATTCGGTATTTTGTTCTTCTCTTTATTTTCTCTTCTCTGTGTTTCCTCTTCTCCTCTTAAGACGGAATGTATATCTCGGATGCATTCAGTCTACTGTCAAGACTTATTGTAGATAGATCGAGCAGATAGAAACGTATACATATGAAGATCCAAAAACCTCCATGCCGCTACAAATAGAGGCCACAGCTTGATAGATACTATGTCTACGCTATCGAAGAGGAACAAACTTTGGTAGATGATGAGTTACATGGTCTCGTCTTTCTTCTCTCTACCACTCGGCATGTAATTCAAAAGGCTCGAAACGAGCTCCACAGCCAAGAAAGAAGTCACTTCATAATATAAGAGAAAAAAAAGTATATGCATGGCCAAGTCAACTAGCCCATTTGATACTGTCGTCAGGTACCATTAAATCGGGTCGGTATGACTCTTTTCCTTTTTCTTTTCCTACTAGTTTTTTCCCTATACATGCATGCATGTGGAGATGGATTTCTAAACATTGAATCACCATTGAATCACCACATCTGATCTCCCGTCCAGCCTCTACGGTCATATCATGTCATCGATGCGTCAATTACGTATTCATACCATTGCGTAAATTCGTAGACATAACTTTGGTAGTTGTTTAGAACGGTGAATATTGTTATTTCGGACTCCGAAATTTTTGAACTTGCTTGGGGTTGCGAGATGGATTTGTAAGCACGGAGATGGATTGTAAGGAAGAAGAAAATGGCCGGTCGTCGGAGTTGAGAATACATTTATTGATGGTGATTATGACTATGAGGTACGTATACCAGTCAACTCAACTGGTAGTGTGAGGTGGTTACGCTATGATGATATGATATCATGGGAATAGATGGAGTGAATCAGGCAGCGAGGTTCTGGAACTATATTCTTCATAAATGAATGGATACTACATATGTATGAAAATGTATGGCATAAGGGTGATGGATGTATAGTTACGAAACTGTTTCGTATACTTGTTGCGTGTTATTGTATTGTTGCTGTTATTGTTATATGTTGGAATGAGTGAGATTTGTACCTGCATATTCATGGATATTGATATCCATCCAAACAAACGAAAACGAGAACGAGTACGTACCAAGACAGCTTGTTGGATAATACACCCGTAGTTCTAGGTGATGGGATAGGGGTTGCGAGGAAGCTTACTGTGTTTACGTACTGTAGATGTCTAAATACTGTATAATAGATAGCATACTACAGTGATGAAATTACCAACAGAGCTTCAAGGCTGCTTTCATGTGGAGATTCTAGATTCATCACATCAGATAACTATATGCCTCTTCTTTTTGTTTACAAAAAGAGAGGTTTTATACGAGTCTACTCATTTTTTGCTTTTGGTATGATACAGGGGTGATTTTACTAGCGCCTTGGAAGAATCTTGGCACTTTTTTAAAGTAGTTGATTGGTTAAAATCGATATTTTAGAGTAGTTGATTGGGTAAAATTTAAGTTTTTGAATAAGCTTTTCAAAACATGTGATCTGACATGTGATAATAAAAGATCATAAAGAAGAGGCGGCGTGTCAGGGGACCTGACCCGATATCTAAATTAGCATACGTACATCAACATTAGACCAATCAACAATACAAACACCAGCACACATCTAAATTAAGAAAACCCAAACACCGGTACGTAAAGCGTAAAGTAACCATCGGCCTGAGTCATTCGGTTAATCGGTGTGCTCATTGCGTTGCTCTTATTCCACTTAAACTTCATCCCCGGAGTTCGCTTAATCTAATTTCCTACCAAACCACACCAAACCAAACCAACGGAATAAATTAAGGCTGACAGAGACAAACCTATACCGGATCACCCACGGCGTTTACCATATACATGGGAACATGCGTGCGTATAGGAAGTGGGAGCTATGTTATACCGGGCGCTACTCGTGGGTGCCGGTGCGTATGTAGCTAGGCTGAGCTTGTATTCGTGTTTGCTGGTATGACTGTTTTTGGAGTCCATGCGAGAGAAAGTTGAATTTTTGATATTCGGTATTGGGTTGGTCGGGATAGTGAGGTTGGATTTGTATATATAAGGGTTGGGGAGGTCTGGTTGGGAGGATTCTTTTTTATATCGTCATCATCTTCATTGAACAATTTCAAGTACATATAATACAATACAAAACTACCAAGCAATCTATCCCCCTCGTCGATTTCAACTTCCGCGTACTTGATACTATATCACCATTAATATTAATATTAATATCAACATCAATATCACCATCACCTTAACCACCAACCCCTACATCAGCAATCATGACTAACGGACTCTCCGCCACCCCAGCTTCTCGTATGTCTTCCATCATTCCCATCTCATCCCACATCCTCATCCTCATCCCCAACCCCAACCAACCAACTAACACACCCCCCTCCCTAGGCTTCCCCAACGACCTCCCCCCAACAATCTTCTCCCCCGCCTCTCCCAAACCCAAACCCAAACGCCAAAACCCAACCCCCACAAACTCAACCCCAACCTCCACCCACGCCCCCTCAATATACAGCACCACATCCGCCAACTCCACCACATCCCTCCTCAAACACCCCATCGATACCATAAAAGGAATCTTCTCATCCTTATCCTCATCCTCTTCCTCCTCCTCCACTTCTTCCTCATCACCATCTCGGGGGAAGACACGTCAGTTCCCCTTTCCTAAAATCATCATGGCCATTTAGCTAAGTCAATATATATAGCGAGACAGGGTCTTAGTGAAACGTATCATATTATGGCTGTTACGAAGTAGGATTGATTGGATTGGATTGGATTAGAGTGAATGTTCTTTTCCTTCTTTTCTTCTTTGTAATGGGTTATAGATGGTATGGTTCGGCTGCATTGGTTGGGTAGTTGATCATCAGAAATGAAATATTGGGTTTGCGAGGGTTGGATATATACATATCCGTATGATTGGGGCGTTTGGGACGGACAGGCAAAAGATCATAGGAAACTTTCTCCTTTCTATGAATATTGTTGTTGGAATGGATAGATGATTGGATATGATTCTTGATTTGATCTCGTTAAATTTTTCTTATCTATAATAGATCAATAATATCTTAACAAAAATTTGTCTTTAAAAACTATCATCGAAATCATCTTTCATGGCAACCACACTTGGACTATCTCCCATACCATCCGAATCATCAAATCCGGCTCCAGCTGTAGTTAACAAATCTTCAACGATTCTTTTACTTGCTTCTCGTGCTATATGAAATTAACTTGTTAGTTTATGCTAAATTGTTTCTAAATGGTTGGGAACAAAACGAACCTGGAGTTTGTAATAATCTCGATTGTGGTAGGGAAAATTGTATAGTTTTGGGAGGACTCATTCCAAGCTCCTTGTAAACATCCTCAGCATCTTCATCACTATCACTCTCCCATGTGATTTCATCCTTTTCTTTCTTCGCTGATCTGGCAAATATATCTCTAGCTTTTCCTTTCGCAGGTGTTTGTACGCTCACACCTGGGGTTCGTGGCGCTGGTTTATATGGTTGTCTTATTGGTGAACTGAAGATGTCGGCGTGCAATTGAGGTGCCATTTCTGGTGGGGACGATAATGGCGAATGATCATCACGCCACGATGGCTTGTTTGCGGGTGTTTTCTTCTCCTTTCGAGTAGTAAGTGGTGTAGCTTGGATCCGATAATTCTTATCCAATACTCTATGTAATAATGGATCTTTTGTTGTCTGTGCAGCTGATGGTAATTGATATGATGTTGGATCAAATGGAGATGGATCCGGCATCATTGACATATCTGGAATCCTCTGCCTGGCTCCAGGAGTGGTTGGCATTTGTGTATCATCCCCTTCCCCCTCGTCATCTTGAAGAGATATTCCTTTCATTTCCTTCTTCAAATCTTCATACGGTGATGAGAATTCTTCGAATTGTGATTCATTTTCTTTCATTCGTGGAGCTCGAGGTGTACTGCCACTTATGTCATTATCATCTAACATTGAATCATCTTGGTCGTAAGAATGATGAGTATTGTCTTCCGTTCTAAGTGTCTCCTCATCGACGTGCGAAGCTGTGTATTCATTGTTATGATCATGAGATTGCGAATATGAAGCATCTTCCTCTTCCTCTCGTTCCTCTACTCCGGATAGAGAAACATTGGCACTGGCTTCAAAAAATTGTTTCCAAAACTACCCCGCTATCAGTATAATTTTTTTTATTTATGAGGCATTACAGACCTTCGATCCTTCCCAAACCGCTTTAGAATGATCCGCATACTGTTCGACGATAGGTAGGATACTTGTGGTAACTATTCGATGTGCCCGGCTGAAGTTGTGATCGATTTCTAGAGGTTTTGTTAGCAAACAAATAATGAATAGCTAGCGGGGAGAAATCTACCCTGAAGTGTTAAAGTAATGGATTGCTCTAATTTCTCAAGCTCTTCAGTGAGAGATAATGGCCTTGCCGATGATACACTAGCTCGAGACATTTTGAAGAAACCTTATTATAGTAACTTTGGAATGTCAGAAATTTTTATGGAGGGGTTGACGCGACAAACGCGAGGATGATGTAGCAATGAAACGCATGACTAAGCCACCAAAGTGTAGTGACTTTCGTCTCCTTTTTTCCTCGATAATATCTATATGTGCTAGATATGATGTACTCTGTATACAATATCATTATCACGCTCTACTGTCTATGAAGCTATCCAGAACTCTTCCATATTTTTACAAGTTTACATAAGTATCTAATCATATCTACGGATATATAAATCCATAACTTCTCGATATCGGATGATAGTAGTCCGAGCCGTGGTAGTTTTACACTCTCATCTCTTCTATCAATAATACGGAGCTTCATATCGGCGATGTGCTTTCTTTCCTTCTTTCCTTCTATCTATCTGTCGTATGATTAAACAAATTTAATTCAGTTCCGTTATTTCTTTTCATCCCCTACCCCAGGAGATTTTCCGAATCCCATCATCTGATCAATTGATCATAGGGTTGGGATTTTTAGTCTTATCATATAAAGGAATACTATAAACCATCTTCACTTTATATTACACACTATAACTTGAAAGCATTATAAACATTATATAAAATTCCATTTTTGCACAAGTTAAAATTAAATAGAGATTCAAAAATATAAAAATATTACTAGTAATATAAAAAAGTCTCAAAAATAAATTGAATTTAAATTTCTAATAAAGTTTTTAAATTTATAAGTTAGGAATTTAATAATATTCAAGTTACTTGCTAGTATATTCAAGTTACTAGTACTACTACAAACTATTAAATTTTTAAGATTCAAGTTTCAATTAATTAAACTTTTTAATAAATAATTACTAGTAATAAATATGAATTTTTTATTTAATTTCTGATAAGTCATTCAAGTTATATAAACTTCTTTTTAATTATTTATTATTATTATAAATTAATAATTATTTTAAAATTATTTTATTTATTTTTTATTCAAGTTTATTTTTTATTGATTTTTTATTTTTATATATTAATTTGATATTTCAAGTTACTATTAAACTAAAAAATATATACTAGTAATATAAAGCTGTATAAAATGATATAAACCATTATCCACTTTACGTAATTTCCCCAACTCTAATTGATCAATACGTCTAGATTGAAGAAACCCTTGTTATTTGAAATTTGGAATTTACATTGTGCCCCCAAACATCCACATTCTATTTCTATCTAGTATGAGGTTGTACAGCAGAACGGAACTTTATTTGCTCATTCTTATCTGCCTATCATGTTAGACCTTTCGTACTTTCATATTTTGTTACAATACTGGTGTTTTAGCATTCGATCTAATGGCAGCTGTTTCATGAATCTATATGCCGGGTTACATATTCAATCGAATATATATGTTGACTCAATTGAGTAGCCTTCTTGTTTCCTTTATATCATGGATTAAAACTGTATCAGGCGGGCATGTATACATCCAAGTGAGTAAGAGCTTTGCAGATATTTCAGTCTTCAGGATCAAAGCGCTAAACGCTCATCTGCATTGGAGACTTTTCTACCATCCATTAGTCGAAAAGGCTATACGAGTACGAAAGATGAGCAAATGATATTGGGCTGCATTTTCCCGATGTTCGACCAGCTGTTTCTACTCTTAGACCACGGACGATGGTCCGCTCCGGCACTTCGACTGGTCATGGCTTGCTCCTCATTGATGCTTTCGAAACACAAGGAGAGTCCGTGATATAGACCTGTTGGAACACATATCCCTTTTTAATAGAGAGTTATATCAGTTCCGCATTAGTAAGCTCGATTAGATGGTTAGAATTCTTGGTGGTTATTTAAAATCATTTTAGTTGATATGTAATAAAGAGTGAGCCTATCAAGGCTTGATATCGTTTGGATGCATTCTCCTTAGTGTATGAAAAGAAGCACCTCCGCATTCAAGGAGTTCCTATCCGCAATCTAGAATGGTCATGTACCGAGATGGCGGTATAGAATACGCATGTCGAAGTATCCAAGATGGAGTGCCGAGACTTTGGGATCTTATAATCTAAAGAAGAAAGACCAGCAGTATAGCAGCAGCTTGATTAACTTCTTGAACAAATCATGTAGCAACTATGGTCGATATCAATCGCTTGCGCGCATAGAAATATCGAATCCTCAAGTGCCCCATTCAAGACCAGCATAGCACGGAGGAAAAACCCCTGTCGGTACAACCACACCATATTCTGCCTTATATGAGTTTAATATCCTCCCTCACCCCTGAAAAAGGAAAATCAATGTCCACACAAACCATTTCTGTATTTCTATACATACTACGTTCATATCTCCTTTATTTTCTATCTAAATATGTTACCATGCATACGTAGATATCTAAAGAGCGGCGAAGCAAATATTATACCTGGCAGTGGCCCCAGGGGGCATTCCTTCAATTGTATTAACACTAGAAGTCTGAAAGTGGGCAGTAGATTGTTCCTTGCTTCGTATACCTACAGGTAGAAAGTTCCTTGAGTATTCCCATCAGCCATCAGGAAGATAACCTTAATAAAGTGATAAACATACAAATTCTGCATCAAATTTTTGCAATCTAGAGCATCAGATATATACTATGAAAAAAACTAGCATCGACATCGAGGTGTTGTATTATTATGGAGGATTAACCTTGCATAACGCCGAACATACTGCGCATACATCATCATTAATATGGATATTTCGATTTCGATTCTTTTTTGTTTTGTTTTGTTTTGTTTTGTTTCGTTTTGCTTTGCTTTGTTTTGTTTTATGCAGATGGATATGCAGATGGATTAATGTAGAAACTAATCTTTGGAATTTTGGTCCCACATTACCAAGGCTCTACTACTTACGGAAGTACACTAGCACGTCTCGCATATCTACGGAGTGCTCAAGTATTTTGAAAGTAACACCCCCGCCCATTCTTAGACTTGATGGATGGGATGGATGGGATGAATGGGATGGATGGTCGATCAACAAGCAAGGCAGCATTTTACCAGGTACAGCAGAAGATAAATTCGAAGGGTTTTGGGTTAAAGTGAACGGTGTGGATTCAAGATTAACTGGTAGAGTATGTTGATAATGAGATCTCATACCATACCGGTACCTGGCATGATATCTATTTGGTGGATACATACGTTCAATAAATTAATATAGTAGAAGCCCCTAAGGCTTGAACTGTTGAACTATTATATGGTTATTTTGGTGCCCTATATCGGCAAATGTTCAAGGCATTTAATCGTCCTTTTAGCCCTTTAGGAAATACAAGCATGAAATCATATACTGTACGTAATACCACCGGTCATCGTCCAAAGAATGAGTATGTGAAAATTCGGTCAAAATGCAAGTCATCATCCATCTAAACATTTCGGAAGATGTACAACCGTATCTACTCGAGTATATAGAGAATAATACAATATTAGTTCTCAAATCACAACAATGGGCGACCCCTCATCCTTTTCATCTCAAACTTCGACTTCCCAAAATCATACTTTCAAACTTGGGGCAGGAGGCAATTCGTGCGTCACAAGAGACCCTGTAGATTTCCATATAAAAACATAGTTCTAATGTAACCTTGAAGGCTCGAACAATTCAAAACAGCGATCTCATTTGGATAATTCCACTGTAGCGTAGAGTAGCGTAGCGGGTGTAGGTCGAGAATTCAAATTGACCAATTATTATGCATACTTCATATATACTTACCATGATACCCTTTCCCCATCTACGCCTTCAAAAACAAAAACTTGACATAAAAAATCCATAAGCGGCATCTAGTAAAAATATTCCGAAATTGATTTTAAGCGGTCTAATCTGTACCTTGTCTTCTCTTCTCTTGTTTTGTCTTGTTTACTAGGTCAATTAGATCCATTAGATCCATAGAACTTCTCTTGTCTAGGTAAGAACTGTACCTTAATCTACACTACATACCTGGGTCCTGCGCCGTTAACCTATGTTTAGAGTGGAAAACTTAACTTGGAAATGATATGGAGTTTTCCTCGTTGTTCCCTCGAAACTTCCCAAAGAAAAGAAGGAAACGAAAGAAAAGAAAATTCAGCCATATTGAAGCCCTTGTTCATTATTATGGAAACACATGAACCGTGTTTATCTCAGTCATTCTTGTCCTTGTCATCGAGATATACAGACGATATATTCAATTTTGATGAGAAGAAGTCTCTTGTTTCTCTCAATTCTTATTACTCTCTCTTCCTCTCTCACTACCTCCTACCTCGAGCTCGATTCCCCCCCACGCATACATACAACCGTCGCTCCTTTACTTCACATATCCCCACATCCTCACACTCTCTATTGTAATTCGTTCTTATAGTTGTTTGTTAAAATCATTTTTCCAATATATATATAAATATATAAATATAAATATATATTACTCATATATCACTCATATAAGATTTAATGTCGGGTAATGAGTCCATCTATATTAATTACACTTCTTGATATAACTTTGGAAGGATTTGTTTACTTTTCACACCCGGAGGATCCCGCAGCCTCTCGAGCAACACTCCTCATATAATGCCTGTTACGATAAACATCAATTCTCGAGATTCACTGTCATTTACGTTTATTTCGAATTCGCTCTTGTAACTGGTTTCGATTTCCATTTATTCGTTGATATTGCCAAGTTGGGCAATAATCTTATTCTAAAACAAATATTCGACAACGGCACTAATAACTCTTGCTTCATACTTTTCTCTCAGCATTAACAAATCTCACGGATAGTTTATTCTAGCAATCTCTGCGTGCAAACATATTCCTTTATGAATTGAAACGCTCCACCGGGTCAAACGCGGGTCTTTGATTGATTGCATCAAGCGCAAATTGCCGAAAGTCGGCCATATAGAGTTGAAGAGTTCGGAAAGGCAGGCATCATGTCCGAATCTGTGGGCATAAGCGCGTTAAATCAGCAGGATGGCAGCGATGAATCATCTGCACAAAAATCGCCGTATTCTTTCAATCGCCGAGTTCGTCCACCTCCCATAAGTACCACCAGCGAAAGCGACAACCGAGTTCTCATAGGATCGCAGAAGCTTCAAAGGAAAGAATCGAAAGGAGGTCTTCGAGGGATATTCACTAGGAATAAGCCGGAGAAAATCGTTATACCATCAGTTGCTGAAGAGCGAACGCTGGCGTCTCCACTACGATCGCCGGTAATCACACCGGTTTCACCAAGATTGCTGAGCCCTATTGAAGACCGGTTCTTTCGAAATTTTGGAATCAGTAATACGCCCGATTCAGCACGATCTGGAATTCTAGGCCCCTCAGAAAAACCAACCAGAACACCCTCCCGTATGAACTTGAGATCCAAACCTACCACAAAATCTACCCCAAAAACGAGCACGAAACCAGCATTATTCGAGCCACCACCATTATTCCAAAGCTATCCCCAATCGATAAAATACTCCCAATTGTCATCATCGACTTTATCAGCGGATGCGATTCTACGGATTGCGGGTTCCAATCATAAAAGAAATACCAGTCTTCAGACTGGATTACCTCAAATTGGACTTGATGAAACTAACCAGGATCATAGCAAACTTGAGAAGAAAAAGCACCGAAGGCATCAATCTGGATCAATATCACTTTTGAGATCGGATTGGACGAAGAAAATATTCGTCTTGGTAACATCCGGTTACCTTCTCCAATATTCAGGTGAAGGTAGTTTTGATAGATTACCCGAGAAGGTCTTACAATTAGGGAAGGATTCGGTGGCTTTTGCATCGGATGTGATTCCAGGAAAGCATTGGGTTTTACAAGTTTCACAATCGATGAGTGCGGATGGAACTCCAACAGCGGATTCTCGATCCTTACTATCAAGACTTGCTTTCAGAAATGCAGAGTATAGAAGGACGGCTACCAGTTTATTATTGGTTTTGGATAGCGCTGAAGAAATGGACTCTTGGATAGCAGTATTGAGGAAGGAGATTGAGGCTCTTGGAGGAAAGAAACAAGTTTCCGAAACCGGAGACACCAAAATTGAGGAGAAGCCGGAATTGAAGACCCAACTTAGTCATCGATATCTCGTTCAAAAAGCATCAAGTCAGTTTGATCAGCCGTGTTCACCCAGAAGTCCTTTTGATCGTCGACCTTCTTGGGCATTGCACGATGAAGCGCAGGAAGCAGAGGCATCCTTTCCATCACATGAGGATATAATAAAAAACTCCTCCCTTAGACCAGATACAGGATGTGGATCAATAACCAATAGTGCTAGTTCATGTTCATATGATCAGCATATCGAGGGGTTACGGGATAGTCTCAACAGGTTATCTTTCTGTTCATCCGAGCAACGAACTCATGTTTCATCCCCGGCTACAACACCAGCTCGAGATAGTACATCTACAATGGATGATTTCCCTCCTTTGTCATTAGATATGGCCCGACCAAGACCTAATGCTTCAGAGATCAGTGAACGAAGAAGATCATTACAAGCCATTCAAGGCCTTCCAAATCCTATTCCTCAAATACCAACACCCCAACAAGCTTTTCGCCACTCAACGTATCTTTCACAGAGACAGCTCCGAGGTTCTTCACCAGCAACTCCAAATTTCAGTGTACCTGTTTCTTCTAGCAAGCGTTTTGTTTCGAAGAATTCCATCACTGAAGCACCCCTACTGCCTTCACTTATGACATCGACATCTGCAGAAGCACCAAAAAGGAACAAAAAGGGACCACCAACAGCACTTTCTGTGGCTCGGCCATTATCTCCAGTAATGGATTCAGCCTCCCCAAAACGCAATCCAGCTCTAGTGACTCCCACCGAAACGTCATTTCGAGTAGTCTCCCAAGTCAAGCCTTCAATGGGTGATATCCCATTGCGACCAAATTCTAGATCTACCTCAAGATCACCTAGTCACAGGAGAAGATTATCGAAAGATTCCAGAGCCTCACGACGTGTCTCTAGTTTTATGCCATCCAACCCACCAGTGGTACGAGACACTGATGTACATTTACGTCGTCACTCAAGTATGCAAACATTCCGTCAACCTAGTCCACCTATGGAATCCAACGGCTCCTGTGAATTCATATTCCCGCAAAACATCCCACCACCTCTTTCACCCAAACTTCCTCACGACGAAGCATTTGAAAATGTACGTGAAAGTGAATGGGAAATATCTGGATCACTCCTACCATCACTCCCCGAACTCCCTCATTCAAATATCGACACAAACGAAGATAATATCCCTCATCCGTCTCTGCGTCCAAGTAGTATGCTTTTCAACTCCCAAGAACAAAAGCATAGTCGCCGACTTAGCGTTGACAGCACTCGTGCTTTATCACCATCTCCTCGAAAACGACCAACCTCTGGTCTTGGTCATACTCTATATCACAAAGCTAGTTATCACTCCGACATGGGACCACCTCGTGCAAGAAATGGTAGATGTATATCGAATAGGAGAAGTATGCCGGTTCTTATGCATGGTGCACCACCTGCACCGCCTCCAAATTGTGCTCTACCTCCTTTGCCTGTGGGAAATGCATTGACGGGCGCAAGGAGTCGAGGTCAAAGTTTTGCGAGTAGGAAAGAGGTTAACGTTAAAGCATAAACTCAACTGGACACATTCGTTTTTGGGCAGAGTCAGCATTTCATTCCATGCCAGTGAAGAATCTCCCACTTTTCCTTTTCAAATCGAAACTCGGACGAGATTGATATCATACAAATGATCAGGAGAGATCAAGATGACGGCGTTAAGATACCACCAACAAATTTCTATTTTTTTCTGTTCTATTCTATTCTGTACATTCTTCTACCTTTTTTTTTACTTCTACTACGACGACATTACATTAATCAAATTTACGAACATACCATCATGGAGCAATGACGTGGTTTCTCTTCCACCTTTTCTTAGAATTTCTTTCAAAATACCATACATTCAATGATTAATACCTAGACTTTTACTTATTTTGGCTCTTTCTTTACTTTTTGTTTACTTACATTACGAATACCCTCACCTTGGATTGGATAAAAAGAGGAATGATTATTTACGTTATGTATATTATGTATTCTAGGGATCTGGATTCTTGGGATGGCTTGGATGGTATGGTGGAATGGGTATGGCGAACAACGGATTGGGGGATTTTTTTTTCTTGGATATACTATTGGAAAGAAGGGATTTGGAAACCCGACGATGCTGGCCTTCGTCCGGTTTACTGAAACTAGATGTATTGGTGAGATTGGAGAAAGAAAGAGGTTTTATTTTTTGGCCTTCAAAATTAGATGCATGCATCGATATGTATTATGAGATGAAAATGAGAAAGTACACGATGAGAATTACTTCGTTGATTATCTAAGTTCAATTGAATGATTGAGTTATCGTGACTAAATAGAGTAGAATTGGAATCTGAGAAACTTAGATGGATACCGAGCACACACCCGGTCATATATATGTATTGTGGTTTTCGGTAGTCACTCTCCACACTCATCCCGTTTCACACCATCCATGCACGAGCAGAATTTCAAAACTCCAATTCGTGACATGATCTTAACTCGGCATAGCATACTATGGTTTGGTATACTGTATTCCCCTTCTCGTGATTGGACTGGTCTGTTCGTTGATTGATTCAACTGATAAGCATATAATGGTTCAGATGATATCGATACATGCATGAGTGGCTTTGTGTATGGAGCTGCTGGTTTCTTGAAACTTCATATTATGTGTATTTCATGTAAAGACTTGGTATTGCCAGTTCAATCCTCGTTCGTATGTATGTGGATGTTTGTCACTTCTTTTATTGCCAAGAGCGTTCCTTTCACTTCTGGTTTCTGGGGTTTTGGAAAATGTAGAGAAGAGACGGTTTTGATTTCGATACTTTACTTGCATACATACATCTCTAATTGTTTGGTTACTTTTTGTTTGATTCGATTTCTTTACGCGGAGAAGACAGGGCCATCCTTTATATTCTATTCTATTCTATTCTATTCATTCCCTTTCGAGATATATATTCATCAACGTTCATCCATCATGACGGCAAAACTTCAAGTCCTATTCCTCCTCTCCTTTTTCATCTCCTCTATAACTTGTTTCCCGTTCCCATCCTTAATCTCCTCCCTCACCTCCCACAGAAAACCATTCTCAGCAACCCAGATCAGCAAAACCAACACCCCAAGAGATTTCTCGGCCGTTTTATCAGAATTAGGTACATTAGGTACTGATCTCAAGAACGCAAGTACATTGAATACGTTCTTGGGTAATAGGGGAGATGTAATCAATCAGGATGATTTGGTAGATAATGTGGGAGGAAATGGAAGTTGTGCTACTATGACTGTTTTGTTTGCTAAGGGAACGGGGGAAGTTGGTATGTTTTAATTATCGTTTCTTACTCTTATGATGATATAGTTGGTAGGATTGGAGAAGGAGTCTAAAGCTAATGAAACATCTAAATAGGCAATGTGGGAATTCTAACAGGTCCTCCTTTCTTCACGGCTCTGGCTGCATATATGAATGGAACGGAGAAAATGAAGATTCAAGGCGTGGATTATAATGCTACGGTTAAGGGATTCCTGGCTGGTGGTGATGAAGCTGGCGCTACTACTATGTTTGTTTCCACTCCTCATTCTCTCTGTCAACCTCCTAATTTTCTCCTTTCTCCAGGGCATCCCTAATAAACAGCTCCCTAGCGAGCTGTCCTAACACCCACCTCCTCGTATCAGGCTACAGTCAAGGCGCGCAACTCGTCCACAAAGCCACCGCATCCCTCCCCACCAACACCACATCCCTCATATCCAGCGTAGTGATGTTCGGAGACCCTATGAACGGAACCGCACTCAACGGAGTCGATGCGAAGAAAGTCATGACGATTTGTGATCCCGATGATGATATTTGTATGGGCGGTGATGTTATTAAGAAGGCTCATTTGGAGTATAGTGCGGATGCGGGGATGGCGGCGGCGTTTGCGTTGAGTGGGTTGGCGGATTTGGGGATTACGAGTGAGAGGAGGGTTAAGGTGGGGAATGCGGTTATTGGGTAGATGGGGGGGGGAGGGGGTGGAATGGGATGGGGAGAATTGTTGTGGTTTATTAATACTGGAAATTTGGAATAGGAATAGATATATATGTCTCATTGGGATAACTATAGACTCCACGCACTTGGAGATGATAATGAATATAAGGCCAATAAGTAAGACTTCTGTGATATGCCCTGATGCTCACATTGACTTGATGTGACTAGTTCAAGATATGGAATCAGAATTGGACATTTCCTTCGACGTCCGGGTATTATAAGATCCCATTAAGATTGATGACCCTTCCTGGTAGCTGAAGTAGATATACCGATAACTTCAGTGTTGAGTCCCTTTAAGCATCAAGTCCACTTACCTTGCATTACACAAATCTGAATTTGTATATCTTCATTGCCTATTTTAAAATGAGGAAGCCGAAGACTCAAATTGTTTAATACCGAGTTGAACAATGTGATGCTGTGATTGTTTAGCAGTAAATAGGGGAGCTTAACTTAGTATAGCTTTGTGGTATGTCAGTTTGCAATCTTGTGAATGAAATATGTGTATTCAGAAATTCGTCATGTCCTCAATGAATGACTGCCCACCAGTCGAAATCTACTACTATATTTCCTCTAAGATATCAATCGAGCTATTATTCCACATTCTCTACCAACCAAATAATGAATGATGCTAATCCTGCGCAATCTTTGCAGGAATCGAAGTGGTTTATATTGTCAAGTCTTCAATGAGTTCTCGTAACCATGATCTTGAATGAAGCTGCTCCGTTTGTACTTGAAGCGACATCTATCTCAGAGACTAGATGTGGATATTCCGAAAGCTTCAACGGCTTGATTTCTTGTAGGATAGATAGGCCATAGATCCGATAACTCGAAATTGAAATATTTCCTGGGTATACGGAGGGTAAGTTTGAGATATGATCGCGGATTTGATATTATCCAATTCAGTGCAATGTACCGGTAGTGTAACTGAGCCTTTCCATCACCCCAAATAATAAATTTACATTCCTTCACCTTTTTTTAGAAAAGGAAAATGTATCTGAAAGTAAATCGATAAAAACCATTTGCTTCAACACAGATAGATATAAATGCCCCCCAATCGCTCGAGCAAAGCCATTTTCTAATGTCTATTAAAAAAGTAAACATCTAAATATGTTAAAGAAATCCATATTGAATGTTTGTATGAAATTCAAATATTCAAATCGTTATAAACTAATCTAATCATCAATGTCTATATAAAATATAGATATAGATATTTAAACTATATATTCGGTGATTGTCTATAAATTGAATACGAATAGACATTCAAAGAAGTAACCCCCCCACCACCACATACATTTCCGTACCAGTCCCGTCCGCTAGTCTAACCTCGGCAACCCAGCCCGACCAACCCCTCCAAACCTCGCTTAATTCACCATATTCGCCCCATCCCGCCACCCACCAGCATTCCACAAAACAAAGCCATTCACCATTCCCTCCAACCTCTTTTACTAATGAATGATATATATTCTCAAAAAACACATCCCCACTCATCAATTCATCCAATGAACAATTAACCAGGTCGCTTAGCTCAGTTGGTTAGAGCGTGGTGCTAATATCTATCGGATTCTGATTCCTTCAGATCATCTGTTGATCAAACGCCAAGGTCGCGAGTTCGACCCTCGTAGTGACCATTTCCTTTTGCTTTTCTTTTTGTGTTTTGGGTTTTGGGACCTTGGGGGGTGTGGTTGAGTGGCATGGAGTGATTTTGATCACTGGAATCTTTTTCCTCGCGGCGAAAAGCTTTTTTGACCTGGTGGGGTTGGCTTGGTTTTGCCTGAGGTTATGAGAGAGCTTGCGTTTGCGTTTGTGGTTGTGTTACTTCACATAACATGCGTAGATAGCCATATGCTTTATTTCCCCCTCCCAAACCTAGAAGTAACTATTCGAATCCAGGACGAGTATATGACAGACATTAAGTCTCTTTTCCTCCCTCTCAATATATCAAGACATACATATCAAAATCTAAAACCATATAGAAAAGCAGCTGGTATAAATCGCAGTGAATATCCTTGATTTGGACATGTACTAGGATCGACCGATTTTAGATCCTATAAATCTCGACCTAGATGACCTCGACATTAAACAACAATTTCATGAATCGGTAATGAAAAGCGCGGCTTTGTTTCCATCTATTTAAATAGGTTTACTTATTTCTGTATGTTGGCGATGTAAAAGTTAATTTGGTTATACCATTGAGGGAGGGGTTGGATACGCCTACGCTTCCCTTTTATATGAGCGGAATCATTATAAAATACTAGAACCAAACTAAAGGAATCTTGAGTCACTTTATCTAAAGTTACCTAGGTATATGATGATTCTGTATATAGACTCAGAACTCCTAAACTCTACTATCGAAGGAGAGTTGGAAGTTCAATCGGTAATTAGCCACAAAGATGCATTCGATATCCGAGAAGAAATTCAACATTCATCATCTAATTAGTCTGGACATATATTCGATATCCCAATAAAGATCAAACATCCAAAATTTAGTAACTATCAAACACATGTCTATTTATGATAAAACGATATCTTCTATGATATTTTTTTTTCAAGTATAACTTCGTGGATATTCCGAATGTAATTGTCTGTCTGTATCTTATACGGAGATTAGCTTCACAGATATTGGGATATCTATATTGTGGAGAGACATTTAGAATGGATTTACTTAAAATGTATGTGAATGTTTGTATCTTGAATAGACATTAGGAGATGAATTAGCAAGTATTCGATGTTTTACTACATAGTAGCTAATGGAATAGTTTATACTTTGAAAGTTCTCATCAGCCATCTTAACGCACGATATCTATCACCTTAGAGACTTGGGGGTAAAACCCTTGAAATGTATTAAAATGTTAACATTGAATTTAATTTTAATTGTAATTGTCTGCTTTTTCTTATACTCTAATGCGCCTGCATACATTACGTCACAACAGCAACAACAAAAAGAGAACCATTCAATACTCCCCCAAACGCCATGCATAAGTACTGCATCATCATCAGAAGAACCTCGGATAGATTTTGTGCCTTGAATGGGTATTTTAACGACTTTGTGTTTTTCCCATACCACGTTTTCCGGAGAACTGTTTTCGTATATGTTAGTATTATTTTCGGATAAAAAGGTGTAAAGAAAGGTGTAATGAAAGAAGGAATAACATACCAAATGTTTAGGCATAGCAGCAGCAACATGTCTATCAGCTTCACCTTGTCTAGCCATCCTATTCATCTTCCTCTGACTGAGTTTCTGAGCTCTCTCAGCCTTTGTTCTAGCAACCTCATTCGTTACACCATCATCTCTTCTGTTACTTTGACTCCTGGCTCTACTCTTAGCACGCATCTTGGCCTCATATGCAGGATCATCAATATCCATAACATCCTCCGTATTGGTTCGGCTACGAGCAACGCTACGACCTCTAGATTGTGATCGTGCGCGAGCGACAAGTGAAGTGGTGTCGTGACCAAGGGAATCCAAATGATCTTCCATCTCGGATAACTTTCTTCTTGTTGCCGAACGGGGAATAATGGCACGGTTCTTGAGGGATTTCTTCATCTTGGCTTCGTTCTTGATAAGTTCGCGTTTCTCGCGGATGAGATCTGCCTTCATGCGGATTTCAGCATCTTCAGCATCCTCAAGATCTTCATCGGAATCGTAGTATCCCTCTGCTTCGAGTTTCTCTTCCTCTTCTTCCAAAGCAGCCAATTTAGCCTCGATATCTGGGTCGACGAAATCGTAAACGTTCTTTCCGTCAAAGATTTCGGGAATCTTATCGTGCTTCCATTCATCGTTCTCGAGCATGTATTTATCCTTCAAATCCACGTTGTAAACACCTGCTCCACCCTCTTCCTCTTCAATATCACGAGCAAGTCTAATGCGATCCGGATCATTTTTATCGTACTTCTTCTTGTTCTTGGCGGCTTCTGGGATGAACGCCTCGCGGACTACACCATCCATAGGTCTGGCGACATGAATTCTAGCAAGAACATCACCCAATCTTCCACCAACTGCGCCACTGCTGTTTGTACCGGCCTTGAGCTTCTGTGCAACACGATCCGCAATTAAACGTTCACAGGCGGCATTCTTTACTTCTTGGACACCTTCTGAGGTGGTACATGAGAGTTGTAATAATTCAACATCTCCAGGTTTGAGAAGAGATTGAAGTTGAGCTTGAGTCTCTGGATCCAAATCTTCGGGGCGTACAACATCGATTTTGTTAATGACAATGAAGACAAGTTTGTTGGCGAAGAGAGGCTTAATACTCTGGAAAAGTTGCATCTGAGCTTGAACTGTGTAACCGCACTGTTCGGACAAATCCATGAAGTATAGAATGGCAGATCTCAAATGCGCAATAGCAGTGATAGATTGCATTTCAATTGTGTTCATCTCCTCCAAAGGATGGTCAAGAATACCGGGTGTATCAATTGCTTGAAATCTGAGGTATTTATAGTCGAAATGACCGACGAACAAACTCTTGGTGGTAAAAGCGTATGGTTGAACATCGACATCGGCTCTGGTAACGCTCTTCAAGAAACTAGATTTTCCAACGTTGGGGTAACCGCAGATCAAAAGCGTTCGGGTATTAGGATCGATAGAAGGAAGACGACCAAGATGTTGTCGGACTTGATCCAAATAGAGAAGGGGGTCTTTCAATCTTCGACAGATGGTGGCCATTCTACCTAGCGCAGCACGTTTGAGTTGCTTGCACTGGAATAGAGATTGACCATATTTGAGAAGTCGAACATAATCACGAGAGACAATTTCAATAAGATGTTTTGCGGTAGACAATTGTCCTAAAGCAATTCGAAAGTGATCGGCATCGTAAAGGGTATTGAGGAGATCTTTGTGGAATGGATGAATATCTTGTAATCGTGGGAAACCGTCCAAAATTAGAGAAAGCTTCTCAGAAAACGTCTCTGCTGTGAATTTGACCTTTCGAGTATAGAAACCTATTAAGAAATTGATTAGTATCTCTCTACCACCTATACATATATGCACTTTATTATAGAAGTAAATATCTTACCTCTAATTCTGGTAATTGCGAATCCAGATCGAATTTGAGTAGGCAATCGTCGTTGCGTTCTACTCAAAACGATATCCAAGAACTCCTGGGAGGTAGGAACCGGTTGAATATCCTTCCAAGTAGTCTTCATGATGTCGATATTGAAATTGTGTGGCGAGTGTCAAAATACAACAACTCAGTCTCCTACTTTTTGAAGACCTCGCGATAAATTTGGGAAGTTTTTTTTTGCAGTAGTGCTGAGAAAAATAATCAACGCTAATCTTATCGCTAAGCGATAATTTTGCATTTAACCTTGTCAAAATTATTTTGGTGCGATGCTGTTACAGTTCTGAATGTCCCAGGTCGTTCAGTACAATTGCTTTTTAATATTAACATTTTAGATTGAATGTTTGTGTTTTTGATGTACATTTAGAATAGATTTATTTGAATATTTGTATTCTAGACAAGTATTCAAAACAAACATACTTGGAATATTTGAAATATCCATATTTTAGATAGACATCGAAAATGGATTAGTTTGGTGGGGGAAATCTTGGTGGGCTGCTGATAGAACTAGGTAATGGAGGGGACAGGATCAATCTAAGGAAAAAAATTATACATTTCCCCAACCTTGATATACACATCTTTCTACCACACAAATCTCCATATCTATTCTAGACGTTCTCTTCGATTTCAACATTAAACCTTCCCACCTTCCTTTTCTCCCAATTACGAATATCAAGCGCAATCATCAATCATGTCCACCACCATCTCAACCCTCTCACCTTACAAGGCCGAATTCCTCAAAGCCGCAATCGATGGCGGGGTACTCAAATTCGGAAGCTTCGAGTTAAAATCCAAACGAATCTCCCCATACTTTTTCAATGCCGGCGACTTCTATCGCGCAGATCTTTTACGAGCAATTGCCACGGCATATGCGAAAACTATCATCGAGACGAATGAAACCTCCCCATTAGACTTCGATATTGTGTTCGGTCCTGCGTACAAGGGAATTCCGTTAGCTACTGCTACGGTTGACAAGTTGGCCGATCTCGATCCAAAATACAATTCAATGTGCTATTCGTTCGATAGAAAAGAGGCTAAAGATCATGGTGAAGGAGGAAACATTGTGGGAGCACCATTGAAGGGAAAGAGGGTTCTGATTGTGGATGATGTTGTTACTGCTGGAACTGCAAAGAGAGAAGCTATCGACAAGATTCGTAAGGAAGGGGGCATTGTTGTCGGTATCCTCGTCGCATTGGATCGTATGGAGAAACTCCCTGCACCAAATGGAGATGATAGCACACCTATGCCAAGTGCAATTGGCGAGATCAGAAGAGAATACGGCATTCCGGTCCTGTCTATCTTGACTCTCGACGACATTATTGGAGGTCTCAAAGGCATTGCATCTGAACAAGAAATTAAAAATATGGAGGAATACAGAGCGAAATACAAGGCTAGCGATTAATAGATTTGTTACCCTATTCACACTTGGGTGCGATATCAGGATGTTATATGAAGCAAATATACCACCGGTCTTGAGCCTTACCGTCCTTCTATGCTCATTTGATCCAGGAAACAATGAATAACTTATGAAACAAGATTCATATAGGGTATATGTTGGTTGCATCTCCCTAACCATATGCTGTTCGCGCTTCAGGAGTTTTCAATTCGAATATCTTGAGACACATATCAGCTCCACACAAGTGGTTACTCAGGATTTATGACTTACCAAGTCATACCAATTACCACCACCAAACTCGGCGTCACTTTTCCCCTTGTCTGTGAAGCCGAGCATTTTGTAGTACCCGGCTTTATGCTGGAGTAATTGTCAGCACATGCAAATATTTGAGTTAATAGGCCTAGGATAGAAATAGAAGTAAAACACTCACATCACGTGAAATCAGAGCCAATCTATCAGCAATCCCAGCTCCGTTCATTTGTTGCATATATGCCATCATAAGCACTCGTCCTAAACCTCGACCTTGGAAAGAAGGTAAGACAGCGACAGAATGCAGAACTATCGTACGTCCATCTTCCTGATGGCCAAGATCCGAGGGAGAAGGTTTATCTGCGGCCCAGCCTTCTGGGACGCTCATAGATTTATCTGTGGCCGTCCAGTCATGGGTCTTTGTTGCAATGATATGACCAATAAGAACGCTTATAGCTCCGTTCTTACGACTTGTCTCAACCGGATGACCCGACGCAAAGGTCTCGGCTTTGACATCTGCTTCAGGTTCAACTGTACAAAAGATGCCCAAACATAGTTCACCACACTTAGTAAGTCTGTACTTAAGCTATCCGGACTGTTAGCCGATTGAACTTCGTATTTTGATGGCCAAACGAATTACAAACCTTCTCTCTCGTAGCTCTTTCTTCAGGGTCCGTAAAGGCTGTATTCTCAAGGACCAGCACGGATTCTAGGTCAGAAATTGTAAGAAGACGAGTATATGGATGAATGTCACGATAAGACTTGGGATACGTCCGAAAGTTCTTGGTTTGTTGATCTTCGGGTATGATGACAAAACTCTTTTCAGATTCGACTTGCTCATCTAATTGCCGTGGTGTGACTGGGTTTGGACTCTCGGACATCACGGGTGATTGTGGTGGTGAACCTCGATTCTGTTCTATATCCGAAGACATGATTGTCCCGATTATCTGAAGATTCAAAGAATTTCAACCGAGGATAACAGTATATAAATGAATAGGTAGCCTTCTCAATACAATCTTCGAAGAGTAAATTTAGAACTTCAACCGAGGAACAATGATATGCTTGTTAGTGCTCAGTTTAGATGTTAAAACTAGCTTCAAGTATTTTCAGAAAGTTTCAGTCCAGTATATTAGATGTATTTGTAAGGAAGATGAAGATGAAAAGAGAGGAGGAGAAAAGAGAGAGTCGAAGAGGAAGGAGAGGTAAGCAAAGGTAAGAGCAGTATAAAAACGGCTACAAAAATAACATTGACGAAGTGACTGGGAATCTGGGATAAATTTGCGCCACAACATCTAAAAAGAAGGCAAGTACCCGGTAGAATATACTTCTGACTTTGATAGCCTTGTCAATAAAATATTGTCATGTGCCTTTTTATTTTCTTTTGTTGAAGATGAAAATGGAAAGCAATTAGAAAAAGGCTAAAAACTTCCGAAAGGTCAATTGGAAATAGGGCTACTGGTACTTTAAGTAACAATCCAGCCCAGGACAATGGGTTGCTAAAGAAAAGTTGTACAACTCGAATCGAAACGTTATAAAGCAGATTCCCGAATTCTGGGAACTGTGTTGGGATGAGGATAGGATAGGATAGGATAGGATAGGTACAGAGGAGAGAAGCATAATGAGATTGTAATTGTAACTGTAACGTATATAGATCGTGATTAACTACATAGTACTTGTATACTTGTACCTACAGAGTAGGTGTATATATATTCATTCAGGTGGTTTGCCAACCTACACAGTAGATAAATATTGAGGAATAGTATAAACAATACCTGCGGACCTATTAGTTCTAGATACATAACGTAAGAATTTCTTCTGTCGAGATAGATGTCGTAGACGTATAAATCATCTAGAACTATCGTTGACCCCCGTTTTTAGATTTATTATATATAGATAACCCCCCGGCTAATGATCTTCAAAACTTCAAGGTGTGAAAAGTCAACCATGCTCGCAACACAATGAAGCAACTAACCACTGACGTAAATAAGTCTGACAGTCGAGTCGAGTTTCGGAATAAGTGATTTGTTCCAATCGAATGACGAATACCATTGTCCTACAATCAAATTGAGCAAGCAAGCAACTTTGAAGCTTTCCAAACTTTTGAAACTTTACTCTAGATGACGAAAGAAGGCAAAAAGAGTTGAGGATGAGCAGTCTTATGTTAGAATTACTAGAATATTCTGCCAAGGAGTCTCAAAGTTTGCTATACTGTGTGTAAGTAAAAGTGTATGTACATAGTACATGCATGTGTATGTATGTGTTATATTCTATTATATTCTGTAACAATCAAGAGTTACTTCTACTTCCTCAATTCTATCACCCTAAGCTCTTTCGTACATCTCTATCATCCCATCATACTAGTCGTTGTAGTATTACAAGCAATTCACATTCTCGCCCGGCTACAACTTTCTACTACTCTCTACTACTCTACTTTCTATTTCTGGATAATTTTTGGGGGCAACACTCAGCCTCGTGAAAACAGGCTCCAGCCCTCGTCATACTGTCTCGAATGGGTCGTCCGTCCCTCAAGTGCTAAGCTCCGTCGATCTACAGTAATCAAAAAATAAATATTGAACCCCTCTCTAAATTTCCATCTTCTAAATTCATTACAAAAATTCAAAAACTCCAAATCTAGGTCTTCTCTAATTTTCTCTTATGAAACAATACCCATTATATTTCTGATACACTTATAATACCTTAACTGTTGAACCGTAATCTTTCTACTGCAACATCGTCATACAATTACTCAAAATGTTCGTCTATAACATAATAGCTATTGCCTTCAACTATCGACCATAACTAAGCTAATTCAATAAATATAGGCGCATCACCGTGACCATTACCGCGCCGACGGATAACGATTCGGATCTCATATCTCTCGAAATCCCTCAGGATACCACTGTAGGGACATTGAAGGAATACGTACAAGCCGAATCCCGCATTCCCAAAACCTCCCAGCACCTCTATCACAACGGACAACTTCTCAATGATGATTCCAAGACGATGGACCAGTTACATATTGGAGACGGGGAGATGTTAGCTCTGCACGTTCGAGATATGACAGCCTCGGCGCGCCCACGAGCTCCGCAACCTCGTCCTCAACCAAGCCAGCATTCACAAGCTAGAGCTCAACCACAACCTGATCCGGAAACACTGCGTTTGCAGCTTTTGGGGAACCCGGAGTTGAGAGAACAGGCTATTAGTCAGAGACCTGAGTTGGCTGCTGTGATTGATAGTCCGGAGAGATTTGCGGATTTATTTCGACAGATGCAGAATCATGAGCGAGAAGAACAAGCTAGACGGAGACAGCAGATTGCGGATTTGAATGCGGATCCTTTTGATATCGATGCACAGATGAGAATTGCGGAGATGATACGTGAGGAGAGGGTACAAGAGAATTTACAGAATGCTATTGAGCATAACCCTGAAGGTGAGTCAATTTCTTTCTACTATGGTGAGGTTATGGGCTGACGAGATGATAGTATTCGGCCGTGTTCATATGTTATATATCGACGTCGAGGTAAACCAACACAAAGTGAAAGCATTCGTCGATTCCGGTGCACAAACCACAATCATGTCACCAAAATGTGCCGAAGAATGCGGTATCATGCGGCTCGTCGACAAGCGTTTTGCAGGAATAGCTCGAGGAGTTGGTACGGCCGCGATTCTCGGACGAGTGCACTCGGCACAGATCAAAATCGGCACGATCTTCCTACCCTGCAGCTTTACGGTCATGGAAGGAAAAGATGTAGATTTACTCTTGGGCTTGGATATGCTGAAGCGCCATCAGGCTTGTATAGACCTCTCCAAGGACAAACTCATCATTCAAGGCATAGAAGTTGGATTTCTGAGCGAGGGAGATATCCCCAAGAATATGGAAGAGGAGAGAGCGGACGAACCGAAACTGGCTGGGCCCGGCGGAACTACAATTGGTGGGCAAACGGGTACGGTTTCGGGTCCTTCATCTACACCACAAACGGCGACTCCGGTGCCTCCAACACCGGCAGTAGCTTCTCCACCACCGCGACCACAGGTTCAGCAGCAGCAACAATTGCCGTCTTATCCTTCGGAAAGCATAGATCAATTGGTAGCTTTAGGTTTCTCAAGGGATGAGGCGGTCAACGCATTGGCGGCTTGTAACGGCAACGTTGAGTATGCGGCAGGTCTTCTCTTTCAGGGTTAGGTCAGGTTAGTTAGATGGCATGGATTGGTCAGATGGATCGGATCTGGATCTGGATCTGGATCTGGAAATATGGACATGGACATAGGGTTGGCGTAATATAGTGAAAGATAGCATGAGGTCGATATTTTTTTACGACTTTGATCATTACATTGTAGGTGGACCCCATTGGCGTTTTACATAGCAATCAGTTAGCAGGCATGCGTTAGTGCATAGAGAGCTCGCGTCTTCTTCTTGCACATAGTACTTTTTGCATTATAAAGATTTGTCTACATTGATATTTGATCTGATCTGATCTGATATGATCTGATCTGTGAAATCTACATTCATGTCTTTCCTCCGTCCGGCATAATATGATATCCGTTCCTCGCTCATCCCATCCCATCGCATCCCACCTAATCACCTCAACTTATAAACACAAGGTTTCAAAACCCTCCCCTCACTCTCCACCGCAACATCCCCACTCTCCTCCTCATCCAAAAACCTCGCCTTAGTCTTCTTCTTCCACGTCCCCTCCGCCTCCACCACCGGCTTCGCAGCCGGAACCCCCTTCCCCCTAACCGGCGTCGCCCCCTTCACAAAATGCATCTTCACAAACATCTTATTGCTCAAATCAATCGACGCCTTCTCATTCTGCAGCACGAATCCTCGTTTTCTCAATACCTCCACAAATGCAGTGACGTCCGTTTCTTGCTTCGTGTCTTCCTGCCCGTCGACATGCACCATGAGATCTGCCTCGTCGGCTTGATCTTCTGCGGCCTTGACGGCTTTTTTGTTAACCGGCTGTTGTTTTTTGCGGTGGCCGACGCTGTGTTCTACGACTTTTTTGCCGTTTCCGCCGCCCCCGCCTCCGACGCGACCAAATCGGCTTTTGATCTCCGCGATCCAAAGTTCGCCTTTCCAGCGCAGAATCCGGAACGCTTCTTCGATGAAATCAATCCAGTTTGTTCCCATTAGCGCTAGACAGAATATCGCTATATCGACGCTGCTGTCCTCGAGAGGGAGATTCGCGATATCAGCTTTTGTGACAAGCGGACTTGGATTCTGGAGATCGAAACTGTGGATCTTGAGTTTGAATTTCTTGGCGTCTTTTTGGAGTCCTTGCGATAGAGCGGCATCTCCACACCCTAGATCTGCAATCCGACATACGCCATCGGTTCTAGGAAGAGGCGTGACGGAATCCTCCTTGTTGTCGGTGGGTTTGCCTCGCATGGGTCCTCGTTGCTTTCCTCGTTGGCGAAGCTGTAGCGCATATCCGTCGACTGGGTTCTCCGGCCATACTTCAACCTGGCGTCGGAAACCTTCGTGGTATTCTTGGAACATTTCGGGGTTTTGTTGGAATAGTGAGAGGGATTCGGCGGAGGGGGTTGTGTAGAGTGATTGGTTGAGATGGCGGAATCGTGCTGATATGAGCTTTTGTCGCATGGATGCTTGTAGTGGTGTCAATTTTGCGGCGGGTTTGGGAGGTTGAGGAGTTTGAGTGGTTTCGCTAGTGACTTTCTTTGCTGCATTGGTCTCGATATCTTGGGGGGTATCGTCGGATGTTTTTGAGTCCTTGTTCTTCTTCTTTTTCTGCTTCTTCTCTTTCTTGGAAGCTGACGCTGCAGCTGGTTCCTCCAAGGCTTGCACTCCGTTTTCAACATCAACCGCACCGGATTCCTCAATTATCTTGTCCTTCTCACCATTCTTCTCACTTTGCTTCTCAGAACTCTTTTGCTTTTTTTGTTTTGGTTTGCCTTCAATGACAGAATCCCACAATTCTGCAAGATTTTCCGGATTTACATTGGGATTCTTCGATCTCTTGCGCTTCTTGCTCGATTTTGTTTCTGCAACAGAGGCTTCGCCATTTTGTGGAAGGGTTGCAGTAGGTTCTATGGTTTGAGTTTTAAGTAGACTCGACGACACTGACCATCCTGGAACAGCAAACATGGTTCAATTTTGTCCAATGGTTATTAATTGTAAAATTGAAGGTTGAATATTTTCAAACTAGAAGTAATAAGAAGGAAAAAAATCAATTGGGGATATTTTTTTGGCGATTAGATATCGTACCCCCACAATTCTTTTTACAAGTGCGCTCAGAGCTAATAAATTCGAGTAGTACTATGGAAGTAGAACTACTCCACCAGAGAGAAAAAGAACCTCGAAAAAGTAGCCGCCCCCAAAAAAAAGAAAGAATCTTCAGCAAACGAAACATCATCCTCGAGTATACCTACCTCCGTAAACATCATCAAGTGCATCAGTGGCACTCATTATTTATTTATTTATTTATTTATTATTACTTATTACTTATTACTTATTACTTATTACTTATTACTTATTACTTATTACTTATTACTTATTACTTATTACTTATTACTTATTACTTATTACCTATTCTTACAATATACCCAGTAGGTACAACCCCTTTCTTTATTTTTACCTACCACTCAGTCAGGATTACGCGCGTAAGTATCGATAATGATATGGTGCATATGTACCTAAGAATGAAAGTCCTATAGCTGGCTGGATATATATCTCTTTATGTTCTTTCCTTCTTCCTCGTTCTCCATGGTTTCTTCTTACATAGCTGAAGCTACAACTACCTAGTATCTTAGTAGTGTTTCGTTTGTACATCGTCCCAAATATACCGGTCGGTACTCGAGTACTTATTTAGTTCTACGCTACATATATATGACAAAGCAATACTCATTAATCGATTCAATCTCTTATTGAACAATCTTTGTCTTCTCTTGTAGTGCGCACTCATCACCTGCCAAATAACAAGCAAAAAACCTCAAATTACTGACCTACTACACTTTATTGGTCAATTTATACCTATCAATGTCGTACGAGGAATCATGTTGTTCTTGGAAATGTAACCAGATCAACCTTTAAACTTAATCTTTCGGGCCCTCTTTTGGTGACAATTCTCTACGAATCGACCTCATCTATACCGTCATCCTCCTCCTCATTCATCTGTCAATCAAATACGGTTTGATACCTAACTATTTACCCATGTGGCTCAAGCTTGAATTTCGCTTTACCAAGTCTCACATGTACTACTAGAAAATATTATGAGATTGGGTCCTTGAATGATTACCAAAGTGGGGAGATATAACTGCAACATAATCGATAATTATGGACTCATCAAGAGTGACCCCCGACCAAGCAGAAGATGTTGAAATAAATGATGCTGAGGAAGATCTTACTACCAAGAAGCCTAATTCCAAGGCTCAGGGTAGGAAAAGAACCAAAACTGGTTGCTTGAGTAAGTTCTCAAACGAATGTGCTTACCAAGTTACTAATGTGTATTCTTAGCTTGTCGAAAGCGCCGCATCAAATGTGGCGAGGAACGTCCAACATGCCAAAATTGTACCAAGTCCAAGCGGCACTGTGACGGCTACAATCAACGAGTGGTGTTCAAGGACCCCCTAAGTGCTCTTCGGGGGCCCTTCGTTAACTCTTCCCAATCCAGCGGGTCATCCTCAGGGCGCTCGGCTTCTCGTCGTGGGGATGCTTCAAAGTCTTCCGCCTCAGTTCAAGCTCCTTTGCCAATCGCACCAAAGCCTGAGGCTCCTTCATCAGATGAGCCCTGGACTAAACCTGGCAAAGAACCAAATTTCAATTTTGGACAAAATCTGCACGTCTTTCATGAGCAAGCTGCTAGTAATCCTACGGTAACAGGAAACCATTCTCATACAATACCTGGTGGAGTATCAAGCAAAGCTGATACTATCGATCACTCATACTTACCAAGCCCCGATCACAAATCCTTTTCCAGTGGTGCAACGCCTACACACTACGATTTCAATGCTCTGTATACACAAGAGATACCTCATGAATTTCGAAATCCTGTTACACAACCTCAGCCAATTGAGTGGATCACCAACCAAACTCCAACTCCATACTCTCAAGAACATTATCAAGACCCCAGCAGTCAGTTTCCGACACCTACTACCTCGTCCTCAAAATCCCCTATCAATACCCCCACCTGGCAAAAACCTCCATTTTTCTTACCACAACCTGTACCATCGTCAAACACCGGCCAAGAAGCCAAGCAAAATATAGACACGTTCAATGCACCCTATGTACCGTCAAATTTTCATAGAACACCCGAGGAAACCTCCTTTCCTAATGCTTCAAATGAAACATATCCCACAGTTGCAAATAACCATCCCATAGATGAAACCCTAAATAGACGAGACGAAGTATCTGATGACGAGGTCAGCATGAATGACTATACAGCAGATGACAACGCGCATGGAGATTCCAACGACTACAATGTCGACGACGATGTTGCAGCTGTTATTTCACTTCAAGCGAGACGGTATGCTGAAGATCAGAGCCTACGGACGTTTACTTCATTTATTGATCGAGCCAACATGCTTTCTATGTACAATCCCTCCTCAAGATCATCGCCATTGAATGATAGTATGACAGCTAGAATATTCTGTCACTTTATCAATGTTACTGGACCGAGCATGTCGATGTTTGAGAGAAATCCTGCAAACCCATCTTTGATGTTTCAGAGGAAATCAATTCCGCGATCTCAGCAGCATATATGGACTTGTAAGTTGAAATGATATCTTATTGTGTCTTGTGATTCAAACTATATACTCATCAAACCCTCATATCTCGAGGCTATACAAGAATTTGCGAAGTTTCTTGAGGAAAATCATAATTCCACGTATACTAATAGCGAGAGCAATTTTGCATTGCTTTTCCCCAGGAAACGTGTTACTAATGTTTCTAACATGATTCCAGACACATTTCCAGCGCTTGCTTTGAAGAATGAAGCTCTTCTTCATGCAATACTAGCCATAGCAAGTCTACATATTGCCAAGTTGCAAAATACACACGTTACTGCGTCTCTAAAGCACTATGCAATAGCTTTACGACGAGTAGCCAAGAGTGTTAGCATCCCTGGACGACGAGAACATCCTGCAATCTTAGCTGCTACTATGTTGCTATCCTTTTATGAGTGCTGGTGTGCCGACCATCAGAAATGGAGCAATCATTTACTTGGGGTGAGAACTCTAGTAAGAGACATTGATTTTGCTGGGATGACTAGTCAAATCAACGCCAATAAGGAGCAGCAACGGAAAGAAGATCTCGCGCGTTATCGCGAAGAACAAAGGTATCTGGGCACTAATCCTGACTTTATTGATGATAGATATAGACTTCCAGTCGAGATTGAAAAGATAGACGAAGATATCGTAGGTGTTCTAATGGGCCGCAGACTTCGCTATGATGAAGGCGGACGTATTATCGAAGACGTTGCGGAAGCCACTGAGAACAAAGTTTTCAGTCCTAAAGAGTTGGAGACTTATGAAATCCAGCGTGACTTGGTCTGGTGGTATTTCAAACAGGACTATATACAAAGTATTTTAGGTGGAGGAAAGCTTTTGTAAGATTCTAGTACTTTTTTTTATAACTAAAATTGACATTATCTAGCATGGAATATGATCGTTGGAGTCTTTGCCCTCCGCGTGCGCCTCTTGGTCGACTAGATGCAGTGTAAGACCTTTTATATCCCCCAAGAAAAGATGAGCATTTACTAACAAGAACCAGATATGGGACTTTTGATCATCTTGTCCTTCTATTAGGTAGGCTAGCAGATTTTGCCGCAAGAGATCTAAAAAGGAAACGACTAGTCTTGAAAGCCAACTCTATGAGTGGCCAGCCATCAAGAATGCCCCACTTCCCAGGCATGATACCCGATCTCAAAGAACCCAGTCTTCCCATGGGATTTGTACCCAGCCAAAGTGCCTCCCCCCAAAGTTCCGAGGGCGATGAAATGGATCTCGAAGCTCGACGACTCGAAGCTGAAGACGAATGGCAGGAAATTCGAAACGCGTTTAATGTGATTGAAGATTACTTTGGTGAGGATTTCCAGCCATTAGGAGAAGCTTTCTCTACATCGATAGCTACTCCTTTCGGCACGGCTCTCCAATACAGAACCTACGGTATTGCCGGTATTTGGTTAAATTTTTATATGGGCCTCATCAGTTGCCATCGAGCACATCCTTCTATGCCACCGGCAGCAATGGCAGCAGCGGGCATGGTGGCCCGTAAGACAGCATACTTCGCCAATGAGATTGGGCGTATATCGGCTGGTATTGCGGCAGATCTAAGCATGACTACCCAAGTAAATCCGGGGGTTGGTGCAGCGATTATTGAATCTTCGACCTCTTTATTCATCGCTGGTGTTCAGGTATGTTACTTCAGAAACATGTATTGCATATACTTTCTTTGAAAACTCACTAACCATTTGCCATCTTGCAGTATCAAAATCCTGAACAGAGAGCTTGGACAATTACTCGTCTTCATGATGTATGTCGCTTGACGGGGTGGGACACCGCACTCGCTAGTATGTTACCTTCCTCTCACTCGCATCCATTTCCATCCCCATCCCATCCCATTCCATTCTCTCTCCAAGCCCCCAACTAACCCTCCCTCCCCCTCTAGTCGCAAACGGCTGCCAAAACTGCTGGATCAAAGCCGCCGAACTCGGCCACGGACCCCCCTACATTCGCCCCCCGGACCCCAATCCCGACAACACCACCAACAACAACCGGATCTGGAACTCCTCGCGCCATCTGGGTCGTGATATGATCGACCCCCTTAAAAATGCAAATGCGAATGCTGATATGAGTGAGCGGAGATTGATGCTGAGTACGAGTCAGAGGATTCATTATGCGTTGGGGGTGTTGGGTTGGCAGGAGGATTTTGAATTGTTGGATTTGGAGGGGTGAGGGGGGGGGGGAAGGGGAGATGGGCGTGGGTGGAGGGGATGGGATGGGATGGGATGGGATGGGATGGTTGGGAAATTTGCTGTATATACTTACTAACGCTGGTGATTGATTGATTGATTGATTGATATTGATGGGTTAATTTGTAGGTGTAGTTGAAGAGCAGGAAAGCAATGAAAGGAGTATTATGGATGGTATGTATGATATAGCGAATAATATAATATGATGGGTTAGATAAAGATTAGAAATCAAATACATATAATATACATACAACTTTAACTACTTCAAATTCATCATGAACTGTACAATTCATACATATATTATATACTCTGCTACAATCATAACGCTGGATATATGCACGACCAACCAAATCTTCAAAATACTGCATTGCATGTAGGGAAGAAGGAAGTAATAATATATCATTCTCTAAACAGTACAATCAGTTTATTACTACCGTACAGCATCATGATTATTACAAAAAGAAAGCATCATAGTTATTGCAACTTGAAGGAGAATATAATTGATTGTATTTATAAATTGATCCTATAATATCTCATTAATTGAAGACTTTTCAATTCATATTCTTATCTATCATATTTGATCATATTTGATTATATCACATCGTATCATATCACCTTGCTAATCAATTTCTGAATATCATTCATGTTATTTATTATATTCAAATATATATCAAATAAATAAATAAATATCTTAGAGTCCTTTGGAAATTTCGTAAAGAGTTTGAGAATAAGTGAAATTAACAGTATCATACTACTATTAACATAATATAGCAGTTTTATATGATTACTATCATATAAAAATTTAAGTTACTTCGTATATAATTTTATACTACTAGTACTAGTAATTAGTTTTAAAAATATATTTTAATTAATTAACTTATATATTTAAAATATTAATTTATCGTAATTTTCAAAGATACTTTAAATTCAATATAGTAGTATTATTAATAAAAAATAAAGCATTTCAAACATTTATAAATTATACTTTCAAGTTATTTGTTATAACAAATAACTTGAATTTTTTATGTCATTTTCTGAACTCGAAGGACTTTTTATTTCGAATTCCAAAATATTTCTTAACAAATCTCATTTCTATTTCTAATGTCTATTCGAAATAGGAGATATTTGGTTTAGAAATATGACCACCTATATACAATCCCATACCATATGTACGGAACATAATCTTCACCATCCCCACCGAGCCACCCCTCCCTTCGGTTTTCGGTCCTCCTCTCCTTTTCATCTAGTGGATTCATATATGCGAGCTCGAGCTATGTATGCTATGATAGTCCCGTCCCGTCCCGTCCCATCCCCTCCCAACCCAGGAGCCCAGGTTAGGTCCGCTCATCAGGTCCACAATAAGAAGCATCCGCTTTTTATATTATATTACCGTATACCTAGTTCCGTATATCACCGCACCGCACCGCACCAACCTACCGGTAATTACATATAAAAAAAACCTCCGTATACTATCGAGATTAAAAAATGCCAGATTTCCAAACGGCCGTAACCGTGAGGATCGCCAAGGGGCCGTTCGTTTGTTTTTCTTTTTTGGCGGTTTGCGCCTTGCATATCCACATCCACATCCATATCCATAGGATTGGAAGTTTGGTCCGGCTAGACTAGACGCACGTATAAGTACATATGGAGTGAGCTAACACACTAGCTTTATAAAAATCGAATCATATTTTTGATTGCTTGTCGTGCCCTGGTGTTCGGTATTCTGCTTTAAGATGTTTTTACTTGACATAATGTTCTTTTCCTTTGTCAGTGTTTTCAAAACAGGAAGGGTGGTGGACAATTCATTGTTGTGCTGTATTGTATCGTATGTATGCATGTATCTGTTGTATTGCAACCTCAATGCCAGATATAAGAATTCTTCTCTGTCTGGGATAGGATAGCGTGGGGTGGGATGGAATGACGTACTGTAATGAGTGACCAATACCAATCCTAGTTTAGATTTGTTGGAGGTCTGCATACCGAGTGTTCGTGTAGCTGGTAACTCATTGTATATGACGACCGGGCTAGACGTATGTAAATGAAAATTCAATCTTGACAGCATGTGCAACCTCGGAAATACTTACAGCACCCATGAAATACAGACAAATGCTACCAGAAGAAAATTCTCTTTAACACTCAAAACGGGGACTCGGTCCTGTATCGATACCTGAAATATCTTCGACGCGCATGACCTTCCAGTGGTGGAGATTATTCCCAAGTGAAAGGGTCGAAGGATTTTTTTTGGAAGTGGGGTTGACATGTTCATGGGTTTTCTGGTCCTAACGTGTAGTGCTGCTAACAGTTCATCATCCACCTTCCATCTGCAATTGTTCATGTAACGCAGGATGTAATAGGATTTAATGGTAACATCCATACTGTTCGCTATGACTCCAGTTATGAAATCTTTATGGTTAATGTGGTGACGTGATGGTTGATCCTCTCCTCTTCGAGCAGCAGTATCATACGTGAAGACGTTGTATTGGTAGCCATCCATTGAACCGAAATAAATATTTTTCGTTTGTTGTGATACCATTATTCATCAAGGTTCATTTGGTATCTCTGACACTAAGGATTGAAGTGGATTTGAAAGAACGTTCATGCATGTCAACGACAGGAAGATATGAATCTCTCTTATAGAATCCAATAAGATCCGGATAATGTTCCACGAAGTAACTTTCTTTTGGCTAATGATGGACATGTTCATTCTTGGTATTACCTTCCCGATATGCCTAACATACTCCGACGTACTGTGTTCACTAATGCAGCCAGCAAAACTTAATGTATGAAGAACGCCACAACCAGTTTTCTGGTGAGTCAGCCGTTACATGGGTTTTCAGGGTCTGTTGATAACGCTTGTATCCCCTCGTTCCCGACCCTCACCGATTTCGTGCAGGAATGTTGTTGGCCAAATATTGCAATAGCCGAGATTATCAACTTTTTCCAACATCGGGATATCCAGTCCGCAAATTGCTTTCCGTTGGATTGTGTGCAAAATCCAAGCCCATGCCCCTGGGTTGGCAACAGCCTTAACCGCTCCCGGTATATTAAAATGAGATCCGATAGCCGCAATGTGTTCTAGCATGATGTTTTGGTAGAGTTTTATTGAACAATATAATGCAAGAATAAGAAACCATCGACTTAGACCATATTATGTATTCGACCATTGAACGATCCTAGTTACTTAGAACCGCTTTCAGTTCTTGGAAGACAATATTGCATACTTATAGCTCTCTGTTGAATATTATTGGTACATTGATTTGCAGGTATAGTAGCGGCTGGCTTTTGGGTAGAAATGGAAAACGTTGACGTGGGACGCCCACTGGCCTGCAGAAAGAACGAAACCCCTTTCGGATAATGCCTTACATTTGATTTGACAAGAGTCTTTGAAGTTCCGTTATTTTTGAATCGTCTAGTTCGGTAGTTGGCTGAAGCCCTTGCTCTCGAATTGTGTTAAGTGGTACGGGTGTGCTTTACTGCCCATACTTGTCGTTGGTAATCTTAGCATAGTTGTATAATGCGGAGTTGATTCCTTTCACGGACAGAGATAAAGGTAATGAATCTCGATCGTTTTTCAAATAGCTGCCATCATTGGCAATTAGTAGCCAGCAACGAAGAGATGAGATATATGTCGACCAATGCAAGGTCGAAGAAGCTCGCGAATTATGGATTGAGGCTGGCTCGATGGGTACGACCGTACTAATGGCAACCTTGATCGAAAGCCCTTCTCCGCTCTAAGACTATAGAAATTCTAGACGAAAGACCGTGGGGTAACTTCCTCTTTTACGTGAAAAGGTTTAGAATTTGACACTTCTAAACTTATATTTCTCGACTCCATTAATTCCAGAGAGGCATTAGTGCAGAATCTTACGCAAAGCTGAATTTGAAAACTACAAGCAGAGTGATAATGGCAAGGTAAGACTCGCGACGTGTCCACAATAACCCCTGAGTCCGTCGCTAAGTGCTCCCTGTGTAGCCACCCAGAAGAGCAGACAGAGCCGGTAGATAACAGCTTTTTGGAAACGGTCCTCTATGCCAATCGAGAATTTCAACAATATGCTATAACAAACTTCTCTTATTTTCAACCTGTTGACCAGGTAATTAAGCTAGCACGACACTGGCTGGAGTGCAGCAACTGAGACGCCACAGGATGAGCTCGATAGATATCGAATCGAACATGCAATGCTGAGTAGGGTGTTCGATAATCGCTTGTTATTCCCACCTATGAGTAGACCTCGACGAATTCTGGATTTAGGGTACGGAACTGCCAGCTGGGCAATTGAGGTCGCCGAGCAAAACCCAACATGTGAAGTATTACTTCTCTCTTCTCCCGGATCCCGACGAGCTAGAGAACTTTCGCAGGCCCATGGCGAGAACGACACCGTCATAACTTGGAGCACTTGATAGAACACCCCTAAGGTGTTCGTCGCAGACTTGATGTTCCGAACCTAAGTGCTAACGCTCATAATCTTTAGGTTATAGCAATCGATATCTTCCCTTTTCAGCCGGATTCAGTTCCACCGAACTTATATCTACAAGTTGAAGATTTAAACGGAGGGTATGGACTCAATAAAAGAATTATATCAACATCAACTGACACCACCGACTAGACTCACTTTCCCAGCTCTTAACTTCGACCTTGTCCATAGTAGAATGATGGCTGCGGGCATACACACAAACAGATGGACGCAGTATTTTCGAGATATATTTCGCGTAGTGCGGGGTGGGGGTTGGTTCCAGGCTGTTGAGCTATACTTCAATGTTCAATCTGATAACGGGCGTCTCACGGATGGTGAGTACGACAGAACTACAATAGATGCAAGTGTCAAGACTGACGAGAATTGCCGAAGCTCATGCTCTCAGACAATGGAGTACCAGATATTTCGAGAGTCTAAACGGTGTAAAGGATCTTCGTGCTCCGCTCCGACTCCAGAGGCTTATGGAAGAAGCTGGATTTGTTGATATTGAACATAGAATGATCCCGCTCCATACTTGTGCTGTAAGCCGCGCGTTCATACTCTTTCCTTGAAAGTCCATAAGACACAATATAGATTCACTAGTGTGTACTATTTTGCGCTTCAGCCAATGAAATGCAGAAGTTGGGCTACTCATGACTTCATATACTATAGCCCCCATATGAGATTCAAAAGACTAATTAAACCATCATTTAGTGGTCGACAGGTAAGCTGACAGTAGTTGAGTAAAGGGGAGTATTTTGAATAACAAATTATAGACCAGAGAGACAACGAAATTGGGGCTGCCAATAGGGCCAATGTGTACCAGTTTTTGAGCTCTCTTGCTGTGTACCCTTTCACAGAGAGATTAGGGCAACTATTCCCGGCCCCACTGCACTATGTTATAACCTAACATATGCTAGAATGACCGTCCAAGACGTACATTTGCTTGTCGCTCAAGCACGACGGGAGGCTGATGATCCGACATTAAAGGTAACTGCATCCAAAGGTCCCCCTTCAAGCTGTTGGTATTAATTGCTAAGGACTTTTATTGACAGGCTTATTTTCCGCTATATGTGTGTATCGGTAGGAAGCCGCGCTCGCGTCGATGATTTCTCAAGAGATTCAGAACACTATGTCACCCATTGATGGGTTAGTTGGAGAGAATGGTGCTTGAGATTGAATACTCACGAAGAATGTCTGCGAAAGCTGACTTGCAGGCTTTGAAATGGATACCAGGCGCATCTTTTATCTTTACACCAACTGTACCAAGTGGCATGGCATATGCGAGGAGAATTTATGGGTTGAATGAAGGTGTTGGTCTGCGAGGTGATGGTGAATGTGTAGTCGGTAGCCTAAGCTGGAGATTTCTCTTTCCTCCTTCACCAAAAGTGATTTACCCCCAATTCTATCCTTATCACCCAACTTTGTATATTTCCTCTCGTATGCTCGACATTTTGACTACAGGTGAAGTATCCAGAGGAATACTATATGAGAAGTGTCTTGATCAACGAAACTGGATGATTATATTTCTAAAGGTATGTGGTTCAGCAAAATACTGAGGGTACGAGGTATGACATGGCACCAATGTCTAATGGCTGCCAATATTTTTAAGGTTCATCATCACTACTGTATTAGTTACGGTTACGGTGATCTAGAGCTAGAACTACATCAAATAAGAAAATCAAATCCCTGCATTTGATCCATAAGGAGCAATCCATACGGACTTCTTCCTTCCTTCTCTAACTCGAAGGGAATTCCATACTCTAAGTGGAAGTGCATGCGAACTGGTGGATGGGACATACATGTACAGTACATATCTATCCGTTGGTACATCTTACCCTTTACGTGTCATACAGAATCGGACGGGTAGGATTTCTGAGTTCTTCTCGGGTACGGGGATATGCAGCTCTGTTGGACATGTATGTATGCCCCGCGATAATTATCTTGAATTCTCCGTTCTCTTTAGCCTAAACTACGTACAGGTATGTGTTGTGCGTTTCCATTTTGTGTGCTCTTGTGTCCTTCAAACATTTCAACAACGACAATATTTTTGGGTAGGAAAAGAATAGTGGGCCAAAATGATATTGGAATATTTTTATCTGTAGGGATCAAGGAAGTTATGTACCTGGTTAATATGTAGTCCACTGTCCAGTTCACCAAGTCACCATAAGCTCACCAAGTCACCATAAGCCCACCAATTAAATAAGTCTAGTCAACTGATATATGTATAATGTTGTGCATACAAGTGTAATCTCGTGATATTATAGACGATGAGAGTTACAAATCATACAATGTATGTAGATGTTCAATAATGTGAAAAGATAACCAAAATTCGCTTAAAAAATCCCTCCTAACACCCGCCATATACACCATATATGCTCCGTAAAGTTGCAGGGTATCAAAATATCAAGGATTCTCTCGCGGTGAGTTCGAAGGCTCACCACTACCCCAAACATTCTCAAAAGCCTCGCCATCGACACCATACTTTGGCTTGAGCAGTAAGTTTTCTTTTCGAGCTTCTTTCCAATGTCGCGATTCCTCCGAATCATCTTGTCCACTCTCGTTCTCCTCACCTATTGCAAACCCATCTTCATCTTTGGGGTCAACGGCGTCTACATCGTCAGTTGGCTCAAAACCTTCACGAATATCTTCCCCTACAGCATTTCCATAAGTTCGACTAAACGAATGTTAGCCAATCTCTAACTATGATGAAGATAAAAGAGCTTACACATAACGCCGGGGTTCAGTTTCATTCCACCCTGCACTGCCTTCTTTTCTAGCTCGAACCCTCTCGGTTTCCTCCGCAGTGGTATCTTCAACTATCAGGTCAACCAGCTGGCTTCTATCAGATTTTGCGGAGCTGGACGCAGAGGAGTGTTGTCGCAACATTCCCTTCAACATGGGAGCTCTTCCTTCTTCACCTCCCGAGGAAACTACCCTTTGTTTTCCCTTGGAGTCTCTACTATGACTCTTGCTGCCTTTCGACCCTCTCTTCTTCGTTCGCTTAGTGACATCCTCGACAGTCTCCCTGATGTTACTGGCTCTTCGGATTTGATTGTCCTTGGTTGGCTGTAGCAGGTTACGGTTTGCGGAGGTAGTGAGCAGATCAGGCCGACCTGTCAGCCATCTTTCCCGCGATGCCTCATGTGCTGGGATCACCGGATACTATCGACAGTTAGCAGTTTATCATCAAAAGTGTGACTATAACCACCTACATTCCAATCGCCAAACTCTAATTGTCTTGCTCTCTTGTAAAGATCCTCCTCCTCGGGGTCAAACCCCTGCTCTTCTACAGCACCGTTTCCATATCCCATATATTGTGAGTCGTCATCCGGGGATTTCGTAGGAGAATGAGTGCCACTAGCGGCACCATTTCCAAGAAGTGGAGTTCTTGAGTTCACCTCACCAGGCTTTGGAATCCAATATTTGCCTTTCCCACCACGCTCGTATCTCATTCCTTCCATCATCCGTGCTACTCGTGACGAGGATCCTTCATGAGCCAACACATTGTCACCGGAATCAAATAATCGATATTCATATTTGTTACCACTGAATGTTTCCTTTGTGTCTTCGATTAAATCACGAACACCAAAGGCATCGCGAATAGCATACAAGACTGGCATTCTGGCGGCAGAGATGGTCACATCGGCATAATCATGCCATGAGAAAGCGTACCAGTGGCCGATTGCAAAGATAGGCATTTCTATACAGATCAAAGCATCTTGTATGGCTGCAGCAAGACTATCTGCTGTGTAATCTTCCACATTATCGGGTATAGCTCCAAGAAAAACTAGGATAGACAAGAGAAAACCTTGCCAATAAGAAGCAAAAATGATGAGCTTGATGCAGAGAAATTTTGGGACTGGACGGAACGGTTGTAGGTCCTTTGACATGATGACCCAAAACATGCCGAGAGAATACAAGCTGAGGGTGACGCTGGCGTTGTAAATAATACCACTCCACATGTAGCCAGAACTTAAAGCTATAGTACCTTCTTGATACACCCCAGTTGATTTCATTATGATTGCTGAGAGTCCAAGAATAGGTTTAAGCCAAGCATATTGTAAAATTCCACGTTTAATCGCGAGGAAAGTATGCGGATCCGATATGTCAACCTTGGGAAACACATGGGTCAACGGCCAGAGGTGATGTACCGGTTCCCTTCCATGCATCATTATTATTAAAGCTCGTTCTCCTCCAAGAAAATTGATAAGGAGCTGGAAAAAGGTGTATATTGTGAAAGCCTGAATGCGAACACTTAGCTCATTAACTTCACAATCTTCATTCTACTAACCTCGTATACATCGCGGATTGGGTCGATAAAAAGAGCTGCTTCCCTCGAAACAAGACTAGCCCAAGAGGAAATAGAATATATTGGCACCCTAACTTTATTAGCAACACAAGATACACTGAATATTGTGGCAATATTGATAACGCACATCAGCAAGATACGAATGACATATCTTTGTAATAGAGGCTTGCGGTAGTTTTTCCTGCACTCATCAATATGACACCATTTAATGACCTATATGTAACTCACGTTTGCAACCATACTGAACTGTTTATATCAATATCAACATTAGTACTGGGGCGACAACGTGGAGTTCAGACAACATACAATATTGATAGGATAGAGGCCAAAAGTGCTGCACAGCCAGCTACTACTATTGTGGCATGCGTCAATTTCTCCCCAGTACCACCAGAGAGATCACCGCTCGTCAACATGGCTATTTGGTTTAAGGATACCAAGTAAGATGACGCGCACTCCTTTTGGAGAAAGTATTCGTTGAGTGAATGTTGGTTCGAGATTAAATTATGCAACTGACATGATCTGCGAAGTCCATATTCGTATGAGGCAAAAGAACAATATGGGTTGAACGAGGAGTATTGTTGTCGATAACTCTGTAGGCAATGTTCATATTCTATAAGCTTCGTAGGAAGTGATAGGCAGGTAGAGCAGATGGGATGAATAGCTTCCAAGATTAGGTATTCTGCCGCGGGCGGTGGCACTAGCGTACGTTAATTAGTGGAAGAGCCCCAAGAAAATCCCTGTAGCTTGCTTCTGTAGTGAACTAGGGGTTGCATTGAGATGGAGATGGGAATGATAGTAATCTACATGATAAAGGTAAAGCACAACAAAATAATAACTATTCTACACATTTCGAGCTATCGCAGGTTGAATTATCAAATCAATTTCACCGTTTGTGCCAATTTTTCGATTCTTTGATTCTTTAAACATACCTGTATATACAAGCATACAATTCACAAGAAAACTCGAAATAATTTGGAAAGGAAGTTTGGATGCGATGATGCAGCTCGTCCACGGATAGTATGGAGGTCCAAATTATTATTGCTATTATGAGTATTGCGATCGGAGTGCCATAAAAGTCAATAGAATATATACCTAACAAATCCATTATGGCGAGCAATGGTGGACTGACAGCATCTCCTTTGCGGTCTGACTTGTCCTTCAATTGGTAGTCTTCTCTTACTTATATTTATCTTCAGCTCTAATTTGTCCCAGGGTTTTTCTCGTCGAGTTGATCGTCTGTGGTGTTGTGTAAGCACGGTTCATTCCCATAGCTCTAATGTTCAGGAACTGACTTTAATAATAGTACGTTGTTCTTCCTCTTCTATTTCAATCGCGTCTTCGCTACTCTCGTATCGTATGGTCTCCGGGCGTGGACATGGCATCAGTATCGAGTTTATATCGACATCCAAGCTTTACAGATTTCTCTTCTCGGGGGACGAGTGTTTTTTAAGGGCGTTAGATATCATGGAAACAACGAAACTATATTAATCCACAACGGTTTTATTACCTGGACATACTGGCTGCGTAATGTGAAGGAATTGGATATTGGAAAGGCAGACGTTTCCGGTAAAAGGAGAGTTTCCACGGATTATGGCAATGGCCGACTTGATGATGAAACTGGGCCTGTCGATGGGGGAGAGAAAGGACATGCGACTGAGGTAAAGAAGAAACTGCCTTGCCGAATCAATGTCACTTTGGACGGAGTAGAGTGGTTTGTCTACAATAGAAGCGCTGCATATGACGCCATTATCACTGGAATTGCGGGGACACAAGAACCTTTCGGCAATACCGCCAATGCCAATGGAGATGATGCTGAAGGGCATGCGAGGTTGAGAAAAAGAGTTGTGTCAAGTGATCCCGAAAAGGCGCAAGACATGCCCAATGATTCAATGGAGAATTCCCATAGGACCACCTCATATGAAGATCAAACTGCAATGGAAAAACCGAATGTGGAGACCAAATCAGATAGATCTCTCCAACATCACCGGACGGTCAGTGGTACCGAAAGTGACGAAGCTCAAGATACAGAGCCAGCATTCATACTCAGATTCTTGCCTGTACACGTCGATTGTACAAAGGCCGCATTAGTCCTCGGGAACGAGAATACTAAAAGTGTTCTAATCGCTAAGGTTGATAGAGCTTCGGGCGAGCTGGATGCGTCAGGAGCAACCCATTTGGATCAATATAGGCAACTTATTAACTTTTCTTTTGAACATCCCGTGATACAGATGAAGCCAAATGATGATTTTAAAGAAGATCAAAATGCGGCTGCTTCTAGGATCAAACGTGGAGTTCCAGAACAATCAGACTCTAAACATACACATACCCACTCTTTCTTCCATCGCCAGCGACGGAAAGCATGGCATACTGTTCAGGACCTCGTACCTTATTTCAGGAGTTCTGTTGAGTCGTTTTCTTCTAGTCTTGAGAGCCAACCAGAGTCACCTGTACAGGCAGGCCCCAGTGCAAGTAGCTGGCAAGGCCTATCTCGATATCTTGACGAGACAGAGCAAGATGATAAAGCACGCTGGTCTTCAATTGAGTACGCTACCGTTACCACCATCGCTGACAGTCCTAGAGCTACCATGAGCTTTTATTGGGATGTCCCAGGCAAGGTCCCAAAACGTTTTACGGTGCCAGAATCAAGGCATAACAACATTAATGGAGATATTCCTCCCGAATGGGGCATCGATCTGTTGATTGAGGGGGCAATAATTAACTATGGTCCGTGGGCAGATAGGCAACGTGCAGATATACAACGTGTTTTCTTCCCAAGTCTTTGTAAAGATGCTTCCCCGGGCAAAAATCTTGTCGCTGGAAACTATAGGGTACCAACTGAATTCAAACTTTACGTGGAATTTGATCACGAGACCACACTACGCATACCTATCAGAGAGGAGTCGAAAAATTGGAAATGGGCCAAACAAGCTGATACTATGGGTGTACGACAAAATGAACGGAAAAGAAATAGCAATAAAAACCGTAGAAGGAAATCAGACAAGGGGACCCCAGGGCCTGAGGTTCGCCCATTTGGGTGGCTCGACATTAAAGTTGGTGCAAATGCGACTGTCCGGTACATGATGGACATGATTGCAGGTGATTCGGGATTTTCAAACAAGCTCCAGCTTGATCTTCCAAACATAGAAATCACTACTAGTGTCAATCATGGATTGCTATGGCGATCATGTAATAACACTATAAACTGCGACATGTCGAATCCCTTGCAATGGAACAGCTTGCGAACTTGGAATTTCGATATCGGCAGTCGCGGACTCGAATTATTCATCCTTCGGGAGCATATTTTTCTCATTACCGATCTTGTTGACGACTGGGCTACGGGGCCACCTCCTGACTATCTCACATTTACGCCGTTTAGATATATGGTAAATCTGGATCTTCAACAATTCAAACTTTACCTAAATGTTAATGATGCCAATATCATAAACAACCCTGCTGATTTTGACGATAACACTTTTATAATTATATTTGGGAAATCTTTAACCGCAGATGTTTGCATTCCGATTGATAAATTCCGCCCCCATCGAAACGAAATACAGTTTGGTGTGGTTGCAAAACATGGGGGGTTAAACCTGCACGTACCTCCATGGAATACGCAAGCCACGTTTCTCAACTCAACAGAGATAGCTCAGTTGGATGCTCTGGATATTAAGGGCAAGTACCAATACTGCGCTACTACCTCATCCAGTAACACGGATACACTACTACTGGATATTCATGGCAACGCAGCTACTGCCCAGTTTTATGGGTTTGTTATTCGCTACTTTTTGAAGGTCAAGGACAATTACTTCGGCGATGATATTCGGTTCAAAACCTTAGAAGAACATCAAGAATTTATTCGAACCAGAACTGCTAATAGTCACGTGGTGGCTAACGTCCAACCCCTTAAGAAGAGTAACGATTTAGATGTTATTTTAAGCGTGTCTGCCGAAGATTCGAGCGTGATTCTGCCTGCAAATTTATATTCTGCAAAAAATCATATTCAAATTGATATCGCAACGCTATCTGCAGATCTCCGCTTTACAAATTATTATATGGATTTAGATGTAGATTTGAGCACGTTGGCATTCTCGCTGGGTACTGAGGATGATGGTGGTACGTCGCCAATAAGTGCCACTTCTGGTACTCAACTGTTCGTGGACGGGGTCAAGATTTCAGGAAATCGTCTTTTTGGATTACCACCTACTGAACCGACCTATGTATGCAATTGGGACTTCACTGTGGGTGCGATTACGGGTGAATGTACTTCGGATTTTCTTGTGCGTTTAATAGGTGGCGTTAAAGCACTTGCATTCTCTTTTGACGATGACGAAAATGCCCTGCCTCCAGCCTCAGCAATTATTTTGCATGATGTAACTTTTCTTCGCGCCTCAATCGAATCTATTCGAATATGGGCTCATGTTGAAGAAGCTGCTTTTCTGCTGTCCTCATCCAAAATTACCTTGAATTTTGATGATTGGGCTGGATCTCATTATTCCAAGAAAATGGATCTTCAGATTCCAGATCTGAACCTTGGCTGTGTTGACGCAGAGTCCGCATCGAGACATAGGTCTCGTAGCCAGCATCCCGTAGAAACTCATGCCCTTGTCCAAACAACGATATCCTTCGGTATGATTCAGAAAAAGCTTGATTTTGTAGAAGACCGGCGTTTACAACAAGAGCACGTGAAGCGACATGACCAAAGAACGCACAGAACAGAATTCCTTCTACATGATTTTGTGGTTGCTGACATAGAATTGGGGAACGTTGATCCTCCTGCTATGTCTGTTCCTCCCATGCCTCTACCACTGACATTCGACCATGGGCACGATGAAGATAGATCTTCAACTTCTAAATCATTATCAACGCGGAGACAGAAGATTTCTGTGGGACGAAAGAACTCGTTCCTATCCACTTCAAGTTTGAGCCAGAGAAGCAATCGAAGTATACTTCGTCCCCGTTCTCTTCGGCGTGAGGAGGCTTCGGCTTCATTGTCACGTTCTAGAAGTTTGCAAGCAGGAGGCTCACAGCTCAGAGATCTCTCCGTCTCGACTGGCCGCCAATCATCGTTCTACAGTGCTATTGGTGAACCTAGAGGATTGCCACCTTCGAGCGTGACATTCTCAAGCTCGTATATATCCCCCTACTTTCCACTCGAAGCTGTTGAGCCCGACTCCAAAGACTTACCCGACTTTTTGCCAGACTCACAAGGTGGAAATACTCCACGATCGAAACACATCACCTTGGGAGAGATTCAACCTAATCGAGTTGGAAAAAATGCATCACATACTAGCTTCATTATTGAAATGCCACATGGGGTTAAGGCGATGTTTAGTCCTGATGCCGTTGGGGCTGTTGCTGGCCTGCTGTCTGCAGTGCAAAGTGTTGATCCTGTTGACATCATAGATGAACTTCAAATCACTTCGATGAGCGAGATTTTCACTCGAGAGAAGAAGGAAAAGGTATCTGGTGAAGTTCTGGATGTTGCGGTGCGAACTCCGAATATAAGTCTCCGCTTTCTAAATTCTTCATTGTCGCAGGAATTTGGAAATTCCCAGGATGAGACACATGACCAGTACGATTTTTCGTTGTCACGATTGGCTCTTGCATTGAGGAATGAGACAATTGTGACTACTGTTGGTGCTGCACCATCTGCCCAACAATCATCTGCTTTCCATATGTCTATTAGGTCGGCTGGTATAGCTGCTAAGGAACGATTTGGTGGAATAGATGACCCACAAGCAGCCGTAAATGGTGTACTTGACGATGTCGTCTTTTGGATTGCCTCTGGCGACAAAACTGCTGTAAATGTGATTTTTAAAGCTATTGAATCCACCACAGCAAGTGACAAAATTGAGTACTTGGCATCGCTGGTTCATCGGACAAATATACTTGCTACACATATACAAGAGACGTTCGCTTCTCGGATAAAGCAACAGCAGAACCGTGTTCAGCTCCTCACATACCTTGTAGCCACAGCAGGAGAGCATGCCATGGACCCCCTGTTTTTAACTAGGCCTTCTTATGTCCTTAGAAGTGCAGAGAAGCATCTGCGAACCCACGATTCTTGGAAAATCATTGCACGACTACGTCACATGTACACTATACTCAGCAAATCTTCCCGATTTGATATCATCAACCGTTGCCTCAGTAATACTGAAACTGTTCCTGAAGATGCCGCGCACCGTGTCCTCTCTAGCTTTTCGCAATGGAGGAGCTGGGATTTGAATAACCTTGGAAACTGTGTGATAATAGGCAATGTCTTTGGTCTTAGCACTGATGGTGTCTCCACCCATGTATCTAAGGCGCCATCAATGAATTTCTCGTTTCGAACAGAACTGATAAGGCTTGTGATCGATCCAGGCCCGAAGCAGAATGAGATAGCGTTATCATCTATCACAGCTAGTGCTTCAATTACAACCGCAGCCCCGTTGGTTCCGCTTTCGGTACCTGCAATACAGCATACCTCAGATCTGAATGTACAGAACATAATTTTACAGGTATTTTGTGAAGATGTATCAGTTAATTTGAACTGGGAATTATATGAGCTAGCGAAAGATATATTAAGATTGTACCAACAAAGCGAGCTAGCCAAAGAACAACCCAAGAGCCCACCAGATACTCAACAGATAGTCACACATTCGAAGTTAAGACAGAATGTTCAGATCGTAGTTGCAACCGGAAAAGGATCTATCACACTTGATACAATCAATATCAGGGCAGTATCTATCAGCGAGGGTTTGAAAATTTCAACCATCATGACCGAGGATGCTGGTGATAACATCATTGCGAATGCCATGGTTGCCGCCGATGCAGTTACTTCCAAAGTCCAGAGTCACTCTCAAGTGTTAAGTATTTACCAACTGCGACAACCAAGTATCTATGTTTCATATGAAAGAGATTCTACAAAAAACATCCATACTAACACCTTCAAAGTTGCCGCCAACTCACAAGAATTATCATTCGTGGTGCAGCAAGATATTCTGGCTCTTCTCGAAGTATTAGACTTAATCATTGGTGACGAGGTCACCCAGCTTCATTGTTTGATGGCTGAATTTTCCGAGAAGCCACAATCCCGACGAACAGAGCCATCAAGCATCTTACCTACCAATATACAAGGACCAGTTTCTGTCAATAAAATCAACATAGCACTATTCTTGGATATGTATAATATCAGTATACCACTCTTACAATCGCTTACATACAATATCTCCGGTGTTGTGGCTAGAGCTTCTTTGGCAGCTCATTTTGGATCTGAGATTGTTTTTGATTTTGACGTCAAGGAGCACTCTCACGATATGCAAACAGTACTTGGCAATGAACGTCATAGCATTTCACTCTTACACATGCCACCAACCAATGGACGGATCATCAGTAACATGTTTGCAGAAGAAAATACGGTCTCTGTTTTTGCCTCTGTAGAGCCTGTGAAAGTCGATGCAGCTGCCGTTCACAGTCTTTTGGCTGCCCTCAATAGACCCGAGATCTCTAGTGTGGTCACCGATATTCGTGACGATATCACAGCAATTCAGGCACACATCGAAGAGATATTTGGTCCCAAGCTGACGCCAATACCCGAATCACCACCTAAACCCAGTCATGCATTGGTGTATGATATCCATCTAACCTTCGCTGGATTGGATGTCTATGCAAATGCACAAGCATCCCGAAGCGATCAAACTACCGCAAGGCTTGATTTTAATATTGGGTGTGTGCAACTTTCAGTTGCCAACCGTCTCGAGCCACAGGGTCCAATACATGAATTACCAGAACTCCGCATCAATCTCCACAGTATACTGTTCGAACTTTCTCGCTTGAACAATGGTAGCATGGAGCCTTGTGGCAATCTTAAATTTGCTGCGTTCTTGACAGCCACTTCCAAGAAGAATGAGATCGGTGACGAAGTGAGATCGTTTCACCTTATGAGTAACGGTTTGGAAATCAATTTGTTCGCAGAAACGGCGCCTTCAGTTGTAGATGTCATGGGTCATTTGCAAGATAAAATCAAGGATATCGACCTGTCAAGAGAGAAACAATACTTTAAAAGATTCCGCAAACCGAAATCCAAAATTGCAATTAATGACGAGCAGAAAGAGCAGGAGAGTATTTCTGGTTCGACTTCCACTATAATGTTCTCATCGAAGTATTCTCTTGAACTTCTGAAGATTCAAGTTAGTTTGTTAATCGCAAATACTGAGGACGAGCAAGTTTCGCACGGAGAAAGGGAAAACCTAGTTCTGTCACTGAAACGCATTGATTTGTCGACCACGAAAGCGAATTCTGCTAGTCTCGTTATCGAGGATTTGCAGCTACAAATGGTACCAGCATCACATGACAAAACGCAGCGATCACTCAATTCTGCGTTGCTACCAGAAGTAGAATTCAAAGTTGGTTACGTCTCTGCTTTAGACACTCGCAGATTGATTTTTCAAGCAATAGGAAAATCTCTTGATCTACGACTTACATCTCAATTCATCATTCCTGCTGCTGAGCTAAAACGATCAATAGGTTCTGCTGCTGATAAGGTGAGGGCTGCAGCGGCTACTTGGAGGCCAGCCCAAACGCTGGATCTATCCTCGTCAGCTCCTGCTACGCGACGAAAACCTTTCTTTGGCAAGAAGCGATTAGAACACTTATATGTGAACGCTAATTTTGCTGGTGCTGTTGTCTATCTTTCGAGTAAGAAGGTGCCTGACACTTCTTCCACACATCCTTCCGCTGGTGGTCGAGGAGTGCCGCAAGCAGGAAGATACGGCCAATTTGCTCATATAGACTTTGGTAGCAACACAGTCCTGCGAGCTCCCGGGCTTTCATGGAATATATTGTATAAAGACAACGGCCTCGACGATCCTTCCCTGAATGCAGAGGTGAAAGTGCACGCATCTTCAAACATTCTACAACCAGCTGTCGTACCTCTTATCATGGAGATATCTTCAACAATAAAGGAGATTGTAAGCGAGCACGACGATGACGACAAATCAGTCCATCTGAAACCGACACCTCAGAAAATTGCAGGCGTCGATGAAGATAATGTCTTAACAGCTGACCCTAGTGCCGTCCTTGGTCGAACCAAACTGGATTTAGGATTGCGTATTTGCAAGCAAGAATTCACCCTTAGTTGTCAGCCTATAGCTCGCGTATCTGCGACTGCCCGATTTGATGAGATTTATTTGACTGTGAATACAGTCCGCTCAACCGAGCACGGACACTTCTTTGCAGCATCACTTGCTTTTACAAGGTTGCAGGCATCTGTACAGCATGTCTACTCTAGAGAGTCGACAGGCAGCTTTGATGTGGAATCAATTTTCTTATCTTTGATGAACAGCAAGCATGTCAGTGGCACTAGTGGTATGTCTGCAATATTAAAAATTAGTCCTATGAAAGTTTTGGTCAATGCCAAGCAATTACAAGACTTTCTGCTTTTCAGAGAGATCTGGGTGCCAGTCGAGATGCGTCAGAGCCCTGTAGCTCCAGTCTCATCGACCGATAATTTACAATCATCGACCTTTTTAGTGCAAAGGTACCAACAAGTTGCTGCTACTGGAGCTTTCCCCTGGAATGCTGTCGTATCGATTGCGGAGCTTGACATTCAACTGGATCTTGGTCAGGCTATTGGTAAATCTGCCTTCATCATATCCAACTTTTGGGTGTCTTCTAAAAAGAATTCTGATTGGGAGCAAAATCTTTGCCTTGGTTTTGACAAGATTGGTGTCGACAGCTCTGGTAGGATGAGCGGATTCGTGGCATTGCAGGATTTCAAAGTGCGCACTTCGATACAATGGCCGGCTCGCGAGAAAGCCCTGAATCAGACACCACTGATCCAGGGTTCATTGAGCTTTAGTAAGCTACGCGTCAAAGCTGCATTTGACTACCAAGCTTTTCTTGTGGCTGATATAACGTCTTTTGATTTTCTCATGTACAACGTTCGCAATAGTTCTCATGCAAAAGGTGATCGTTTAGTCGCAATCCTGGATGGAGATTCGGTCCAGATTTTCTGCACAACAACAACGGCATCGCAGGCACTAGCCCTCTACCAAGCGTTCTTACGTTTAGTTCAAGAAAAGAAAAGTAATTACGAAACCTCGTTGACGGAGATCGATAAGTACATGAAACGCAAATCTGTGTCGCATCAGTTATCACCACTCCCAAAAACATCAGCGATTTCAAAAGCGACGAACTCGCCCATATCACTGCATACCGATGTGATTGTTACTCTCAAAGCAGTCAACGTAGGGGCTTTCCCTAGCACATTTTCAGATCATCAAGTCTTCAAAATTGAGGCACTTGACGCACAGGCGCGATTTGCAGTAACTATGGACCAAGGGAAAATTCACAGTAGTTTAGGTATTACCTTAGGCCAACTTCGTATCGGGCTTGCTGGGGTGAAACAAATTGAGGTGCCTAAGTCAGTCAGTGAAATATCTGTGGAGGATGTAGTTAATAGTGCTACAAGTTCTCGAGGTGGGACTATTTTGAAAGTTCCGAAGGTTGAGGCTACGATGCAAACTTGGCAAGTTCCCAATTCAAATCATATCGATTACATCTTCAAAAGCTCGTTTGAGGGTAAAGTTGAGGTCGGATGGAACTACTCTCGAGTTAGCTATATTCGTAGCATGTATGCAACCCACACAAAAGCACTCGCCCAGAGACTCGGCAAACCATTACCACCTTCAGCTCTGAAGATCACGGGCGTGCCAAATGCTGAAGATCCTTTAAGTAAAGAAGGCGAACAACAAAAGATTACAGCCGAAGTTAATGTTCCTCTATCAAAATACGACTACACGGCTCTAGAACCTCCTATAATTGAGACACCTCTACTTCAGAGTCTCGGAGAAGCAACCCCACCATTGGAGTTCTTCGGACTTCATCGAGACAGACTTCCTAACCTCACACATCAAATTGTGATAGTAGCGTTGCTGGAATTGGCAGGGGAGGTCGAGGACGCTTATGGAAAGATATTGGGATCTTCTTGATGACTTTTTTTCTCTTTTCATCTCTTTCTCTTTTTGTAAATACTTTTTTGCGTACAATTACAACCCTGATGGTAATACATAATAGCTAGCGATGGAGTTATTGGATGGGCAACATGGAGGATTTGGGTTCTTGGAATAGGCTATCTAGGTACATTCGCAGACATCTTAATTACCCATTCTGGCAGGTGAACATATTAACTAATAGAACATTGGAAACTGGTCCGACCCGCCTGATATTATATTTTTAGCCCTAACCCTTATTTCATGCCCCAAAAATTGCTGATAACGGCCTAATATTCAAGGTTAATAAACACTCGAAAAAAAAAAATGGAAAAAAAAAATGGAAATTTTTGGTTTTCAATCATGTTACCTTGCCAGCCCACACAACCGTATCAGCCAGTCTGATTACATACCCCGCCACTTTCTCTCATACACTTTTTTTTCTTGCCCCACCTCGTGAGATCTTTTCCTTTCAAATTATAGTTAGATCCATTCCCACTCCTCCCACTCCTAACCCTTCTTCTACTCTTTCATTACTCCTCTTCTCTTTTTTTAACCCTCTTCCCTTTATTTTACATCGAAAGTATCACCAAACTTTCCTTGTATTATCCCGCTATCCCATAATTTGGGTTCTGTAGCAGGTATCTACAATTCTTTTTTGAAACTCATAAGTGGTCAATAAATACCACAAGAGTTTTCTTACAATCTTCGCTCGAGCGGGGAAGAAAAAATCTATTTTTTTTATCCTCTTTAATCAGCTTCTCGAAGCACCACCGCCAATATGGTCAAGTAAGTATCTCTTTTCTTCAGAAAGCACATAGGGAAGCAGGTCAGGAATGGAAAATATCAAGTTCTAGATCCTCAGATCTATATACTTTAAAAGTTATCACTTTTTGATTCCCAGTTTTCGATCAATGGTTGGAATGTGTGTTGGAGGACGCATGTCCGGAGATAAGCTCATCTCTATGAAACAATCCAGCAACGATCAATCAACCATTTACTAACATGATATTTTTTAATTTAGCTTCACCATTGAGGAGGTCCGCGCCTTGATGGACAAGGCTTCGAACGTTCGAAACATGTCCGTCATTGCTCACGTCGACCACGGTAAATCAACACTTACCGATTCCTTGCTCTCCAAGGCCGGTATCATCTCCGCCGCAAAGGCCGGTGATGCGCGTGCCACCGATACTCGTGCAGATGAACAAGAGCGTGGTATTACCATCAAGTCTACCGCTATCTCTCTATACGGACAATGTGAGGAGGATGATATCAAGGATATCGTTGGCCAAAAGACCGACGGTAGAGATTTCTTGATCAACTTGATCGATTCACCCGGTCACGTTGATTTCTCATCTGAGGTTACCGCTGCTCTCCGTGTCACCGATGGTGCTCTCGTTGTCGTAGATACCATTGAAGGTGTCTGTGTGCAAACCGAGACTGTGCTTAGACAAGCTCTTGGTGAGCGTATCAAGCCTGTTGTTATCATCAACAAGGTTGATCGTGCTCTTCTTGAATTGCAAGTCTCAAAGGAAGATCTTTACCAATCTTTCTCGAGAACTATCGAATCCGTCAACGTCGTTATCTCCACCTACTTCGACAAATCTTTGGGTGACGTTCAAGTCTACCCATACAAGGGAACCGTTGCTTTCGGTTCCGGTCTCCACGGTTGGGCTTTCACCGTCAGACAATTCGCTCAAAGATATGCCAAGAAATTCGGTGTTGACCGTAACAAGATGATGGAGCGTCTCTGGGTGAGTAGCTCAGATGTAAAAATGTGTTTAAATATTCTTGCTAACATGTTTAGGGTGACAACTACTTCAACCCACACACCAGAAAGTGGACCACCAAGTCTACCCACGAAGGAAAGGACTTGGAGCGTGCTTTCAATCAGTTTATCCTTGACCCAATTTTCCGTATCTTCGGTGCCGTCATGAACTTCAAGAAGGATGAGATCCCAACTCTTCTTGAGAAGCTCAGCATCAAGCTTTCCCCTGATGACAAGGAGAAGGAGGGCAAGCAACTTCTTAAGGTTGTTATGCGTACTTTCTTGCCAGCTGCTGATGCTCTTATGGAGATGATGATTCTCCATCTCCCATCCCCAGTCACCGCTCAAAAGTACCGTGCCGAGACCTTGTACGAAGGTCCCCCTGATGATGAGGCCTGCATTGGTATCAGAGACTGTGACCCCAAGGCTCCTCTCATGTTGTACGTCTCCAAGATGGTGCCAACTTCCGATAAGGGTCGTTTCTACGCTTTCGGTCGTGTCTTCGCCGGTACCGTCAAATCTGGTTTGAAGGTCCGCATCCAGGGACCTAACTACACCCCTGGTAAGAAGGAGGACTTGTTCATCAAGGCCATCCAACGTACCGTTCTCATGATGGGTGGTAAGGTCGACCCAATTGATGATGTCCCAGCCGGTAACATTCTCGGATTGGTCGGTATTGATCAATTCTTGTTGAAGTCTGGTACTCTCACCACCTCCGAGACTGCCCACAACTTGAAGGTCATGAAGTTCTCTGTCTCCCCTGTCGTTCAACGTTCCGTTGAGGTCAAGAACGCTCAAGATCTCCCCAAGCTTGTCGAAGGTCTCAAGCGTCTCTCAAAGTCCGATCCTTGTGTTTTGACTCTCATCAACGAGTCTGGTGAGCACGTCGTTGCCGGTGCCGGTGAATTGCATTTGGAAATTTGCTTAAAGGATCTTGAGGAAGATCACGCTGGTGTACCTCTCCGTATCTCCGACCCAGTCGTTGCCTACCGTGAGACTGTTACTGGCAAGTCCAGCATGACTGCTTTGTCCAAGTCACCCAACAAGCACAACCGTCTCTACATGATTGCTGAGCCTCTTGACGAGGAAGTTTCCAAGGAGATTGAGGCTGGAAAGATCGGTCCTCGTGATGATTTCAAGGCCCGTGCCCGTATCTTGGCTGATGACCACGGATGGGATGTTACCGACGCCCGTAAGATTTGGTGTTTCGGTCCAGATACCAACGGTGCCAACTTGTTGGTTGACCAGACCAAGGCTGTTCAATACTTGAACGAAATCAAGGATTCCGTTGTCTCTGGTTTCCAATGGGCATCTAAGGAAGGTCCAGTTGCTGAAGAGCCAATGAGATCCATCAGATTTAACATTATGGATGTTACTCTCCACGCTGATGCTATCCATCGTGGTGGTGGACAAGTCATCCCAACTGCTCGTCGTGTCTTGTACGCAGCAACCCTCCTTGCTGACCCAGGTCTCCTTGAGCCAGTCTTCTTGGTCGAGATTCAAGTACCAGAACAAGCTATGGGTGGTGTCTATGGTGTTCTTACCAGAAGAAGAGGTCACGTCTTCAACGAAGAGCAACGTCCAGGAACCCCACTTTTCACAATTAAGGCATACCTCCCAGTCATGGAATCTTTCGGTTTCAACGCCGATTTACGTTCGCACACCTCCGGACAAGCTTTCCCACAATCCGTCTTCGACCATTGGCAAATTCTTCCAGGTGGATCGCCTATCGATGGAACTACCAAGACCGGACAAGTTGTCCAAGAGATGCGTAAACGTAAGGGTCTTAAGGTTGAAGTACCAGGATACGAGAACGTAAGTTTAAATTATCTCATCTTTGAACCGGACTGAAACTAATTCTATTTTTACAGTACTATGATAAGCTATAGATATCCCCTGTCTCTCATGATAGATTTCGTAATCTCTGTGTTCCGCTGCACATTTACCATGAAGGTTATCAACAGCTCCGGCATTGTCACGTACTTTTGAGATATAAAAAAAATAACTCATTTACCATTTCGACTTGGTGGACGATTTGGAATAAAAGCAAGCCGGATGCCATGTGATAGACAGATCAGCTTTTCTACATTTCTTTGCTGCTGTTGTGTTCTCTCGAGTCTTCATGTATTTAGCTGCATGGAAAAATGAAAATCTTTAGAACATCTTTACTGTTATCTTGATTGTGAATATATATCCTTAGCTCCCCCTTTTTCTTTAGCGTAGAGAGCTATGAACATAATTAGTTGCCCTATAATACTATGTACGTAGCCGGACCTAGAACCATACAATAAGTATTCCTTCAATCCAGGTTTTCATATCCCCAACTATATCTGCAAAGATCTCGAGTGAGCAACTAGAGGATCTAAAAGTGCTTAACTTTCCTCTTCTTTTGTCTTCCTGAATCAGATTTGCTTATGCCTAGGAATCCTAGAAGGTATCGATTGATATACTGGGGTATTGTTTCACGGTCAAATATACGAACGAAAGTAGATGGGATTGAGTGGTCATTTCACTTTAGCCTCTTAAAATGGGAAATACTTGATTTAGGAATGGGTTGGTTAGTTGGATACTGGAAAGGGGGAGGGGAAGGGGAAGGGGGAAGTTAGGTAGTAGGTGGTGGTGGTGGTGGTGGTGGTATGGAGTGATTGTTGATTATAGGAGGGATGAATGAGGGGTGGTTAGAGATGGATAGGGGGGATGAATGACGGGTGGTTAGAGATGGATAGGGGGAAATAGGGATAGGTAAGGGGAGAATAGAGATGGGTAGGGAATGGAATAGGGATACTAGATGGCAGATGACAGATGGTGAAACAGCGGATGCAATAATTCACAAACCACCCCCTCTCCCCCCCAAAATCAACACTTAAACTTTCCAACCACAAAATCAAATCTCCTGATGCTGAAAGTAGGTAGAACATATAATTCCTACTTGAGTCTTTTTGATTCTTTTCCTTTTCATAAGATAAAACTGATGGGCTGATTTATTATTTTTTTTTTTGGAAAATTGTCGGTGCTTCGTGAATTAATGCACCCCCCCCCCACTTTGGTGGTGGAAGGTGTAGCATTTGTAAGATCTGAGGTAGCGATATGTATTGAGTCCTTTTTATATGCATCGATCGAGTGTGGTATGTATGTATGTATGTATTGTAGACGTATGTAGTGCTGGCAGTGTGTGCAGTGTGTGCATAATATATATATCAGTCAGCGATGGGGGGTTGGGTTACTACTGAGGGATTTGATACGATGGAAGGAGGTTGAGATTACGGGGAGGGGTAGTTTTCGTAAGGGGAAGGGGAGAACGAGAATGATGGATGCTGGAATGGAGGGGTAGTTGTATACTGTGGTATTTTGATCTTTTCGGATTGTTAGAGCTAGATCTCGGAGTTGGGGGATTATGATAGATGTTCGTTCACATGTTTACTGTAGTATTTTTATTCAGAAACACCTATCGTGGATTCCTATTTCGTTATTCCATTTTCTAGCTTGGCTCCAATGCTGAGTCTGTAGTTAGATAGTTCAACTGTTGAAGATTTCCTTTCTTCCCTTCTTTTTCCCTTGACCCCGTTTCGGAGTAACACAACCTCATGTAGAGTCCGACTGATACGAATGTCACTCCCCCTAATTTCAATCCAGCCATGTCGTGGAGCGCTCCCAATCCAAGTCTTAAATGCACACTGTGCAGCATGCTGCAATACTTATATCTTGTTATAATTTACTGATCGACCGTTTGATCCCCACGGCTATCCGATTTTTTTTCTCTCTTCCAAACAATCGACTGCCGGACAACGTGATCCATGCTTGTTCCATGCCATGTGCTGTAACTCGGAATTGTATCGCCATATATACCGAGAAGAAATACTGCCGAGGCTGCTGCTAATTTGTCGGTACATTTTTTGAGACGTGGGTGATGCGTACTCGACATGGGAGAAGTGGGAGAATCAGCCACAAATGGGAAGTGGAATTGTTGGGGTTGATCAATGGGAATCGGGGAGCTGAAGCTTTGAGGATACAGCTCGGCGAACAAGAGACCTTGGTATTGCGCATCGTTACGATTATTGAGCCATTTAAATGCATTTGGAGATGGTAGTAAATCATAAGGAAAGAATTACTTGGAGATTCATGGGTTGAGTTGTCATTTATTGTGAATAAGACTATCATTAAACATAAATAAGAGAAGTGAAGAGAACGAACGATAAGCGAAAAGATACGTAAGACTTACATAAATACACAAAGACAGAGAAATTGTCCAAGACATCGTAATGTACTACATTGTATACAAGCAGAAATTATGAACCCAGTAACACATCAACATATGGTGAACTTACCAGTGTACCTTTTTGACCCGAGCCTTCCAACCCATGACCTAACCTAACGTAGCCCGACCTAACAAACATCCCGAACACCATAACATTTGCCGCCAACCCAGAATCCCTTGCGCTTTGAAATCAAGCCACCGAGACACGGCTCACAACGATACGTGTAGACTTGAGAATCCCATCTTCTTGATTAAGATTCTCCACGCCCCTAAGCCGCTCTTCACTATCATTGCTGTCGAAAGTTTGCTCTCCCCCTTCTATATTATTAACGAGATTCTCGTCGAATTTACCCAGATAGGCGTCTCTCCATGCGGATTTGCCATTTTCTAATTCGAACTCTGTGTCGCGTGGCTGCTTGATGTAATTGCCTTGTCCTATATGAGATCCTGTGGGACCACTTCCAACATTTCCTTTGCTGCCGTTGTTGGTGCGTCCCATTAAGGCGGGGAAGAAACGATCAAATAGAGGTTTGAAGTGGGGTAGTGATGCGCAGACAATGCCTATGTTGGATTCGATGGATGACCATACTGCGCCGCCGACATTATCATCTATAGTAAATGTCTATTAGCTTTCATATATACTTCAAAAGATCCCATCGAATTTGAACATACAAGAAGGATCAGCAGAATTTTGTGCCCCTTGCAAATAGTAAAGTCGAATTGCGCCCGTCACGACGACGAATCCACCTACGGCAAAAACTACCATTAGGGCATACTTTTGTCTCCGTGGAATTTGTATCTGATATAGCATTCTCATCGGAAGTATATATATAACCAAGTCTTGGAAGATATCTAAACCCGCGTTGGCGTAGAAGAGCGAGTTTACGTGTATACAATGTCCGTGATCGGTTTTAGGTACCTCCCAAGCTTTGTCTATCGGAGTGCATTGAAATATAGTTGCCATAACGCATGCAAAGGACGTGAGAACGACAAAAGCCATAACGCTCCAAATAATATTCCGAAAAACTCTAGATGTTGCAAGACGAAGGTAGAGAATGAGGATGGCCACTTTAGTGACGGATACGCAGATGTAGTAGAGCATCTCTCCAAAGTAGTAAAGCTTTGGTAGGCGTTAGTTTGTGGTTCGATTGTATTATGCTCATGGTTTTTACCTCAAGCGACGCACTAAAGTTTGTATCTGGAGGCAAATCGTATATGTGTTGACCTAATCCAAACTTGACTTCTACGAAAACATTAACCATACATTCACTATCCACGCGCCGACGTTGTAGCATCTCCGCGGGGTATTCCCTCGGACAATTCAAAGGTGTAGTTGGTTGATGACAAATTGATGAATGGAACTTACGATTGATGGGATCCAGATCAAAAGCAGCTCCTATAATCCATGCGACAATTATACACCAATCATCCGAACCAAGTCCTCCTTTAGCAAGTTTGATTCGTATCAATAGCCTTGCACTGACTACCAGCGTAATAAGCACCAACATTGCCGAACATACTCCCAAAATCTGACCAGCCTTAGAATCATGGGGTAAATTTGGGTCCGGAGTAGACATCGTATTTGTACTGAATTGGATTGGGTTGGGTTGGGGGCAGAAACAAAATGATGGTATATATATAGCAACTACCAGCTACCAGTGAATGTGCAAATAGAAACGATAGGAAAAGTGGAATGATTTATCTCGAAACTGCGCAGCGAAGGCACAGCAAATATGAAATAAGAGACGAAAGGGATCTGCGCTTGCAGATCAGATTGAAATCGGACAATATTCATCTCAATTGCATCCCAAATGGAGACCAATATTTTTTTTTGCGGGATTGCAACGCACACAATGACCATGGGTTTCGGGGTTTCTGGAAGCCCCCAAGAGACTTCATCATGGGTTTTGAGACGATGTTCCCCGGGCATGTTGTGCAACGTATAGACTGCGAGCTGACACGCAATGTTTTATTATATAGATTAACTTTTGGATACGGTGAAGCAGATGGGCAGCTTTTCAACGTAATACAAGAGATTAGGGTGTGTTACTACATGATATCCACGTAGCTACCCAACCAACATAGACTTACATAGACTTACATAGGAGGTATGTACTCAGCAGTGAAAATATGTACAAGAAATTGTGATTGGAAGGCACTTTTTGGGTTGGTTTTGCGTTGGATGTGAAAATAGAGTGAGGAGGGGTAAAATGGGCGGGCCGGACCAGATGTATGTCAGTCAGCCCCATTGCCAAAGTAGCCACTCATAAGCTCGCACAGCTTAGAGCTTACCATATCCGTAAATTAAACGACCCTATCCCTATTTTGGTTGCCCCAAGTTTTAATAAGTAGGTACTTATGACCTTTGGAATGTGAAAAACTGATAACTGATAAGTTTATTCTTTTGTTTGTTCTACTTACAAAAATCGTTATTGAACGAAAACTATATTCGCCGTTCATCATGCCTATCGATTTTCATCTCTCTCCAGCCGAACAGGCTGCACGCAAGCATGCCGTTGACTACTCTGCTAGCCTTCTTAAGGGTATTAAAAGTACTTACACGAAGTACGAAGGCGAAGAACGGTTTCAATCATTAAAGCCTCTCTATGAAAAAACTACTGCTAGTGGATTGTTAGGAGGTTTTATAGCACCTAATATGGGTGGACATGGAGGTAGTTTAGTCGAGGCGGCCATTATGGTCGAGGAAATGTATTCCATCGACTCTTCAGCGGCCCTGACAGTGTTTGGAACCGGATTAGGATTGACACCCTTCAATGTAGCCGGAAAACCCGAGCACAAAGAATTTTTGGAGCCTTTTTTGAGTGGAAAGGGAGCACCATTGGCGAGTACCGTTATGTCAGAACCAGGAGGAGTCGCCAACTTTCTAGAACCGGGTGCTCCAGGTCTTAATACAACGGCAACACTTGAAGGCGATGAGTGGGTACTTAATGGAGAAAAGGTATGTTTAATCCAAACTGTCTCAAGTCATTCTGTCATTAGTCTTGTGCCAAACTAACTCCAATTGCAGTTATGGGCTACCAACTCTGCTGGTTGGGATTTCGAGGGTGCTGAGCTTCAATGCGTTGTTTGCCGCACCACTACTCCAATCTCGGATAAACCCACCGATGCAATCATGATCCTAATTGTTACAAGAGCCGATATTGAACGTAACGAACCAGGCGCATTCAAGACTCTTCGTCATGTTCCTACAGCCGGACACACCGCGGTCTCTGGTCCACACATTAAATACACCAATTTGAGAGTACCAACCAAAAATGTTTTGTCTCCCCCAGGTGAAGGCGCGGCAGTTATAACTCGCACATTCGATTCCTCTGCGGTTCTTGTTGGCGCAATGAGTGTTAGCATCATGCGCGCAACTTTCGAAGCAGCCCTAGCTTTCGCAAAACGTGATGATCGCAGAGGTGCAAAGCCGTTGCTAGAAAGACAAGCGGTTGCAGACTTACTCAGTGGGATCAAAATGAAGACGGAGGCCAGTAGGGCTTTGACGTGGAAAGCTGCACATTGTTTGGAGAACGGCCCAGGAGATTATGATGCAAGGCGCGAATTGACCACAGCAGCCAAAGTTTTCTGTTCAGAAGAATGCGTGAAGGCTGTTACAGATGCCATCAATGCTGTTGGAGTGTAAGTTCTTTTCCTAAATACCCCTATAGATGAGGTAGCCACTAACACCACATTGCAGATCGGCATATGCTGCGGAACAGCCATTTGCAGACCTCCTGAACACAGCTATAGTTTTGCCCATTTTTGACGGTGGCAATGTTGGAATCCGAAGACGACACCTGCAAGAAGTGATGTTGTCGAAAACATACGACCCGTGGTCTTCCACCTACGGTCCTTCAAATTAAAAAGTACCCAGTCTGTGGAAATTGTGCAGAATTATAACGTCTGCAGTGTATCTTATGGCACATTGGATAAGGGTATATGGAGCATGGTCATAGTCACTTATATGAATGTTTATTAAGTTCTTGAAGTATTCACAGGGGTAATAAATGATTTGATTTGGTATGATTGATATGAACTTTCGTTTTTTATGTGAATGGCTTTCAGGAGGCGCACGGGATGATTTAAGAATGATTGAATTAATGACGGTTTATTGGGTTGAAGTTAGAAATTAAGAATTCCGTCCCGTACCTCCAAGAGACGGAATGTAGATCTCCCAGGGCTAGCATAGTAAATAGCCGCTGTCGCCGTCTCCAATCAATACATATGTGAAAGGTAACGGTGTGCGATTTTGGAATCTTGGGCTCATACCCTCACTTTGGCTGTTAGAATAGCGGGGTCCCGCTGCAACAGCTCAGCTACAAGTACAATACAGCTTTCATCCAAATTCAAATGCATATTGAAAATGTAGTGTTACCGGAAGGGTTATTATCCCAACTTTTGTATTGCTCGGCTATTAATATTCCGTACGTCGGACATAATTATCAATACTACCATCCATCCATGGGTGTACACCCACCCACATTGCATAATAAGCAGTAAGATTATAACACAGTCTCGGCACACTACTCAAACCAGTCGACGAATGAGTCGCTCATTGGAATATATTTACTTTGTTAACGAATCAGGAAATAACTACTGTATTGCTCAGCCTCAGATAGTAACGTGTGTCTGTTTGCTGCTTCCGGATTCAAATCATATTGTATAATAAGTACGGTTAGGAATTTCCAAAACCTGCTGAACATATAATCATACAGTATTCCCATTGATATTTCTGAAGTCTGTGAAGTCTCAAATCACTCATCATCACAAAATTCTACCAATCCTCTTCAACCATCCTTCCACTCCGAAAATGTCTACTCCAGGCCCCCTCTTCGTCATTGGAACAGGCCCTATGATAGGTTCCCATGCAACCCGTCTCTTTGCAACTCGCTCCTTTGCCAAAATTGCCCTCTTTGCCCGTTCAACTTCCACCCTCTCCGAATCTCGTGATTTCATCACCGCCGCCGCACCTTCCGCCAGCGTTAACACTTACAACGCAGATGTCACAAATCATGAGGAATTGACCGCAGCTCTTCAAAAAGCCGTGGCAGAAATCGGGGCCCCAGAAGTCGTCATCTATAACGCCGCTCGAGTCAGTTATGGCATGTTTGGCGAGTACAAAGAAGAGGATATTGTAAGCGACTTTAAGATTCCCAATCTAGGACTGTACACTACAGCCAAGGTGCTACTTCCGGGGTTGGAATCACTAGCCAAGGAGAAACCAGAATCTCATCCTTGTCTTTTTGTTACCTCTTCACCTATCATTCATCAGCCGTTTGCGCCAGTTTTCTCCCTGAGCATGGCCAAGGCGGCACAGGCAAGCTTGGTGAAATTGTTGGTAGAACAGACGAAGGATGTTGTGCATGTGGCGCTTGTGTCTGTTGGGGGAGCTGTTAGCATGGAGGAGCCAGTCAATAATCCGGCGAATATTGCGCTGGCTTTCTGGGAATTGTGGGAACAGAAGAAGGGAAGTTGGGAGGTTGAGCATCTAGTCCAGTGAAAGACGGTGGTTACCTGTACCTAGAGGAACCAATGCTAGAAATGATATAACCAAGATCAGACTCGATTCCAGATTGTGCTATGTCTGCATTTGTCCTTACTTTTTGTCTGTTGCATATTGGCTAAATATATGCACATAACACCAATGCAGTATCAAGGAACGGAACCTTTCCAATTCGTCACTCCTACGCCAATCTTCCAATTAACTTTCTGCGCCCAATCGAATGTATCCATAAGTCAACCACTAGGAATCTACGCGGCGAGTTAACAATTTTCTCGTATCATCAAGGATCATGGTAAGTACCGTCCCGTCTCTCTGTACAACCTGAAAAGCAGCCGCGTTACCGGTACCTCTCAATTCCGCACACATAAGATAGCCCAAAATTAGAGCATGGGATGAATGGCTGTAGATTGGGGTTTCACAAGCGGAAGTTAATACGTGCAGATCCCGAAAATTGGATATTGTACGAGTTGGCCACGTTTCTTGGATTGCCGTTCTACAAAGTCACAGAGTTAGATTGATATTTTGGGATAAGGTTAGCGTTGGTCGAAGGAGTACATTCACAACGATAATGGTCTTTGTGGAGTGGAAATTTAGATTGGAGAGACTATTGCAATTGTGTTCAAGCTCGTGGGGTTTGATCGTCGCGAAGTCGCACAAACAGAGGAGGGAAAGCAAGTGCCCAACATTTCAAGATGAAGACCGTGAGAAACAAGAATTGAATATGGATGAACATCCATCATGATATATTAGACATAGATATATAATAGTTATAATTCATGAGGGTAAGATCTATCCCTTCTTATGACGTACAGGCAGTTCAGGATGAGTTCTGCTGTCTATACGTTGCTAAAAGTCACTGCACTAAGTTTCATTGGTTCATCTCTCTTCTCCTCGACGTACTTGAAATTGCAAGTATATGTCAAATAATTGAGAATGTTGCTGGAAGTTTTCTATAAGCAATTATGCCAACATAAGAGCCATTTAATATATTCGCGAAAATTGTACAAAACATTCAGACAATCCGAGGGTTGTCTCGTTCTGTGTAAGTGAACTTTGTCTTTAAACCTCTTCACTACTAGTACCGTCTCGACCACCTTGCAATTATCTTGTTTGAAGTCATGAGATATGCAATGTGGAATGATGGTTCTTATTTTGTTCTTCCGGCGCAACCAAGCATTTGATGTTGACATCAAGATCATATTATATACATTGGTACGCTTGTCCACAGAAAAGCAATAGCATTAAAAATCGAGGATGGGCTAGCCATTGCGGTGAATGATCATACAACCATTCTTGGAGAGCTCCTGGAATTCAACAACGAAGTCGGTTTATTTGATATAGTCTGACATGTGAGCAAACAATTGAATACTTCCATCCCATTTCATTCCACTGCAATGGAATAAAATGAGAATATCTAAATACCAATATTCCTTGAAGTGATGAAGTGCCTCACTTCCAACGAATATATCAGATCACACAATTCCAGATTATCCACAAGTATGCCATCCGTAGTCCAAAATACCCATCACAGGATCTTAAAACGGGAAGCATAGCAAAACAAAACGAGAAACAATAACGTCATCCTCCAATGATGTGGTGATGCATACGCATCCATCAACCACATTAACCAACCCCCTCAGACCAGCACCGATAACTATACCTCCCCATACCCCCATAGAAACCAATCGTCCATCAAGAACCATATTTCTCACCACAAGCTCTAATAACATTGATTTCCAATCAAATAGCTACCTCCCCACTTTCATACAAGACACGCCAAACCCCGAAATACACGTGATGTTGATTTGAAATCCCCGGGCTGATTAGGAATGTAAGCAAGCAAGCAAGCAACTGACCGCTAGCAAGAAAGTAAGTAAGTAAGTAAGCTAAGAACTAAAGTGTATAAAGAGAAGAGAGAGTATGTAAGAAATGGCATATCCCCTCTCATCGCACCAGCCCATCTACAAACAAACAAACAAACAAAAGATTTCAGAACTTTCCAATTCCAACTTGAATTCCCTAATCGAAATGAACACCCACACAGCAATCGTAACAACACACCCCCGCGGCGCCCTATCCACCACCCTTCTCCCATCATCCCTCCAGCCGCTGACGAAATCCTCGTAAAGGTCCTCTGGATGGTCTCGACGCCCTTACATCTGCATCAGAATGATGGGGGACTACTTGATACGCATCCGCAGGTCCTTGGGGATGGGATGGCGGGAGTCATTGTTGAGGTTGGGTCTGGGGAGGTGAGAGGTTTAGTGGCTGGTGATCTGGTGAGTTTTTTATGTTGGGGGATCAGGGGCGAGGGATGAGGGATGGATGGAGAGAAAGAGAGTTGCTAATGAGGTTGGGATGGGATTGGATTGGGTTAATAGGTATTCGGCTTTACATGGAGAGAACAAAAAGAAAAAGCCCATCAGGAATACATCACCATTCCTTGGTATCTAGTCGGCAAGGTATCACCGTTTCCCTCTCCCCATCTCCCTCCTCCCCCCGATTAAAACATTCATTCACAAATACAAAATCCCAGATCCCACCAACCCGTACCCCCCAAGAAGCCGCCACCCTCCCTAACAACTTCGTCACAGTATTCCACTGCGCAACCAGCGATCTCGGGCTAGAATTACCCTGGCCCGGACCCGTTTCTCCTGAGCCGATGGATGAGGACAGGGTTATTTTGATCAGGGGTGGTTCTTCTTCTGTGTTAGCCTAACATTCCTTAACCCAATCTGGCCCAGCCCAGCCCAATCCATATAATAGATATATCTTCTTCTTCAACTAACCACAAACTAACACCATATCAATGGCGGCCAATACGCCATCTAAATCCTCCACCACTGGAGCTACAAAAACATAATAACCACCTCCTCCATGAATATGGCGCTTCGCATACATTTGATTATCGGGATCCTACTGTTGTTAAAAATATTCTCGATGCTGCAAGTGCAAGCGGCAATTCGAGCGACGCTGCCATTTCATTCATATTCGATTGTATAGGCTCTCAATCCGGAAGTTTAGCACCGCTTTCTAAGATCGCTCAGAAAGGATCGAAAGTGGCGGTTTTGTTGCCTGTTATTGTTAGGGATGCTACGAATGATGTTGCGCCTGAGTATGTGTTATTTTTCAATATGTCCATTGATATATATATATATTAATATAGATAAGTGTATGAGTACTAATGTGAGTGAAATAAATCTTAGATATGCAATGGATGTTTAGACATCTGCTCGCTGGGCTGAAGGTGTAGAAGCAAAGGGCGTAAGGACGCATTTTTATCTAGAGGTACGAAAGCAATGACTACTTGATCAAAATCAATACTAAATATAATTTCAGAACGAGATGTTCAAAGAAAAGCTTCAGCCTGAGATCGTGCCAACCTTGTTGGCAGAGGGTGTGGTTCGACCTAAGAATTATCGAAGGGGATAGATTATTAGAAAGAGCCCAGCGGGCACTTGATGCACTTAGAAGGAAGGAAGAAAGCGGAGAGAGACTAGTCTGGCGGATTGCGCAGCAAAAGTAGTCCAGAAAATATTGATCGTCAAGATATATAAAGAGGAAAATTGTTTATATTTTCGAATTCGGTTCCAACCGAGGGATCATTTTGCTCAACAAGATGATTGTGAGCATATATCTATTTATGCAGGCCGTTGAAGGCAGTGGTATCACAGTCGTATACCATTAATCCCAGCCCTCATTTTCCCCACACCCACCCACCAGATCGTTGAGATCATTTTAAACGCCAAACTTGTTGAAGTTTGCCCTAAACACCAGCGCTAAATGCAATGTTAAATGTCATAAAACTTAAAGTGAAAAGTATCTGCATGCATGTTGAATCGTAAAATCGTGCTTGTAGATTTAGTGACCATTGGTCGCTCCGTTGGTTAAGCTCTCAGCACCGTTTATTGTGGTGCCGTTAGTGCCGTTAACTTCATCAACCTGAGAAGCGGCATCGAATGGCTTGTCGAGGTCTGGTACAGAAAGTCCATCAAATAAGGGGAAGAGACCATGTGACTTGTGGAAATCATTGTGAACTAGAAGAAGTTGGGGTTAGTGATCTCTTTAGAAACTGATTAATAAATTAACATACCGATATTGACCAAGTACCATGAGCCCATTATGGATTCTATCAATTGGCGACTTGGACTAAGTGCCGAATGGCAATGAGCCCAGTCCATTCCTAAGCGGAATGCTTCATCTTTCCATGCCAAAAAGCTGATGGTCTCAACAATAGTAGGTTGTACAATTTCTTTACCTGGGAAAACTCCCCAGGTGACGGCGTTAGGTCCGTCACTTTGTGCGTTTGATTTCAATTCGCCAGCTTTGTTGACGGCGTAGAATGTCAACTCGGGGTCACTTTGAATGCGATTAATCAACTCTCCCAATGTATCTGGGGAGACCAAGAGTTCCAAGTAGGCTTTCTGGTACACATATCCGTTTGTAGGACCCCATCCATAAACTGGGTCTGAAGATTTGACACCATCAACAGCAGGTTGGGAATTGATAGTCAAAAACCCACGTCGATTCAAAGCGATAAGATCAGCTTTGATGATATCGGCTTCGCTCGTGATGGGCGCCTCACTCCAAGGAAGACTTTCTATGTTGCTCTCAAGATAGTTCACAAAGATATCTGCGATATCACGAATTGAAGCGGGCTCTCCCCAGAGCTTTCGGTTTTGCTCATTGGTACCTTTCAATCCAATTCCATAAGCATCCAGCTCTCCAAAAGCAGGAGATCTCGAATCTCCCCATCTGCCGTTAGGGAATTCATCCCAATCTTGAGTACGAGCTACGTAAGACTTGTTTCGATTCTTCCAGAAAATTGGGCGGACATCTTCTTCTCTACGTCCAAGACCAAGAGATTGTCTCCATGGAAGTGCTTGCTTCAGAGGACGCTTCGAAGAAGGTGTCAAGCCAAGTTCCTCAAGCACCATGCGAGTGGCTTGCGCCAAGTTCATTGTGTAAAAATGCAAGTGATTCACGCCTGCTTCCAGAATTCGCCGACACATCTCTGCAACCAGATCTTTCCCGATATTTCGCACAGCAGAATCGTCGTTCTTTACCTCCTCCAAAGCTGCACTCCACTTAGGTGGAACCTTACAGCCCATGTGATTGCATCTTCGAAGAAAGCTTGCATATGTGTTGATGGGCATGATTCCTGGAATAACTGGAATGTTGACGCCTTTAGCTTTGATCTTGCCTAGCCATTCGATGAAGTTGTCGACGTCGTAGAACATTTGAGTGACAATGAAAGTAGCTCCAGCATCCACCTTTTCCTTCAAGTGATCCAGCAGTAATTCTTCATCATCCTGATCATCACAACCTTCTGGGTATCCAGCAACTCCTATATCAAAATGGTTTCCGTATGTTTCGCGGATGTAGCGTACAAGATCCTTGGCATATTGAAATCCTTCGTCGGTTGCCACCCATTTTTCCTTTTCTCTTGGTGGATCTCCTCGAAGGGCGAGAATATTCGTGCATCCAGCTTTATAAGCATTTTTGAGGGCCTCATCGATTTTCTCTTTTCCCATATCCGTACAAGTCAAATGCATGCAAGTTTCCAACCCATATTGCGATTGAGCTACGCCTACCATCTCACACGTCAGTTGTGCAAGACGACCGCCTGCACCCCATGTAATATCGATAAAGCTAGGCCCAAGTCCATGCATACGGTCCATTCGATCGTAGAGATTTTGTACGCCTTGTGCGGTTTTCGGTGGGAAGAATTCGAAGGAAAAACTTGGAGTGCCCGCCCGCTCGGCTTCTGATAACATATCTTTGATGTGCATCTTGAAGATTTAGGATCTGCCAGAAACAAAATCACAAAGCGAGTCCTGTCTAAAACCAGATATGTTAGCAAGAATGCCAATGAAACCGCTGAAGGTATTGATTGTATGTGGTCAAGCGGTGAGAAATTGGAGATATTTAGAATGGTTGTCAGATCTGATTTTATCAATCCCGCAACAATCTTTTGCTGATTGTTTAACCAAGTCTAACCACGCAGTCATATCATACAAACAGTCAGAATATCGCAGGGGGTAAGACTCAATTACCTTTGTTGCTTGTTCAACTGTCAAGTACAGTATATCCCAATTTTCTGAAGATGAAATTGAAAGAAAAAGATAGAGGACTAGCCGAAATATCTTTTGCGAGCCCAACGATCTACTACTTCCCGCTGCATATACTATATTACTCTGTGGTATGATGCACTAGAAAATTGCAATTATGAAAATCAAATGTAAAAATAATTAGAACATTTGAAGTTGTACTGGATGTCAATGGATGATGACTGATACAAAGACAAATAATTTTTTCGGAGATCTTGAGTCCGATCAACGAGGAAATTTCCCAAACAATTCCCTCCACAAATATGAAAAAGTGGAGTTCGCGGTACTGGACCGGACCATGTAACTTCATGGCTACTTTCGTATGTGATGGCACGCACCATTGCTAGACGACCATATATAAGATCTTACTATTATGGATGCATTACATTTTAGTTCTACCCTCTCTACGGTAGTTCTATCTAATACATATATATATATCTATCTAATGGAAGTAGATGTTCTCTAGTATTTTATTTTTCTAGACAGTCTCTTTTACCTCCGCATTTCTTATACTTCGAGCTAGATCAAGAATCATATCCTACTATACCTACTACTATGGTAGTATCGACAGGGGCTTTAATTTACCCCTCAATCGCGGGACATCGCCAAGATGGAACCACCCTTAATTGATATCTACCTATCTATTCCATGGCTATCTAGGTACCGAGTAATAAGGTAGGTATCTATCTCTACAATACTTGTGATAAATAGATTTTCCAAATATCATATTGAAGTTCGTGTTCGTGTTCCATAAGTTCATACGTATTGAACAAAGAACAAGATGAATTCGATAGATTATTTTTAGAATGAATCCTTATGAAAACGAACAATACATCTGGGATCATTTACATTTTTAGTATCAATCAAAAAAGTATGTTCTACATATGTAATCTTTCTTAGCTACCAACCCAACGCCTACCTGCCTTCCCTTGGATATCAATCATCATCACCCATAACAAATCACCCCCCCCGCCACACACATCTACATCCTGCACAACCCCCAATCTAGACAACAAGATTATTGTTGTCCTGCACCATCATCATCTGTTCGCAACCCATTAAACTGTGTTCCCTGATTTGCCGTACTTAATCTGGCACACAATCCCAACAGAACCACCGTTTCCGTCGCTGCGTAGTGGTTGAGAGCATCCAGTAAGATCTGTAGATGTTTACCAAAATTGAACTCATACTTCGTAATAATGTCATACATCTTCTCAAGTCGTGCCTCATCAAATATGCCATCTGTTGGTGGATTTGCACTGTTGGGATCCGAATTTCTGGCACTCTTTTCTCGTTGATACCGAATCCATTGCTGGGCATTCATGGAACTGGGTTTTTCTGTGCCTAATAGATCTGTATCGATTTTCTCAAGCTCTCTCGAGAGATATGAAGTATACGCCGCAAACAATGTACATGTTGACATAAGCTTGGAATGAATCTAGAGCACATTATTAGTCAAGAAAAAAACACAACATTGAATAATTGAGGGCCGTACTCGTAATAGTCTGCTGTTCGTAAGCATGCATTCCTTCATGCATGTATCAAGAAAATCAACATGGTCTTGCATAAGCTCATCAACGGTTCTCACGGCTGCAGTCTTCCCATTTTTGTCGTCCTCCTTCGCATTTAATCTAGCTATCAAACCTTGCCAATTAGGTTCAATGACTTCAGATGTGCAAAAGTAAAGAAGTTGCTGTACAAAGACCAGCATACGAGCTCGTAACGTGAAAACCCTTCGTTTCCACATTTCCAAATTCCGATTGGAGCTTTTGTGTGACCAGGTAGCAGCCCTGTTGTGTGTTTGCCAACAACCCACAAGTTGTTGTTCAAGATAACGAAGCGAAAGAAGGTATCGGAAAAGTGCTTGGTATCTCCAAACCGTTTTACGACTGATAACAAGAGATACAGGGAATGGAACAGAATAGTCGAGCTGTAGAGAAGTAAATCCTGTAGCCTTATTATCGTTCTCAGTGACTGGTTGGGCAGGAGTTTGAAATGATTCTCCCTGTTCAATGCCGGATATATTAACAACCCTCGTCAACATGTTCGTCAAACTAATATCGTTCATCTCAACCTTAATATCTTCCTTGAAAGGATCTTGGGCAGCAACACTTCCTGGTTGACGAAGTACAAGATCCAACAAAGATTGTAACTTGCTTGTATTGACAATCTCAACCTTTTTGCGTAACTCCGAGTTTCCAAGCTCAAGAAAATAGGAAAAGAAGTCAGAGCGATCCAAAAAGAAATAATGCTTCAACGACCTTAAGCGGGCTGGTAGAGAGTGTGCAGTAAGTAATAAATTGAGGAGAGATTCATTGGCATGCGCATAGGCGTTATTGACGTTTTCCAAGAATCGATTGTCATCAAATGATTTGGGAACATCCTTTACCTCTTTACTCACATCAACTCCTCCACACTCTCGAACGACGTTAAGATATTTGCCTGCCAATAATACTTTATCCTTCACGCCCTCTAATTGAGGGGGTACGTCGGTATCACGGATTGTATATCGTCTCTCCCAGTACTCATCGGTATAATCTTCCTCCAATCTCTCCCTTCTAATGCTCTTTTGTTCTCGTACCAGAAACTCTGAATGAGGGTCCTTGATACTACCATGATGTAACCATTCGTTCAACATAAGCATATATGGGCGACTTGCGTCTCGCAGTAATGAAGTTAGAAGGGAACGCGCAGCTGGATCGCCAGACATCGTCTCCAATCGTTTGGTGATAAGACCCAGCACACTTCCGCCTTTACAAATCTTCTTGCCTGGTATGTTGCCCAGCCCTAAATCTCCACCTTCACGAAGACTCTCCAAAATATTCTCAAAGTCATCCATACCACCCTCATCCTCCTCGTCCTCCTCAAGCATAGAATTCCTCTTCAATATTTCATGCGCAAGAGAGGATAATTGAAACATCATATGACTCGTAGGTAATGTGTGAAGATTTAAAACATGTAGAGTAAATGATGGGTTCGTCAGAAACTGGGTTTCAAGCTGGGCTATCAGGATAAGATAGTCTTGTAAAAGTTTCCTAATCGCGGCACACAAAGCATGGTTGACAGCCCCAAATTCTTCTCGACTTTGTACTTCGACAAAAGCCTCAGTTGCCCCATAGTGAGTAGCCATCTTAAGCATCGTCGTCGTCAAATCCTGGAGACTGGGGTCCAGACCGGGTAGTATCTTAAAATTGGGACCAGCGAGACGGTCTTTCTCCACAAGCGGATCATAATTCTTCCCAAAACGAATGTATTGACCCTCATACCCCATAAACACGAACAGTAAATCCTCCAGTATAGCTGCTTCCTGTACCTCTAAAGTCAATTCGTGTAGTGGTTTCGGTTGTAAGGCTTGAGGAGTTTGCGAAGCAAGTGGTGGAATGGAAATTCTGCATGCCAGCGGTGCGGTTGTATGAGATATTAGGGAGGCTTGGGGATTCCATGGTACTGTCATAAACCACAGTTAGAATAATATGATCTCAAATATACCTTGCAAATCGAATATATCTTACGCAGTGGAGTTTCGACTTTTACCACCTTTGTTGGAGGATCCTCAGGACGAGATCTGCCTAAATCATTGGTCCTAGGACGCTCTGACCGACGCTCAGATCGATCAGGACTTCTTGTCCTTGTTGTCAAAGTTTCTCTCGTTGTAACCTGAACCCGATCCGTCCTTCTCTCATCTACCGGTACCCCTCTATCTCTATTATTCCGCTGAGAATTTGACGTAGCTCTTCTAAGTGAAGCTTCATTTCCTCCTGAAGGAGAAGTTGCACGTCGTCTAGCCTCTGCTCTCTCGGCCCTTGTAATTTGTTGCGAGGAAGGTGGGCGGGTTCTCGAATTACCAGTATCATTGGCAGATTTTCTATCAGATTGGGAAGAAACTCTAGCATGCGCCGAAGACATAATTTCTCACATCTGGTCTGGTTTGGGGAAATTAAGAGTACGAATTTATCCGAACAAAATTGAATTTCAGAAGGGAACTATTAATTTGCGCCTGTAAACCATATATCTCCATTGCTGTGCTAAAGATCGTTCTCCCCAATCAATTTACTCTTGAGATTTCGAATTGTGCACGCGTTTTTGATATGGGGATCTTTGGAGGGATGTGTTGATTACACTAATCTATATCTAGCTAGCCTCAAGCTACATGTAAATAATAACCTTGCGGGTAAGGTTACCTGAGGCAACCAGCCTACCACTACTAGCCTTAGGCTTCAGGTACGGGCCTTCACGGTAGCGTTGGTGGGTGTAGCTTCGCATGCTTGTGCTTGCCTAAAGCTACTAATAAATTGATAGCTAACGACCAGTCAACTGGTCTGGTAGAACTGTTTGCTTGCTACGAGGTACCCATTAAACATCACCATTCTCAATTTCATCTCTGATCAACGAGTATTTCTCAATCGACCCCACGAAATTTCTCAAATCGTTCTATTCTACTTGTTATTCCCATAAAGTTTCTAGTCTTCCATAGTTTGCCAGCGGCTCCAACTCAAGATGTTCATTGCAAGATCCGAATATGGTAAGTCGTTTTATATACCTCCATTAGAATTCTAATACCTCTCATGATCAACTAACAAATTCGCAGATCGGGGTATTAAGTATGTCAGAATCCGCCATATTAGAAATCATTTCTGCAGTTCCAACTGTTCAACCAATACTAATATTACATCACCAGCACCTTTTCCCCCGAAGGTCGTCTTTTCCAAGTCGAATATTCTCTAGAAGCCATCAAGCTAGGATCAACCGCAATAGGTGTAGCCACCGGAGGAGGAGTAGTCTTAGGAGTCGAGAAACGCGTCACATCCACCCTACTCGAAACCTCATCCGTCGAGAAGATTGTCGAAATCGACCGACACATTGGATGTGCAATGTCAGGACTACAAGCCGATGCACGATCGATGGTAGAGCACGCTAGAGTGGAGTCACAAAATCACGCATTCCATTACAATGAGCCGTTGAGAGTGGAGAGTTGCACGCAGGCGATTTGCGATTTGGCGTTGCGATTTGGAGAGGGTGCGGATGGGGAGGAGAGTATTATGAGTAGACCTTTTGGAGTGGCTCTACTGATTGCCGGTTACGATGAGGATGGTCCTCAATTATATCATGCTGAGCCAAGTGGAACTTTCTATAGATATGATGCGAAGGCTATTGGATCGGGTTCTGAGGGTGCCCAAGCTGAATTACAAAATGAATTCCACAAGGTACATACAAATATTGTCACTTCTAATGATTCGCTAAAGCAGAATTGCTAACTCAGTACACAGTCTCTCACTATTGAGGAGGCTGAAACTTTAGTATTGAAGACATTGAAGCAAGTTATGGAGGAGAAGTTAGATTCCAAGAACGTACAACTGGCTAGTGTCACTAAGGAGAAGGGATTTAGAATCTACACCGATGAGGAGATGGCAGCCGTTGTAGAACGCTTACCAGCAAATTAAATTGCGGCGTTTTCAAATTTGGTATTTCAAAGAACACTAAAGTATAGATGACCAAATATTGCTTGCATATGGGTTGACTAAGCCAATGAAGAAGAAATATCTATCATTGACATGAATGAACGATGTTAATGAATGACTTTATCTCACCTATTACTATTTTCTTCTTTTTTTCTGCCCATGGCTCCATAACAATCTACTCTTCGAACTATAATTCGTTTCAGCTTCCATATCTAGGCAATGTGCTGAGCAATTATGAAGTGCTTCGGCTTATCTGGATCAAATATACTATGTGTAAACAAACCCATTCACAAAAGTATGATTTTCCATATAAACGTCTATATGGATGTTCATCTTCCTAGTATACATTACTTCAGTGTAGTGCATGCATATCTCCCGAAGAAGTCCTAAAGTCATAATATCTCCATACACATACTCCATCCTATCCCTTCCCCTTTCCATCCCCTCCCCTCCTCGCCCTCACTCTCAATCCTCCCCATACCCATCCATCACATACCAAAAACCCCCACATTAAAAAACAAACACATCAAATCCATCCATCCATCATTCCATCATTCCATCATTCTATCCTCTCAATATCCTACTACCATCACAATATCACCCCTTCCATCTCCATTACTTTATCAAAAACTCTCTCTCCTTTTCCCCCTCCCTCTATCTTTTTATTAAAAACTTTATATAATTCAATATCACTACCCTATTTCCAAATATTAACTAACTATATACTTTTTTTGCATTTCAAATTCATCCATCCATCCATCATTCCATCCATCCATCCATCATTCCATCATTCCATCCCCTCAACATCCCACCACCACACACCACCACCCCCTATCTCTTCATAAAAAACCCCCATACAATTCAACACCACCACCGCATTTCCAAATATCAACCAACCATATACTTTCTTTACATTTTAAATCTATTCATCCATCATCCATCCATCCATCCATCATCCATAGAATAATCAATAATCAATAATCTACATCTCCACAAAAAACAGCCATTAACACGCACGCGCAGGACTTCCGCACATATCTTACACACCACTTGATGCTCCCCCGATTCCGCGATTCCTAACTCGAAATATCATCGATCCATTCAATAAGCACCGCGTGAAATCGTGTACTGATACTGGTACTGGAAATTATGATTTGGAGTTGGAGTTGGAGGTGGAGGTGTGTTTTTTTTGGGGGGGGGGGATTGTAGGTATAGGTATGGCTATGGCTATGATTGATGTTATGATATTGTGTGGTGTGGTGTAGTGTGATATGGTGTGATATGGTGTGAAGATAATGAGGCAATGAAGCAATAAGGGAATGAGTAAATAACCTCATATACATCATTACATATCATTACATAACATCTAAACATCTTTCCTCAATCCAATCCAATCCAATCTAAACATCCAATCTAAACATCCAATCTAAACATCCAATATCCAAACATCCAATATCCAAGAAAGAAACCATCCTCTACTTTCTTATTCTATCCTATCCTCTTTTATTCTATCCTATACTATCCTATACCATCTACCAACCCCATCATCCACCCATCCCATAAATATCCATCCAGATTCGTACATACATATACATACATATATATACATCAAACCCAACCCAATTTAAACCCACCCAAACCCAAACCCAAACTCAACAAGCGATAGATACAGTGAGAGAAGACCATTTAGCTAGGTAGGAAGGAAGAGAGGAGGGAGGAATATTATAAGGAATGGAATATATGAGAGATGAGAGATGAGGGAGATGGGATATCCAATGTTAATGTTAATATTAATATTAATATTACTGTATTTATGATATAATTAAGTATTTACATTGAGTGGTATGAATGTATGTATATATGTATATATAAAATATACGGATAAGAATATAGATATAAATATAAATATACATGTTTTCCCACCCATCCATCTATATGATATATATAGTATATAAATAAATAAATAACTAAAATTCATCCATCTCCATTTCTTCCCCCATCACACCACACCACACCACATCATATCATCACACACCACATCATCGCCTAAATACTAAAAATACCACATATAAATCATCACAGCCATACAGCTATAAATCATCACAACTATACAGAAACGGGACATAATAATATAGGACATAACATAACATAACATAATAATATAATACAATACGATTAACTAATTAATCATAACAAAATAAACAAAATAAACAAAATAAACACCGATACATTTAACCCCCATATATCTATCTATCTACTTATCTACTTATCTAGAGGAGGAGGAGGAGGAGGAGAGGACAAGAAAGCGAATAATTGAAAAATTCTAAAAGAATAAAATTAAAAAAAAAATGTGAAAATTTAAAAAAAAAAAATAAAATAAAATAAAATAAAATAAAATAAAATAAAATAAAATAAAATAAAATAAAATAAAATAAAATAAAATAAAATAAAATAAAATAAAATAAAATAAAATAAAATAAAATAAAATAAAATAAAATAAAATAAAATAAAATAAAATAAAATAAAATAAAATAAAATAAGATAAGATAAAATAAAATAAAATAAAATAAAATAAAATAAAATAAAATAAAATAAAATAAAATAAAATAAAATAAAATAAAATAAAATAAAATAAAATAAAATAAAATAAAATAAAATAAAATAAAATAAAATAAAATAAAATAAAATAAAATAAAATAAAATAAAATAAAATAAAATAAATAAATAAAATAAAATAAAATAAAATAAAATAAAATAAAATAAAATTTAAAATAAAATAAAATAAATTGCCTTCTCTATGTATCTTATCTACCCTCGACCATGTATGTATGTGTGTATGTGTGTATGTATTTAATAAAACCAAGCCCAACCGCAACTGAAAAGACCTACAGTACAGTATAGAAGCAGTTTTTTATATGTACCAAGCAACCACCAACTCCACGCTTTCCCATCCAGCACCCAACACCCGGCACGCCAGCCTGTATATGAACCATATTTACCCGCCATAGTCGGTTTATTTAATTAAGTTTCCTTTTTCTTTCTTCCCTTCTATCCCCTTTAATCCCATCCCATCCCATCCCATCCCCCACCCCACCCTACCCAAATAATCCCACACACTACAATCCCCTCCCTATCACTCACTGAGGAATATAACAATGCGCCCCCGTCTCCAACACCGTAATTTCATCCCCGACCCTCAACGCCCCCTCCCTACTACAAGGAACCAGCTGCATCCCTAAACAACCCGTCAACCTCCCCGCGCCCTCATCCACCGCCCGAAAGCTACGAATTGTGCGATCTGGCTCCGACGGGTGTCTCTCGCCTGTGTTTTGGTCTACGTTGGGCATTTTGCAGCGCGCGGTGCGGCATGAGACGTCGTATTCGTAGAAGCCAATTTTGATTCGGCGCCAGGTATCTTCGAGGTAGGCTTCTGGTCCGGTGACTGAAGGGAGAGATGGTTAGTTAGTTTTTTGGATTCTTGAAATATTATAAGAAGGATTTCTAGGGGAGAGGTAACTAACTGATTAAGTTGGCTCGGAATCGTTCTGCAGATAGACGGGGTGCACCTGGAACTTGTGGCATTTTACTCTCGATATCTCGAACACTGGCAAGATTGATAAGATGTAAAGGATACTAAAATCTATTAGCAGGTGTATTACCAAGTTAGACATTAGAATACTTACAGCATCTTGAAAACCAGTAACTGGTTGATAACCAATAACTTCTTTAGTTGGGGCATTTCTGTAAACTTCCCGAAGCTTTGCATTGTCGACTCTGAACAGACCCAACTTATTGCTAATTCCAAGGTAATATCTCAATTCTTCTGGGATTTCAATCTCCAAATTCAATGCGCTGACGGTTTCTTTCCAGATAGTCATTTTCTCAAACGAGTAGCCAGCTTTTTCGATTTGCACAGGAGATGGATCGAAAGGAACACGGAAAGATTTCTCAGGAACCGTTCCCTTAAGAGCAGCACCCCATTTAGCAACTGTACCTCTCCAACCAGCCTGTTGATATGGAAAACTAATGATGATGACACCTCCACTCTCAACATCTTCGGCGTGCGCGGTATAGGTATCTACACTTTGATCTGGAACCCACATCTCAGTCCTAACTCTAGCCAAAAGGGGAAATTGTCGTTGAGTGATGAATTCCCATTTATGCGCAGCTTTCTTCTCATTTGGATCATTCTCGGCGACAGGAAATGGGCTCCTAAGTTGTGCGAAGGTAAATTGACGATCATATTCCATGCCGGCGGCAATAACAGTTCCTCGATTCAATTCAACACCCTTGCAACTCTTGACTGGATAAATCCACATGCTCTTTAATCTCCACCATTCTGCAGATGTTTCTTCGGTGCTAGGAGGACGTCCTTCGGAGAATTTCTTATCGAATTCGTTCGTCAAGTTACTATCGATTTTCATACCGAGCTTTCTGCATCCTTTTGGTTGTTCGGCCCTAAGTTTCGCTTGTTCGATTTCGTACAAGACTAATGCAATAATAGGAGGTATGCAAATTGACAAGATCGTGATAACATAGGTAGTTGTTGAGATGGTTGAAAGTTTCTCGAGGAGAAGTCGTTTGTAAATTTCGATATGATCCTGGGCAAGCTCAAGGTATGGCTCAAGATATGGAAGAATGATAGAAGACATGATGGGATGGATTTGGAGGAACAAAAAGCACAATATGTGCTATCTAAATTCTAGTATAAGGTTAGTATCTATTGTTGATCCCAATTCCGATTGAGAATATGATAATTTACCAGAAAATGTACATGGAAGATGCAGTAAAAAAGAGTGTAAGAAATAGAATATTTCAAAATATGAGGAATAAGAGAAAGAAGTATCAACGATAGGAACAATAGCAGTATGTAATTAGTAGAAAAGAAGTTGTAAATTCAGAAATAGTAAAAAAGAACCCTTAATTTTTAAAAGAAGGAGAAGAAGAAGAAGAAGAAGAGGAAGAAGAAGAGGAAGAAGAAGAGGAAGAAGAAGAGAAAGAAGAAGAAGAAGAAGGGGTAAATGAAGAATTGAAAAATTTAAATTTTTGAATGAACTTAGAAAGAAAAAGAAGAAGAAGAAGAAGATAGAGTAGAAGAGGAGGAAGAGAAAGGATTGAAGAGGTTTAAGGTACAGTAGAGTACAATACAATAAAATACAGTACAGTACAGCACAATACAGTACAAAGTTATTTAGAGAATGAATGAAACCTTGAAGTTTGAAGGAGGTGTAGATTTTTGAATAGATTTTTGAATAGAGATCTTTGAATAGGATTTTTTTTTTTATCTGAGATCTACCTTACCTGTTGGACAGGAACCCCCTCTCTTGCGCTTTAACCTTGCTTTTATTTAACCTTGGAAAGTTTTAGTTAGTGACCTTGGTAACTAGTTAGTTCTATATTAAAACTAATGTTCAAATCTGGATCGATTTATTTATTCTTATTTAGGGGCGAGAATGATTAATACTAATACTGATAATACTAATAAGAGTTTAAATATATGTGGATAATTAATTGCCCAGGTGGGTGGAGGATAGATAAGTTGAAGTTATTATTAGTGATAGTGATGGATGATCTTGAGATTGAGGAATCAATTAAAATTCAATTCGATATTTAATTATGAAATTATTCAATGTTATCAATTAGAAGTTGATTTATTATTATTGTTATTGTGATTGTTATTCAATTGGTCAGTCTATCGTTCAATTGATATGATACTGATAGAATGATATTATATGATGTTATATGATTGTTTATTAGTTCCAACTTGAAGAAGTTACATCTAATCCTGTCAGATGAGAGTTACAATAGCCTTACTCGTAAAAAATATGTTATCTTATCTTCATTAGAGAAAGAGCCTCGATTTTAAGAATAAGAATAATTGAGTGAAGTGAATCCTTTGAGTTGAGTTGAGTTGAGTTGAAGATCCATATGATCCACAAGTGAAGAAAATAGAAGTAGAGTGGAGTAGATAGATAGATAGATAGATACCAGTGGACAGATAGAATGTTTCCGAATCCAGAAACTCGAAATCATCAAAGACTAACATAACATAACATAACAGACCCTTCTTCAAGATATTCAGGGACTTCCTTAGTGTCCCTCCCCCCCCCCCCCTACTCCAGCTTTTCTCGTTTCCAGATCCAGTATTTCTCAATCTATGATAGGGGTACAAAAACTCTATCCTTGGATATTAATAGCACACTACCAAGAGTATTAGGAATATCCATCCAATTGTGCAACACTAGGTGTACTGATAAAATCGAATAGTGGAGTCAAATACTGTGCTGGTAGCAGCCGTGTTTAGTTCTACATCGTTCTGTATACGTTCTGCAACTGCAACTGTAACTGCAACTGCAACTGCCGCTGCATTATTGCATGTTGGAAGGTTCAGTGCTTAAGTGGGGTTGGGGTTTGGCTTGAGTTTGGCTTGAGTTTGGCTTGGGTTTGGAGTGTTGAAGATCTGGAATCCAGTATATCCTTGAGAAGTCCTATAGATGGAATTGAATGTTGTGGCTTATACTCGTACTATAGTATGACTATAGTATGGTGAGAGAAGTTCGATTTTATACATACTTTCTCCCCATCAGCTCAATGAATGCTTAAAAGGTTTCCAATTAGACGCCTTCGAGACACCAATACTAATAACACCAATACTAATAACATTAATAACATAAGACTTATTAAAATCAATCCAATTCGAATCAAAAGCCAAGATAGTCCACCAACCCAGCCCAGACCAGACTAGACCAGGAAAAGAGATTTGTACCCGTCGATGTGGATAAAAGAGGAAATTGCACATTACACATGTATAGAAATAAGAAAAATTATCCATCCATCCATCCATCCATCCATCTATTCCATCCATCCATTTATAATAAAAAAAAAAAACCATCCCCCATCCCCTTCCCCTTCCCCTTCCCCTTCCAAAGAAAAAAAAAAAAAGCCCGCCAAGAAAAGCCACCCAACTCATAAATTAAAAAAAATTCCCACAAGTGGCGCTCAATATTCTAGAAACTTTCCACCTTCATTCAAATATCACACAGTACAGTTGGTTGCACAATTAACGGTTGAGCATCCATCGACCTATCGACCTACACGACAGGGAGGATGCGTTATGCTATGTTATGCTATGCTATGCTATGCTATGCTATGCGGAATACGGAATACGGAGAAATCCAAGAAACCATATAGCTGGAATAGCATAGCATAACATAGCATACATACATACATAGCATACATACATACATACCTTGGAAATACTCAGTAATAAATACACTTACGAATTCCATCCCATTGCGTACGTACACTACCACGCATGCACGCACGCATATACAATGAATAAATTTTCTAGAGGGATAAAAGAACTGGATAAAAGAAATGGACAAAATAAAAATAAATGAAATTTCCCCGAGTAATTTTTCTTACTCCGTATAACATGCATGTATGTATGTATGTACAATATAGATGGAATGAAACGGACGGACATTTATAGGGAGGGTATTAGAAAACCGTTTCGGGATATAGTGAGTCAGTGAGTGAGTAAGTGAGAGTGTGAGTGTGTGTGTTGAGTGTGTTGTACGAATTACCTGAGGAGATAAATAAACAAACAACTTGAAGAAAACTTGAATAATACTCGAGTGGAATAATAATAATAATAAATAGTCGTACAACCATTCATCTAATTCAATTCTTCTCAATTCTTCCACCTGGACAACTTCACTCCTTCACTCATGTTCCGGCAGGCAAGATACCTAATCGATTTAATCATTTCTGTCCTTCTTTCTGTCCTTCTTTCTGTCCTTCTTTCTGTCCTTCTTTTGGTAAATGAATCACACCATCTAATTCTACCACTCTTCTACTCAGTTACTCAGTTACTCAGTTACTCACTTACTCAGTTACTCTCAATATCCCACTATCACAAGTCTCATCACATCAACTAGCCACACTTGATCTAACCCGCTCCTTTCCCTTCCCTTTCCTTCTCTTTCCTTTCCTTTCTTTTCCGTTCCGTTCCCATCCATATCCATCCATCCATCCAACCTAAACTCACCACATATTATCCTCCTCTCCTCTCCTCCCCCCCCCCTTATCCACATATTAACATCCGCATACAATCCGCATACAATCCGCATACAATATCAACATAGCATCCAAATAGCTCCTCTCGCCGAGCTCCAAATCTACATATCTATCTCTATCTCTATCTCTCGCGAGTCTAGCTAGGTATAGTATGTATATGGATCTTTTTGATTTGCTTTGAATGGTATGGTATGGTATGGCATGGTATGGTATGATAGATTGTAAATACTGCGTATATAAGATATAAGATATAAGATATAAGATATAAGATATAAGATATAAGATATAAGATATAAGATATAAAATAATCCACACCATAACCATCCCTCCATCCATCCATCAAACATCCAATTTCTCAGATCGATTCTTAACGTGATTGATTGATTACCTTTTACCTTTTACCTTCAAGTTCTTACTTGTCTTACTTGCTTGTCTTACTTGCTTGTCTTACTTGCTTGTTCTCATCCATCTACTAGTATTATGATCTTTTATTTATTAATCAATACACAATATACGCTTCCAAAATCATCTCATTTTCCTGTTTAAGTTCCTGTTTTACTCGCATATCTGCATCTGCATCTACATATATATATATATATATCATGTCGGTACACGATATGCATTACATATCCATGCATCTCCATTACATCTCCATACATCTCCATACATCTCCATACATCTCCATACATATACAAAACCGATCAAAGCCGATCAAAGCCTATCAAGAACAAGACGAGACGAGACGCGGCAGCAGCAGCGGCATAAAACCTATATAATGAATGAATATCACATACCGCATATCGCACCGATGAACGAGTATGAGACAGAGGCGATACGATTGATTTTGATTATGGTGATGCATATTTTTCGCCGCGCTCAACATATACAAGCCAAGCTTGGGGGTTCTTCTATTATTATTATTATTATTATTATTATTATATTATTATTATATTATTATTATATTATTATTATATTATTATTATATTATACTTTCTGAAAGAAAGACTGTGTGTGATACAAGTATTTGAGAATGGAGCCAGATAACCCCAGGCCATGACTGTTTATTTATATCTGGATTGATAGGAATGGATTGATAGGAATGGATAGAAAATGAAATGGATATGAATGTTTTAAACGAAATCATTACTGGCACATACATGTTCTACATATACAGAGAAAGAAAGAAAGATAGATAGATAGATAGATAGATAGATAGGTAGGTAGGTAGGTAAACAATAGGTATCTAAAGCTCAAATTTCATAAATCATTACTTCCCCCCTTCCCCTTTCCCACATGTAATTCAATACAAGCCAATACAAGCCAAAAAAAACAATCCAATCCAAACCATTCCTGTATCGATGTGAAAAAAACTCTACTTAGAGTAATTCATGATATGATATCAAAACGCCGCTTTGTTCATTCATCCATCCATCCGTCATGCATACATACATACACACATACACACATACACACATCCATTCATACTTCCAGCCGAGCCAAACCAAGCCAAACCAAACCAAGAAGTCAAACTTTTCAACCAACCAGCCAGCCCACCAACCCATCACCACCATGAACCAGCCAGCCAGCCAACCCATCACCATAAACCAACCAGTAAACAGCGCACCACCATCCCCCCTCCAATCAACCCCTAGTTAAAGTCCGCCGCCGTAAGACTCTGCACCACACTAGTGCCCTCGCTAAACCTGGTCCTAAAGATGCGATTCGCATTCTGAAACATGCCATCCTTCAAACTGACGACAATAAACTGGCTTCCATGAAAGCGAGTTTTGATCAGACGCCCAATGTTCTGCGTATGCGAGAGATCGAGCGCGGCGTCGACTTCGTCGAGGATGTAGATGGGGGCGGGGTTGAATTGGAGGAGGGCCATGATGAGGGAGAGGGCTATGAGGGATCTGTTTGGTGTTAGGACGAGTGTTTTTTTTTTTGGCGGGGTGAGCTAGGTGTGGTGATGGGAGTGGGATAGAAAGGGTGGGATAGGAAGGGTGGGATATGAAAGAAAAGAAGAGAACTAACCTTTGACCACCACTCAACTCAGTTAAACTCTGTTTCCAGACCTTACCCAGCGAAACCTTAACCTCCAAACCATCGGCAATAGTTTTCCCCTCTGGAGGATCCAACTTCGCAAAACTACCTGGAAGCAATTCCGCGAAAATTTGTCCAAAGTTTTTATTTACTTTTTGCCATGTTTCTTGCAATGCCTTCTTCTTGTATTCATCAAGACTACTAATCGTCTCTTCAATCTTCTTTTTATCCCTAATAACCGTTCTCATCATGTTCTTAAGAGCTACCTCTTTTTTCTCCACACTATCGATCATATTCATGACTTTAGGGTTAATCTTCTTCTTCATGCCTTGGAAACGCTCGGTGAGATTTCGTAATGTAGATTTGCACTCGGCGATATTTTGGCCTTTGAAGTCGTAAGGGGTTCCGGATCGACCAAAGTTGTCTCTCTCGTCAGCAATCCATTCATGCTCTTTCTCCATGTGAGACACTGTCTGTACGGCTGCTTGTTGTTCCTTGTGGAATTTCTCAATCTGGTGACCTAGTTTTTGCATCTCTAGACCTTCTTCGGTGATGCGAGATGCTTTTGATCGTGACGCTTCTTCTAGAGAACGTAATTCGTCATCAAATCCTGTTAACTTAGCTCTTTCATCATCAAGATGTGCTTGTGCCATATCATGTGAATCCTATAATTGTGTTAGTTAACATCGCTTGATAGTTGAACATCACTTACTTTAATTTGGCCTTGCTGAGTCAGTGTGTCTGCAATCTCTTCCTCTTGGGCCTTCAAGGTTTGTTCAACTTCTTGAAGTTGCTCCTGTGCATGCGCAAGATCACCGCCAACTTGTTCAGTATCCATTTGAGCCCCTTGTAATTCTTTTTGTAAGGCTTTTACAGTTGTAGAATTTTTGGTCAGTGTTTTCCGTAGGGAATCGAGGGAGCTTTGTAATTCCACAAGCTTTCCATCTTTATTGTTATCAAAATCTTTCATGTCCTTCTCAATCCTTTTGATATCTTTATTGGCCTCCTCTTGCCTTTTCTTTGCATCGACCAAATCTTGCTTGAGTTGAACAATGCTTGCCTTCATGTTCTCAACCTCTTGAATGATAGATGAAGAAGAATTACCTCCAATTTGCTCTTCAGTAAGTTTGACTTCATGAGTTTTGAGATCCAATTCTTGCTTGATCTTTCGTGCCTGATCCATCTTCTTCTTCTCCCTAGCAATAGTGGCCTGAAGATCAGATAGTTCTGACTCTTGAGATTTTAGCTCTTTGTTAAGCTCATTGAGTTTTTGCAATGTGACGAGGACACCACTTGAGTTGGGGGAGCTTCCGCCAGATAAAGTTCCAGAGGGATCGTAAGAATCACCCTCTAATGTGATACTCTTCATTCGAACTGCTGGATCGAATGTCACTCGCTTAGCTGTGGCTGCATCTGCACAAATCAAAGTGTTTCCGAAAACATAATCCATGGCAGTAGAAACCTCATCGTCATACCCTACTAATGAGAGTGCGAGATCAACCTTGCCAGGTGCAATTCTTTGAGCTGCGCCGATCTTCTCCGCCGATGCGCGGAAGGCAGCAATCTTATTAAGGGGTATGATGGTAACTCGTTTCCTCAATCTTCCGTTTTGGAGCAGCTGAGTACCAGTGACTTCTGTGTCAACTACAACGTTGTACAATCGCCCTCCAGCGCAAATTTCAAGTGCTGTTCCAGCGGCCGTATGGTTCTTGTCAATGGTGAACAGTTGAGCCACCAATCCCTTGACTCTGGATCTGTCGAAATTTGGTGTAGGATCTGCATAGTTGAAATCAATGTTTGCTACCTTACGTTTCAACCCATCCGCTTGTTCACGTATCCGGCGAATGTTCTGTTGGAACAAAGTTTCCTGCTTGTACATATCGTCTTCCCGGCCGGCTTCAAATCCCAACTTCTGAAGATCCTTTTCAAGTTTTTGTGCTTGTGATCGTAATCCTTCAAGCTCGTTCAGTAGTCCAGCGTTCTGTTCCTTGGCTTTCTTGGCCCTTGGTTCTTCTTCCTTGATCCTTTTTTCTAGATGGGCCATCTTCAACTTTGCTTGTTCTTGCTCGGTCGATGCGGCACTTGCTCGGTTTCGTGCATCTTGTAATTGTCCTTGATATCCACTCTCTTGGCCTTCCTTGGATGCCACACCAGTTTGAAGAGTTTGCAGGAGCTCCTCTTTGGTTTCAACCTCTTGACTCTGCTTTTCCAAATCCTCCTTGGCATTATTATATTGGGACTGGAGTTTCTCAAAGATCTTCGTTTTCTGCTTCAGTAAAGCTTCTAACTCAGAAACTGTCTTTTGAATTGTCAAACCCCGTTCTTTTTCTTCTGCCATGCTCGATTTCTTGAGGTCCATCACTGTTGAAAGCCTGACTAATTCATGGGAATGTTTTTTAACTTCCTCTTCTAAGGCCTGCGCTTTCCCTCCCTTCTTTAATTCCTTTTCGCGCTGTGCTTTAACCCGTTTGATATCCTCCTCTAAAAATGATATCTCACTTTTCAGCCTATTCGCTGATTCTTCTAGATCCGTTGCCCGTTGTTTCTTTAGTTCGAGATCGTTGGCCGATTGTTTTACTTTCTCCTGGTTTTTGAGATAATCGTGTGCTACTACCACTCTTGTCAATCTCTCCAAATCATTCTGTGTTTGTTGGAAATCTAAGAAAGCCCGTTTCTCCGTTCGCAACTTCTCTAACTTTGGCTCAATCTCCTCCTTCAACAACTCTGTGATCTCCTGCACTTTCATCTCCTTCTTTGCCATTGTTTTGAATGCTTTGTCTCTCCTATCCTCGAACATTCGTGTTCCGGCAGCCTCCTCGATCATGGCAAGAATTTCGACCGCTTTCATATTCAGAACCTTTGTTATTCGTCCTTGCATGATCAAGAAGTTTGGATTGTTGATGTTCAACTGAACCGACTGAAACAGATTCTGCACCGTCTGCTGCTGTGCCCGATGTCCATTTATAAGATATTTGCTGGTGCCTCCAAGGACAATTTGTCTAGTAACACTAATTTGGGCATATTCTTCGAACCCAATGGGCGATTTCTTCTTATCCCGATTATCGAAAACAATTGTCACACTAGCTTTTGTCACTCCGGCCTGCCCACGTTTGTAGATGAGATCCTATAAAAGTCAGTCACTCTCTTCTGGGCTATTGCGAGGATGGGAAGAGAGAGGGACTGCAAATACCTGGAGATTCTGAGCGCGGACTGTTGTCATGTTCGTAATACCCAAAACGAAACATATCGAATCAAGAATATTCGATTTTCCACTTCCATTGAGACCAGTGATCGAATTGAAACTCTCGTCCCTGAATTATATGCATTAGCCATAGAAAAAGTATAGCCCGTTTCCATTGTTTACCATCCTGTAATTACCGTACGCACAGCGTACGATTTAAATCCCTGTTTGTTGGGTCAGAAAACGCTCTTCTAGTAAGAACCATAGAGATACTTGCATCTATAATGACTTCTACTACCCTCATTTCGGCGGTGTTGAGTCGTGGTATCGTTGGTCGTATGGTGATAATAAATATCTTTTGCTTTTTTGGATCGCGAAAGTAAACAACAATAGAGCCGCGGAGCAACTCGGAAAAATAACGGCATAACTATATTCCGATATCTACTTTCAATTTACGTTTGTGGCTTCCGGGTTCCCTAGTATTGAATTTACGCCTCGTTTACATCTGCTTTGTAGGTAATTTCAAATGCCAACATACAATGTCTGCTCTTTAGTCATATGCAGTGAGTAATGGTACAGTTGAAGAAGTCCTCGAACAATTATGGCTCTTTAGAAGATTAACCTGACATTCACTCTTGACAAGCGACAGCATGATAAGGTAAATGAGTAAGACTTCCACAACAGTATTTTTTAATAGAGTTGATGATTGCCGGGTGCTGGAACTCGTTGCAAACACGATGGAAAGGATGGACCATAAATTGTTTTACTATAAGTACTACTGAATAGACTGTCTGTTCAAAACATGGGCATCAAAGTAGGTGGCTATGCGGTAGCTAAATAAACCCGCAGAACCTCAAGAGCTAGAACTGTTTGAAGGTCTGTTGAAGAATCGAACAACTGACACTAGTATGGATATTGATAGATTTTGAATCCTCTATATATATTAAGGCAATTGAATCACTAACACTCACATTGGTACTCTTGCTAACTATTCCTCATCATCTCTGCTTCAAATACAACCATGACTCAGCACATGAGAAAGCAAATCTAACTACTGAGTGGTATGTTATCAAAAGGCGGGGACCGAGAACATATACTGGTAGATGGCCCCGTCCGAAGTTAGTATTTAAACATGAAACAGTTTTTTCAAGCTAATTGATGACAACGCAACACTAGATGCATGCCGCATTTGAGAAAGATACGATCAGGCCAATAATGTCATGTATAACAGGAGCTATGCATGATCTTACAGCTCCGAAGCTAAGTTTTCTCGGTGTTTTGATCCGTTGAGTGTTCTCCGTCCGTGACATGCCCATTTGTGTAAGAGCGGATTTGCTGCCGTATGCAGGCGTGGACATGTTGATTATTGTCAGATCTAACATAGCAAGGGTCGCACGTGGTAGTGCAGAGTTTGAAGTTCTTCGAGATTTCATTTCGATATCTTGAGATTCAAGATGGTAAAAGACTTGAAAATTTTGACCCGAAAACGCAATGCCATAGGATAACTTTCCGGTAGTTCAACAGGGCTGGACGCAAGCCACAGAACTCACTGTGCGTTTCAAAGTGGAGCCGCTGTTTGTGCTTGAACTTTGTCAACTAGTGCTCATTATTGGGGATTAAATACCTCGCGGGCCCTGTTGGCGGGAATAAATTAAAGGCAATTTGATGGGGAAAATCCAGGACGAACGTAGCTAATATTGTATGTTTATTAATCACAGATTAAATGGATTCGGTCGTCAGTGGATTAGGATGATATATATATCATGAGAAAAGGGAAAGGATTTTCTAGGGGTTGAAGGAATTTCCCATGAGCCTGATAGAAGACTATATGGCACATGCTAGCATCCATGGATTCTATCGATGCCCGATTTCGACTCCGGAAGTTTCCCTGGATTCGTAAGTGGTGCATATGGAACCATCATTTACCCTGAAACTTTGTCTTGGGTCGATTGTTCATATCTCATTATCCAAATGCGCGGTAAATTCTGGAAGTATCGAGGCATATATCAAGATGTAACACCAGGGGATGTGAAAAGTAATATTAGACATAGGACAACTCTATTTCGAGTAGTTATTCCGTGTTCAAAATGCATGCATATGAGAGAAGAATAGTCATGATGCATTCTGGTAGTGACTCTTTTACCTCGGAGTGATGGATACTCAAAAGTCAAGACACAAGTGGATGTATACGTACAGTACAGTACAGTACAGTACAGTGGGCTTGTGGAAATTTCATCTGAAGTTACGTAGACACGGAAGTTGCTAACCCTTGTCATAATGAGTACCTAGTACTTCGTAAGGCCCAAAGTTATTACTAACATCCATCCATCACTAGCTCTCCCCACTTACGCCCAGTCTCCACCTCACCCACATTGAAAATTGATCTCCATCTTCTTTCAATTTGGTTACTCTTCTACAACAAAATCCTAGCCCAGCTACCACCTGCAGAGTTACACCGTTCTTCTATTTTTGACCGACTGGCCCAACCTTCCGCTCAATCGACAAATTAAACACACTTCTACAAAATTTCCTTGAGCCTATAGTTGCTGCAGTTCGTTGTTTCCTTAAGGTTCAATTTCAAAAGGCTCCTTCAACTGATTCTATTATCGTACTAAGTCTGTGAGCCACTGGAGGGTATTTGATCTGCAAGGCCTAGCATAGTTTAGGAATCCTGTTATCAGATCATACCCATCCTTGTATATCTCAAATCAAATTCCATTGACCTTCGAATGTCTGTACAAGGCCTGCAAGACTCTTATTCAAGCTCCGATGCCATTAATAGGCCTGCACATCTGGGAAGCCTTCATCCAAGGATCGGGTTCCGCGTGATATAATCCTGTACTTAGTGCTATCATACTAGGAGGCGCACTTTAGGATTAAAGTTTTATATTTACACCGCAAATATAAGTTCCCAGGAAAAGAGAACCCTCCCCAAATCGTTACGGGAGGACGTTTTGCATAAGCTGAGTGTGCTGGGTATTAGGGTAGGTCAAATGCCAGCTTCGCGATTGCTCCACCACGGCAGTGGGCCAGATCCTGTTTACGATTACAGCACTTGAACATCCTGCTGTCCTCGCAAGTTGATTCTTCTAATACCTGTGATCTTGACTCAATATAGTGGGACACAGCACACATCTGCAACTCAAGTTAAATCGGAGGATTAAGACTTCCATCACTTGCAGTTACCAATACTTTTGTTTTGTGCTAGATAATTCAATTCATACCATGACACGTACAAGCCGTCAAGATTCGTCGAAGCAATCACTACCCGGTCAGCATTCCTTTGCACTGAATAATATATCAGCACAGCATCCGCAACAATTTCCAAGTTCAGCTCGCTCCTACGCGGATTTGAACTACTTGTTTGGGGATCAAGAGATCATTATGCTTGGGCAGAAGCCCAATCGACACAAATTAACGCAAGGTATCGAGCCCACAAAGCATCGTCGAACAAGATCTGGATGTTATACCTGTAGAAGTAGACGAGTGAAGGTACAAGTTATCAAACCTGCAAGCAGACTCTGGCTGACTCTCTAGTGTGACGAACGCCACCCAAAATGTGATGGTGAGCTAAAATTTTGAATGCATTATGCACTGTAGAGCTGACTTGTGGTTAAAGGATGCGCAAAAGGCAACAGGGAATGCATCTATCCAGAAGCTCGGACGTCAGCGAAGGCCACAACCGGTAGCTCATCGAAAGGTGGAAGGCCGAAGGTCCACGAAAGCCCTGGCTCATCTGAGGACGAGAATCAGGACCGAGGCGCGAGACATCTAGAAGTCATCCCAGATGAAGACGAGCATGAAAATGAAGCCGATCAACCAAGAGATACCCGGATGCGGGAACCCCATATGCGCAATACTAACATGCAATCATCTGGTGATCGCAGAAGTATCACAAGGCATAGTTCCGAAACACCTTCTTTGGTATACGATAAAGGCTCCTCACCGACACCATCGACTGAAGGGTCTATCGGGTATTCTACCTTTCAACATCTTGGCAGTTCTAGGTTTCCTGAACACCCTTTTCTACGTGACACCGATTCTAGCATTTTAAGAGGTAATTGGTCTCATCTTCCGCCTGACCTACAGTTTTATCTGACCTACTATCACCAAAACGTGACCTTTCTTCATTATAATCTGAAGTCCGATCACAATAGCTTCATTCAAACCCTTCTTTTGAATGCGGCGTTGCGTAATGAACCGCTTCTTTATGCGGTTGTTGGGTTTTCAGCGTTCCAATATGCGGTAGAAATGCGGGAAGGGAAAATTCAAGACTTTCTTCAGTACTACAATAAAGCAGTTTCATTACTCTTGAAGTCACTCAAAAATGGCGAGCGTCATAGCACAGGTACTCTTATGGCAATGCTACAGCTGGCAACAATCGAGGTAGGAGTAAGCATCCATCAAATTCCACCCCATAGACTAAGATTCTACAGGAGTATTTAGGAGACTGGGCAAATCTCATTGGTCATCAAAAGGCTGCCTATGAGATCTTGATTGAATTGTATACGCCTCAAACTATTGTTCAAACTGAGATAGGACGAACAATTCTTGGTTGGTATGTACGCTTTGATGTCTCCGCAGGGATAATAGGCGGTTTTGATGGTACCATGTCACGAGAATGGTTTTCTCACTTGCAGGACTACTTCGAGCAACAAATTGCGAACGACCCAAACAATTTGATTTGGAGATATGAACATCAGATTGCAAAATTGCGAATTATTGGCAAGGACATGTGTACACTTTTTGCAGCGAAAACAAAAGGAGAGATTAGCCATCAGCAGTATCTCGCTAAGAATACAATCATGACAAAGACTCTTCGAGATTGGAAAATGAACATGGACCAATCTCTACTAAACAGCGACTTTCTTGTTACGGACTTCCCTGGCGTGGTGCAAAGACCTTCCGGGCAACCCTTCAATCCATACGAACCAGGTGTACTTTATGGTGGTCCACTTTGGTTAACGAACACATGTCTACTTGATTGGTATGCTGTCGATTTGGTGTATGGACTTCAAACTGCCCAAGCAACGCAATCATTACCAGATTCAGAATACTTGTACCGTGTCGCATATGCCTTTTGTCAGCTATATGAATGTGTGGTATTCTCTCCAGAATCGCCTAAAGGTGCGGCTGTGGGTCTTCAAGGTTCTCTTGGCATAGCTGCTTTCTTCTTGCCTAAAGATGAGGCACATTCTATGTGGTTTCGCAGGAAATTTGCATTTGTAGAGTCACAGGGGTAAAAGTAATTCAATCCTCCGACGTTCTAAGTACTAACCGGGAAATAGATTCGTCCAACCTTCTACCATTCGAGACAAGATGTCCGAACTTTTCAGAGATAACTCTTGTATGCATTGGTGGCTACCGAATGACGAAATGTACTACCCGTTGATACGTTTCATACGAAAGTTTGTTGAGGACCGAACTTCTGTGCCCAAAAACGTTGAAACTAAAGACGTGCAAGATATGAAAGTAATATTCTCGAACCTCAGCATGAGCGACGAGAGTGATAGCTCACCCCAGCTCACTAATAAAGGAAAAGAGCCCTCCACAGATATCTCTGTGGCGCAAAACTCTGACTGGTCGTCATATCATTGAAACATAGGGTTCGAGCAAGATGGTGTATATGGAATAGGATTCAATAATGAACAGACTTCTTGGAATCATGGATCCGGATGACTTTCCTCAAATATAGTCACGCCAGAATATTAGAAAAACCCCCGGCTTACGATGGTTTTGTTAGATATTCATCGATGGAGGTGGTCACGGTCCAGCTGGTGAGACCAGTATGTACTGGAGAAGAGTCCAGTATTGAGGAGGGCGCTTTAAGATAAGTTAAAACTGGAAGGAGGAAGGACTCTTCTAGTTTTGACATCCAAGGACAGAAGCACAGCCTAGGACTGCCAGTATTGTACATCATTATAGCCATGAATGCATACTGCAATACCCATTCTCGGGTTCATTTAGACTTAGGCAGTGCAACGCGCGGGCACCATAAGCTGAGGTCATCAAATACCCTCAAGAGGGATTGTACAATGTAGTGATCTGAAAATATAATCAATAAAACATTTGTCAGTATAGAACATTATGAAACAATAGGATTCGTCGACTGAAGCAAACAAAGAATTTATATTACACCTGATAGCTATTGCATTGGTGCAAATTGACTACTGTTGCACTAAAATAAGATGTAGCCAGATACCTACCTACGTAATATATATACTTACATGGCAGGTATACTTTTTCCGGATTATATATCATGAGTAAGTATTTCTATTAAAAAAAACCGAATTGTAGTGATGATAAAGATTGAAGTAGAGAAACCCCGTCTTAACCGTCTATTCCTCATTGTGACTAGGGTAAGGCATAAATGCATCAGATCGATTTTGTGGATGTAGCAACCTTAGGCAAACATTAACTTTACCATACGGCAATTCCCAATTCACGAGCTTTACTTCAGAAATTCGAACTTCACCAAGAACAACCATCCTATTTTAACCATTCGGACCAAAATCGCATAAATTTTATCACAACCTCAAATACCGTACAAATAAATCTAATCACATCTGGAAAGCAAAAAAGAACATGAATCGACCAGGTATGGAGCTCTTAGACTCTCTCTCTTCCCCACAATGTGCCCCGCCGCCGGGCTACCAAAGAAGAAGATCTGTTACGTTGGAACTTGGAAGTGGTGTGCCATATATGATTTGGAGGAACACGAAATCTTTCGGAATACTGGGACTGAAGCAGAGTGAAAGGGAGTCCTGAGATGATTGGAAAACGAACACAAAGCCTGTTGAATTTTACAATTCGATGAGCTTAGTGCTAGTTAGAAGAAGTGAAGATGGACTATCACTGCACCTGCTGTGCCAATTCCGAGAAGTGAACATTACGGACTTCCTTGCGACCTTGGATCAAGTTGCGTTGACATGCAGTTTGATGACATCGCCTGGGACATATTGTGGAGCAAGAGCTGGTTTGCTATGAGGATTCACTAACATTATTCTCAATAGGTGTAGGACCGCAAGGATTGCGTGGCATCCCTAATGGCTTCCCGAACCAACAACAAATACAAAACAGAAATGTGCCGAGTAGGATACCGCCGAGTGGGAAAATAGGTACAAACCTCTTCAAGATCTTGTCGAGTTGAGGACAATGGGTAGATGCTGATACTTCATTGCTGGTCTAGCAAACAATGGCGCAACATGGGCTTTTGGGGGTGTACCAATGGGAGGGGCTGGCATGGGAAACCCCCGCCCAAACAACGGACAGATGACAAGCTTTGCGCAAACAATAGGTGGAGGGTCGTCACAACCTGCTACTCCACTTGACTTATCGTAAGTATTTTATCTCTGTATCTTGACACACTTTTGGCAACTTCGCATTTTTCTCCTTCATCCCAAAAATTGTCAATCCTAGAAGCTCAACATGGCCGATACTCCTCCAAAGAAGGAAGGCATTGTAGGCAAATGGTCACCTGGAAGGTATACTACTCCCAAAAGTCTTCCAAAATAACAATCTTGGCTACATTGTCAATTCGACCTTGTCTTTACAATGCGCGTTTGTATTGATTTTATGGTTTCCAATACGGCTGGCATTTTTTGTTGCAGCTTGTTCTATATGCTTCTTGTTGTATCTATTCTTTTTTGAGAACTTGATAATAATATTTGCTAACAATAATTCTCAGTGAGTTTCCATCACTTTCAGGAAATCAACCGCAACATAACCAATCAACATGGGGTGCCGCAGGTGGTGTAAGGAATATAGGGCCAGCAACCAACATGAGGATGCAGCAATCTGCTGGACTATCAGCACAACATACTCAACAGCAGCAGCAGCAGCAACAGCAGCAAGATGAGCTGTTCAATTCATCATCCCAATTATCAGGAAATCAAGGTGGCTTCCGATTTGGGGCACAAAATGCTGCCAGCCAGCCATCGCAGCCAAATACTGCAGATGAATTTCCGCCTCTAAGTAGAAATTCAAATGGAGAGATAGGATCTAATCTACTCCAAAATGTGGGCTTTGGAGGGTTTGGGGCCAACAATCCGCCTCAACAGGCAAGGAGTAATGGGCTGTTGAATGCGCTATCTGGGAATGGGCGTACAGCATCTGGTAATCGAGTAGCCTCGCCAGTGAGCTTATCAGGTAAGTACTGTGGGCTCGAAAGCGGTGACGGAATGATATTTATGAATCGGTTAATTCTAACCTTAATAAAAAGGCCCTACAACAACGAGATCACTAAATGATTCAAACCGCCAAGGAGTGAATATTGGTGAGAACAACATTGGGGCAAGTTGACAGAAATTGTTTTATCAATCTACCTAGTCTCTAATCGATACACACAGAGCTTCTCAAATAACCATTTTGGTATACCTAATACAATACAATCTCGAGAGGACGAATCGCAACAACAATTCAACATGCCTGGATCAACTCAAAGAGCAGATGGTCTTTCGTCGCAGCCTAATGAATCCATACCACCGCAATCTACTGGCAATGGCAACACAATAAGAAATCCCGAAGAACCAGCCTCATCCAAAACTCAGGATCCCCTTGCTCACATGAGTGATGCTGATAAATATGGCCTCAAAGGTCTCTCCTATATGATGAATAACTATCCTGACTATGCGGCTCTTGTTACTGGCAGTGACATCAGTCGCCTTGGTTTTGATTTGATCCCAAATAATGAGTAAAACTTACAACACCCACATATATATGTATATGTGCTAACAATCATAGGCTTATCTCAGATCAAATCTACTCTTTATGGGACAACGAACCTCCTCGGCCAGATAATACACAATTCAAACTCCCAGAATGTTATCAAGTTCAAAACGTTGGCACACTTGAGAGCAAATTGTCAAACTTCAACGATGAAGCTTTACTATTTATGTTCTACAGTAATCCGGGTGATAAGCAACAACTCTTGGCAGCTAAAGAGCTGTAAGTTCTTTTTCCACATTCATCTCTAACATTCATCATTTGCTAACATATAGCCTGATTTATAGAGGTACTCGTAATTGGCGTTATCATAAGAGATTACAAATGTGGCTCACGAAAGATGAATTAATGGTCCCACGTCAAATTAGTCCACATGTTGAATTGGGTTACTATATCTTCTTCGATGTCAAGACTTGGTCAAAACAAAGAGTAAGTTTCTCTACTCTACGATACAAAACGAATCTTGGTTATCATGCTAATTCAATCGCAGCGAGAATGTCAACTCTCCTATGATGACTTGGAGAAAGTCGAAGATCGTCCTTTATAATCTATTATCGAAAGACTTGATTTAGATTATCAACTCTCTTCCGGGTAAATGGGTATGGTATGCGAAGAACCATGAATGAAATATCGAAGGAGGGCTGGTTACTTACATATTTACCCAATAAATACTGGATGTTGTTTTGTAAACAAACTATCTGGAAAGACATGGCTTGCTTACTCACGTCTTTCTTGTACTCCCTCCCTCTCTTTCTCTTTTCTTCTCTAGTGGAGTACTCAGGAAAGGGAATGCTATCTTTGCTAGTATGGTTTGGTTGTGGCTTGGCTTGGCTTGGTTTGGTTTGGTTTGGTTCGGTCATATTTTTCGGGCGTTACTTTACGCGCTCGCTCTTGTGACTCGTAGGTTGAGTTATGAATGCGAGTGAGAGTGAGAGTGGGACTATGATAAGGATTCTTATGAGAGTCTGAGACTGGTTAGCCAGTACCAATCAACCAATCAATCAGTTGGTCAGAACATATATTTTTCTTTGATTTGAGAGGGTGTGATGATTTGTGTTTGATATACATATACCTCCCTACATGGATTTCGTAACTCTCCTCCACATCCATCCAAACCCCCATCTCTTTTCCATCTTCTCTCTTGTCTACAAAAACAACACCATCCACCAAACCAATTCAAAAACCATGGAATCCATCATCCATTCCCATCTCAAGTCAAACCAAAGAACCAACTACATACACATCGACATACACATCGACATACACATCGATCAACAAAACAAACAAGCATATACCCCATCCATATATCACCCACCCAACCAGCACTTTCATATCAAATGTCTAGTATACTATAATGTAGCAAGGGATTTAAAAAAACACCTCATTGTGTTCCTATCTGTGACTTCTCCCCTACCTACCTACCTACCTACCTACCTAACGGTACGGCCGAGAACGTAATAATCTTAGTACATATACATATACATATACATATACATATACATATACATATACATATACATAGATTGATGCGCGGGTATGTGCATTTGCCAGTAGGTTCTAGTAGCTGGGTAAGCAAGTAACTGCTGATGAGTAATATGTATATATATATATATATACATATACATATATATAACGAGACCAAGGAGAAGTTAAAGAAGAGAAGGGGTAAGTGACGCATGGTATAGTAGGTATTTACGGAATTTATATGTAGAGTTTAATACGATACCTGGATTTAATACGATACCTGGACGTTCTTCCTACGGTTTTTTTCTTCCTCTTTCGTCTATCTATCATCATGTAATGTAATGTATAATCTACTCTCTAATACTCAATCCGTATCTTCTACGTCTTGGCGCTGTCCATGGCTGGATACGTATATCTTACGCAAGTAAGTGTGTGGTATTTTTCTCGGACTAGGGGGTGCTGGCTGGATGGATGGATGGATGGATGGATGTGAGAAGATGGGGGTTTCTGGTTTTCGTATGCTTGTGTTATTGATGATGAGGGTTCTGGATATTACAGAGATGCTTATAAACGCAGCAATAACATATAAGGAAACGAAAAGAGGGAGGGGAATTGGAGCATGATACGGGAATGAGACAGTTAGGTTGTTGAATCATGGATGCGGAATGGATTGGTCGGGATGTAGGTTAGGTATAGTATAGTAAGTAGATGATGTCGATAGGGGATGGGGTGGGTAGATAGATAGGTTGTTAGTAAATGGAGGGATTTTCTTCTATCGAAGTGGGAAGTTAGAAGTAGGAGTAGGAGTAGGAGTAGGAGGAGGAGGAGGAGGAGAAGATACGTAAATGGAAGAATGGATAGACGAATCCGGTGTAGTGATATCAAGGAAGTCTGGGAAAGATATATTGGTTGGTTGTGTTATGTAGAACATGGCGGAGATGCAAATGGTTGGTTGGTTGGTTTGGAGGATGGGTGGGTTGGTTAGTACACTTGGTGCTGTGATCGGATCGTTTGGCCTTCTCTTTGTTGCGGTGACTTGTGATTTGTTAGTGTATCTATGGGTATGGATGTGTAGATGGATAGAGATGTGTAGATGGATATAGATGTGTAGATGGATATAGATGTGTAGATGGATATAGATGTGTAGATGGATAAATAGATAGATGTATCGATGAATCGAGTTCATTTGTCTGATATAATTTATTTAATCATCTACTCGAGTACTATCTAGATAGTTCAAGTAGATGATCGACCACATTTTATCATTCTTATTCGCACCTTCATCTTCATTCCCAATCGGTCGTATATCCTCTCCAGGAAGCTAGAAGAATACTTGAGCTACAGTATGGGATTGTTTGTACTCTCTCCAGCTCAACCCATCACGTCGTGGTAGCTACATGGTACTGGTGCTGATTGATACCCACGCTGCTACCGTATTGATTGATGTTATTGATAAACATGAACATGTTCTATATACATACATACATACAGTATCAACCACAGGACCCATCTTCACAATCCCATCCTGTTCTACTACAACCCCTTACATAAACCACATGGACCACGAAATATTCACATGACATTTCCGCGATTTGTTGCATATCTGAAAACTTATCGTCGTATGTAACTTTCAACACATTGTATTGGCACGTCACGCGAATCCGCATCATCTATTGGTTGGAAGAAGGAATTTGATTTCCACTTTTCTGTCATTCACAGCTTACTAGCTTTGTCTTGATTGCGTAAAAGATTTATTACTATGGGGTTTTAGAGAGAGTCTAGATAGATGGGTAGATTTATTATAGGAGGTGCCAAGACTTGAAATATTTCGGATTTTATATCATTGTTAATCGCTTCGCTATGTCTATGTCTATGTCTATGTCTATGTCTATGTCTATGTTCTCCTTTCATAACTCTGTAGATGTTTTATTGAATCAAGTTGACTCTAACAACTATGTTTATAATATCGCGTTTATAATATCTCATCTTCATACACATACGCATACGCATACGCGTATCCAATCCATAAATCAGCGAGCGATACTACTCGGACAATAAAATAGAGTTAAATCTAAAAATATATCCGCCGATAGAAAAAACCGTCAAGTATTTATTATTATTATTATTATTATTATTTAACTTGAAAGAATCCATCCATCCATCCATCCCTAATGAATTGCAGACTCGAGATTCTCGGATAAGAAAAGAAGAGTTTTTATCTTTTCATTACTCTATTACACTGTTACACTACATAAAAATCAAGTCAAGTTGTTGCATAGAAAAAGGTACGGAAATTATCTGAACCAACTAAACCTCTGTGCCTGTTTTGATCAAATTATTGGGTTTCTTTAATATCTGTTATTACACCACACCACACCCATTCATCAATCAATATGTAATGTATGTAAGCTTCCCCGCCTGCGCCTTACATAGGTTCTGGTTCTTGATATTCTTCTGCTTACCCAATCAACCCATGGATGGAGAAGTCAAGTCATGTATATTCGTACTCGTATCATCATGACCAGCAGACTATATACTATATAATTCCGAATGCAAAAACCGACAGCAAGCGGGTAGGGTAATGTAGGGTAATGTAATGTAATGTAATGCAATGGAATGGAACATTATCCGACTTTTGGGATTCGTTATCGTGCACGGGAATTTAATTAATTTGTAGGTTATCACTAGAAAGAGAAAGTGGAAGTGGAAGTGGAAGTGGCACCATGGATCGAAATATGAGCTGAGTATTGTTCTTCTGTTTATCTATTTTTTAAGCTGGGGTATATATATATAATAATAAATCTGATGGGGATATTTTCTCTATAGTCTGGTTTAGTCTAGTCTGGTCTGGTCTACTCTGATCTAATTTGATCTGATCTGATCTAGTACTGAATGGACTTGAGAATACTGCCCGGATTGTAGTACTAGGCACAGTAGTATCATTCAACTATATAGATTGATTGATTGATTATAATTGGACTATTTGAAGGGTTTTCAAGTTCTTCATATTCACCATATTCACTAGAATTCACTAGTACCTACTCGTACTAAATATCAAGTAGGAAGTTACTCCGTATAATAAATCATCTTAATTAATCCTAGTAGACATATAATATACTATTTCGACTATGTAGTTCAATTCAAGTTATTAATTCAATTAAATTCAACTCAATTACTATTGAATCCTATCTGCTTTTTCAGAAGTCTAGTTTATTATTTCATCAAATCAAAATACTTTTATAAAATTGGTTAATTGATTAATCAGATTTGATTATATAATATATAATCAATAAAATAATAATAATAATAATAAGTGTAATTTCAAACCTCCACTGAAATTATTGAATGTGCTATTATTTCCGAGCTAATCTACTTTTCTTCACCTCACCTCACCTTACCTCAATCTCTCCGGTCTTCCTTTTCTTTTTTTTCTACTTTATACCTTTCTTCTACCTACTCCTTCCCCTTCGTATCTCAATCGCACATGTTCTTCTACTTTTTTCTTGTGTCCAATTGACATTATAATTGATCAATTTATACATAATTGATCTTCTTCTTCTTCTTCTTCTTTTTTTTTTTACTTCTGCAATTGTCCATTCTAATTGCAGAATTTAATTTCTCTTTTTATTCATTAGTATACACACATACGCCCGTTGAAATTGTTGAGGGGAAAGGGGGATTGGAAAAAACTCGGTATATTGTTGAGAGACAAGAGTACAGGACTCAATAATTTTAATAATGGCGGCGGAAATCGCTCAAAATCTTAGCTATGCTTCTCCAGTAGCAGATGCAAAATATGCACAAATCATTGGAAATTCTCAAATCGACGGCTATATAGGAAAATTACTTCAACTTAGCGCATGGCAAGTTGTTCTCACCATTCTTTGCGTTTTGGTTGCATACGATCAATGTAAGTATACAATTCTCTTATATCTTACCCTGTATACCATAATTTGTGGTCAAGTAACATTATTAACAAATTTACAGGCAGTTATATATGGCAGAAAGGTTCGATTACAGGTCCAGCATGGAAAATGCCCTTCATGGGTCCATTCTTACAATCCGTAAATCCAAAATTCCACGAATATCAAGCAAAATGGGCAAGCGGAGAACTCAGTTGTGTTTCGGTATTCCACAAGTAAGGACTTGAATATTCTCGACCACCAGCAGGAATTCTAATTGTCTCCAGATTCGTTGTTATTGCTTCTACTCGTGATATGGCTAGGAAAGTTTTCAATTCACCATCCTTCGTTAAACCTTGCGTCGTCGATTCAGCACATAAGTTATTGGGCCCAACCAATTGGGTGTTTCTCGATGGGAAACCACACGTCGATTTCCGAAAGGGTCTTAATGGTCTATTTACTCGCAAAGCTCTCGAAAGTTATCTCCCTGGACAAGAAACCGTCTATGATATTTACAATGAAAGATTCGCAAAGATGAGTGCCGACGCTGATTTCAAACCCGTCCCATTTATGTCGGAATTTCGAGAATTGAACTGCGCCGTTTCTTGCCGAACTTTCGTTGGTTATTATATCTCTGATGAGGCTATTAAGAAGATTGCAGATGATTTCTACGATATCACCGCTGCTTTGGAATTGGTCAACTTCCCTATTATTCTCCCCTTCACCAAATCTTGGTACGGAAAGAAGGCTGCCGATATGGTTCTTGAGGAATTCACAAAGTGTGCCGCAAAGTGTAAGGTTCGAATGGCTGCTGGTGGCGAAATCACTTGTATCATGGATGGATGGGTTAAAGCTCAACTTGATTCCGCTGCTTGGCGTGAACGTGAGGCAAAGGGTCTTTCACACGAAGGATTTGAAAAACCAACGCCAATGCTCCGAGACTTCACTGATTACGAAATTGCTCAAACCATCTTCACCTTTTTATTCGCTTCTCAAGATGCTACTAGTAGTGCCGTAACTTGGTTATTCCAAACCATGGCACAACATCCAGATGTCCTCGATAAAGTTCGTGAGGAAAACTTACGTATTCGAGGTGGCGATAAGAGTGTACGACCTAATATGGATATGTTGGAAGATATGAAATATACTCGTGCCGTGGTTCGAGAAATCTTGAGATATCGTCCACCAGTCATCATGGTCCCATATGTCGCTAAGAAGCCTTTCCCAATTACTGACACCTACACTGTACCCAAAGGTCTATTAAAACCAAGCACCAACTTAAGAAATTCCGCTAATAAATTCATATAGGAGCCATGATCATCCCAACCACATACCCTGCCCTCCGTGATCCCGAAGTTTACGACCGACCAGACGAGTTCGATCCCGAGAGATACTACTCAGGTGATGCGGAAGAGAAGGGAGCGAAGAATTTCTTGGTTTTCGGCGTCGGTCCGCATTATTGTTTGGGTCAGCAATATGTTCAGATTAATCTGGCTCTTATGATTGGGAAGGCTGCTATGGAACTTGATTGGGTTCATCATCCTACTCCGCTTTCGGAGGAGATTAGAGTCTTTGCTACTATTTTCCCTATGGTTAGTTCTTTCTTTCTTTACCCTTTATATGGATATGATTGAATTCATCACTAACTGTAATAATAGGATGATTGTCCATTAGTCTTCACGAAGCGATCTTCTTAGATTTAAAGTATTGGAGGGAAAGTAGAGCTAGAGCTAGAAGTAGAACAAACAAAACGAAATTAAAATTTTTATAATTTAAGATCCTTTAATGCATGCATTATTTTAGATTTGGCGTTGGGGCTTTTTCTTTTAACTTAATTGTTTGTTCAATTTTGAGGGGTAAAGGGAGAGAGAGAGAGAATGAAAAGGGTGGGAGGGTGAGAAAGAAGGGAAGGGGGGGGAGGGGTTGGCTTATTGAATTAAGCTGGATTGAATTGATTGATGGGCGGGGTTTGATAGCGAGGGGGATGTATCTGATCTGTGTATCTGGGAGAAAGAAAGAAAGAAAGAGATAGATGGATGGATGGATGAATGGATGGGGGAGGATGGTGATGATGGTGATGGTAATGGTGATGGTAATGATGGTATAATATTTGTAATTAATGGTTTGAATGAGTTGCTAGTGGGGATGAAATGTGAAAATGTGAAAATGTGAAATTAATTTGATGTTAATATAAGATGGATATGGATGATATGGATGATATGGATGTGGATGATATGGATGTGGATATGATATAAATGATAAAAATAAATAAAATAAATAAAATAAATAAAATAAATAAAATAAATAAAATAAATAAAATAAATAAAATAAATAAAATAAATAAAATAAATAAAATAAATAAAATAAATAAAATAAATAAAATAAATAAAATAAATAAAATAAATAAAATAAATAAAATAAATAAAATAAATAAAATAAATAAAATAAATAAAATAAATAAAATAAATAAAATAAATAAAATAAATAGATCCAAATCGAGAGACTCCGACTCTAAAGTCTCAAATCCTAATAGAATACATACATACATACATACATACATACATACAGTAAGTAAGTAGTATATCACATGAAAATGATCCCGTAAATGGATTCAAGCAATGGAGATGGAGAGATAGTCGTATAGATAGATACCTTATTTGATCGGGTATTCCTTTTCGTATTTCATTTTTTCTTTCTTACTAGCGAGCGAGCGATTCTTTCACTCGCTCGCTCGCTCGCTTGTATATGTATATATATATATAATCGCTACTTTGAGAATGCTTTGATGATGGGGATGAGGATGTATGTATGTATAGGATTTATATCGTCGATGTTGATGGTGATGGTGCTTTGATATCAATTGCTTCTTCGATAACAGTCGAGTTGTGAAGAGAAATAAATAGTGGTTTTCGATTCGCTATCTGCTCTGTTTTTCCCCTCGTCCCCTTCATCCCCGTATGCACATATTCCACTCTCACAATCTAACCTTCCTTTGCTTCCCATCCCATCCCATCCCATCCCATCCCATCCCATCCCATCCCATCCACCACCACCCAAAGAACCGCACAAGAAAAAAGTTAATCTCCCCTAATCTATATCCCCCCCACCATCCTCACCCATCTACCTCTCGATCCTCCCACCCTTAGCTTCCCACTCCTCCCAACTCCCCTTAAACTCACCCACGCGCTTCCAGCCCCACTCCTTCGCCAGCTTCGCCGCCTCCCGACTCCTGACACCCGTCTTGCAATAAAACACGATCTCTTTATCTTCGCCCGGCCGCTCAAACCCAAAGCGGAAATCGAATTCCTTGGGGTCTATGTAAAATGCGTCTGGGTGCAGGTTGAAGGGGATGTTGAGCGCGGTGGGGATGCGCCCGGTGGTTTGGAGTTCTTCGGGCGTGCGTACGTCGATTAGGACGGGGCGGGAGTTCGTGGGGAGTCTGATGGTTACATCTTGGACCTGAGGGGAGGTGTTAGTTTTGGGTTTGGTGTTGAGTTTTGGGTTTGGGTTTTGGTTTGAGGGGAACGGGGAGGGGGTATGAGATGATGGGGTGGATTAAATTGGATTGGAAATACGTACTTCTTCAAAAGTCCACTGCTTAATAGGAGGGGATTCATCTTCCACCACCACCCCCTCCCCCTCCCCCTCCCCCTCCCCCTCCCCCTCCCCCTCCACCTTTCCCACCCCCTTCCCCTTCCCCTTCCCCTTCCTCTTCCCCTTCCCCTTTCCCTTCCCCTCCACATCCCCCTTTCCCTCCCCCTCCGCCTTTCCATCAACATCAACAGAATAAGCACGTCTTTCCATCTCCCTCCACCCCAAATTCCTCTCCTTTCCCCATGAACTCGCAGTTACAGCGCTGCATCTCAATACACCCGTCGACATCGATGCATTCCTAGACTGGGAGAAGAGGGGTCGTAGAAGAGAAGAGGGACGAGAATGAGAGGTGCGCAGGATTGCGCGGGTTATTTTGAGTGTGGACATTATGATTCGATTCGATATATTAAATTACTTGTTTTGATCAATTCATTCATTAATTAATTAATTGATTGATTGATTGGATGCTGCAAAGTATAAGTAGAGAAAATAGTATGATAGATAGATTGGAGGCTTGTCGATTGAGTGGGGGGAAATAAAATTATAAAGAAGCTTGAGCTCGCTTAACTAGATATGGTCCGCCTTATTCAACAATATCGCTCATTTATAAATCGATCTTATTGATAAATTGGTTTATTTTATTAGTTAATTAGACTTTATTATTAAATAAAGCATCTTATTAATTAATCGATTTAAAATTAAATTTTTTAATTAAAATAAAATCTATTTTATAAAAGTAAAAAGATTAAAAATATTAAAGTTAAAAGAATTAAAGGAATTAAAAAGCAATTAAAACGATATTAATAATTTATTTTTTTATTTTTTGTTTTTTATTTTTTTATTAATAAATAAAATTTAATTCAAAATATTTTTTTTTTAAAAAAAGTATATTTTCAAAATCATCTAATTAGTGAATTAGCTAATTGATTAATGAGATGCTCTATTTGGCAATGAGATCTGATTGATCAATGGGGTAGGCCGATTTGTAAATGGGCGATATTGCCGAATGAGGTGGATCAGATAGAGCTTGCACATGAAATTCTACGTATAGAAATTTACCCCGGATTTTGGAAATTCCTTGTTATGAGTGAGGATAGCAGTTGGTTTTATATTGTAATTGTGTTTGTTTTTAGGTATTATGATTTTAGTACATTTGAATTAAGATGAAATATATTATTTTACGGGAAAAAGGTCAGTAGAAAGGTTATGAAGGAGTGGAATTGGAGTTACGCCATTGAACCATATAGCTTCAAATCGAGACGCAATCATATCATATAGTTCCATTCAGTGCCAGTATCAATTTTGCAGATAAAGTGGTATAATATACATGAAAATTGGGTATCGATCTATCTTAATCATTGAATTCCAAAAATCGAGCTCATCGCCTCCATCAAGAGTTTCCGTTTCTTCTCCTTAATCAATCTTATACCCCTCCTCTCCCCATCTCCTGAATCATCACTCATCCCCTAAAACAAAAACATCCTCGCAGGATCAGTCCCCTTCGCCGGATTCTCCTCCGGTTTCTTAGCCACCGGACTCCCATGCGCAAAAAACAAAACCTTAATCGCAATCGCCAACCCAGCATGCAAACAAACCACCAGAATCAACAAGATCTTACTAGTCTGTTTATCCGTAGCGCTCAGAACGGGGTACAAGTTTCTCAATAAGAAACCAACGCTTAGTCCAAAACCTACTCCTACGAAAACCCAATTCATAAGTGTGATGCCAGACCAGGAGACAAGAGCGACGGGGATCCAGACGAGATTCGAGTAGCCGTAGAGAGCGCAGCATTCGAGGAGATTGGCGGATTCGCTGCCGAAGTATTTGAGGGCGAGGAAGAGGAGAATGGGAATTATAAACGTGTATCCGTAGATCAAACCCGCAGCACCTATATGGTGAAGAAACATAATATTAGTAAATCTGCCTGCACATCTTCCACCCCCAATCCCATCCCATCCCATCCCATTCCCATCCTCTAGAAATAACAACCAAGAAAGGGAAAAGGAGACCTACCACTCAACAACCCAAAATCATAAGCAAATCTTCCCTCCCCCCTCTCCGCCAAATACAAACTCACCGTCCCCCCCATGAAAAGAATAAAAACCACCGTCGTCGCAATCCAAAACGGCCCATAAAGATCCGGATTGCCCTCCAGCACATCCAGAAAATTCGCCCTCGGATACAACGCCGCCCAGCACCGCGCAAGCACAGACGAGGTATCGACGTCGAAGAACTGACTGTAGAAGTGCAGCGACCAGAGGTAGCGTTTGGAGGTGCTTTGGGGGGAGGAGGTTGCGGGGGCGGGGAGACCCGGGGAGGATAGGGGTTTGCGGCTGGAGGTGGAGGGGTGTGTGCTGAAGTCAGAAGTGTGGAAGGAGAGGTCTTCTTGGAGGTCGGTGTGGCCTAGGTCGCCCTGAGGGTGGTGGGTGGGGAGGTGTTAGTTTATGGGGTGTTGGGATGTACGAGTTATGGGGAATAGGGAGGATAGGATACATACTTCTTCATCGACATCGACGACGACATCATATCCAGCTCCTGCCATATTTGATATGTTGTGTTTGAAACGATTTGACGTTGTGGAAATGCGTTAGATATGAGTGTCGCAAATACCTACCCTTTAATGTTCTTGTAGCTTGGGACAGCTTGCGAATCTGGAGATTGTGGGATCGCGCTAGTGATGCAGGTGGATTAATCCTTGTAAGGCGAGCATTCTCAAAATTGAGAATCAACATATGGGATGAATATAAAAATGGTTATTTTCATACAATTCGAATTTTGATACATTTTACAGAATCATTGGATAGAATGAGGATCTTAAATATTGAATATAGTATGTAACAATTTGACATCTCACTACCGCCCAAGATCATTGCCAAAGCTCATCAATCACACTGACGGGTTCCTTCTTCCAGTAGGATAAAAATCCAAGCCCTCCAACTGGTCCTTTTCCTTATACAAAGAACCACAAGATACTCAATAACTGCAAAATACTACAGTGATCCATAGACAAATGTATAACAATCTCAGGCTCTCTTTGATATCCTAAACTCTATCAAGAGGCCATGGAGCCCCAAATAACCAGTTGCTGGTATACCAGAAGAGTTCGCATTTCAAAAAACGTTTAATCTGCTGTATATGGATCAATGGATCGAGTATGTTACCAAGTGCTTGAGCTCATCTCTATGAGCCTCTGCCCTAGGTGATGTGCTCGTCTTTGAATTCCGTATCAATGCCGACAGTCTTGCTGATCATATTCAAATGGATTGAATTCTGGATAGTGCTCTCCTAAGTAAGGTGGATATGGATCTATACTCTTGTTGAATATGCATGTCAAGACTAAAGGCCTTCCTCAATTCGAAATCATCGATAAAATTCACATCACAACCATGTTAGAATCCAGTAATATGTGCTTGATGTTTGTCTCATTGCCTATGTTTGCCTCATGCTATTGTTCTTGTAATACAAAGCCAGCCACGCAAATAAAAAGACCATCGATCCATGCCCTGCACCATCTTTCCCATCCACATTCTCCTTTCTGTGAACCCAAACGCCAATGGAGCGAATCATTTACTTGAGCTTCTTCTTAGGTCTGAGTTGGTTGGTGTGTCCACATTTCTTCTTTCTGCAGTTGGTGGCACGGGGTGGGAGACGGGCCTAAATTTTTGTTAATTATTTGTTCCTTGAAGTGGAAATGCTGATTGTGAAAGTAGATGGTGAACGTACGTAGCACTTTCGGCAGATCATCTTGTCGCAGTTGAATTTGGAGGCGAGGGCCTTAAGAGATGGCTCAATGAGACCACCACGGAGACGGAGAACCAAATGGAGAGTAGACTCCTGTAAAGAAAATTTATGTTAGTCAACTCTAAAATACTTCTCTTCATCCCGCCTTATCAAATAAAGCCCCACGTAGAATAAAAGTATCATCTCTTATACACCCAATCCAATCCTTCCGACTCGAATCCGTAAACAAGAATAATTCGTACCTTTTGGATGTTGTAGTCTGCCAAAGTACGTCCATCTTCGAGTTGCTTTCCAGCGAAGATCAAACGTTGTTGATCAGGTGGGATTCCCTCCTTGTCTTGGATCTTGGCCTTGACATTGTCGATGGTGTCAGAGGACTCGACCTCAAGGGTGATGGTCTTGCCCGTAAGGGTCTTGACGAAGCTATTCTCAAATAATCAGTCTGCTATCCTCCAATTCGCACAAATAATTGGCGTCGCTTTTAAAATTTCGAACATCGTGTGGCGATATGGGGATCGTGGGGAATTCTTACATCTGCACTAAACACGGAAATTGGGTCAGTATGTTGTTGCAAATATTCTAAATATCAACATATGGGTAATAACTTACTGATTGCTGGGGTTCTTCGTTGTCGTTATTGTCGTTGAAATCTGTGAAATTCGATGTTGGAATTCGACTGTGTTCGGTAAGTCAAGGGCATGCAAGACCTAAAAATTTAGCCCCAATCACGTGCACACCTTGTTGATCAAATTTCTAGCCTTTCACCCTTCAAAAGATCAGATCTTCTACTTTTTACTCGATCCTAGTAAATTTGATTCAAGCTCATAATATTTGGGGGTAACCTTTTATTTTTCTAATGTGTAGTTCAAAATTATATCTTCTCTTTCCAATACTTGGACTTGAGTGTGATTTCTGGTATCTATTGCTAACGCCTCTTACCCCAAACCCATCCCCATAATCTCATACGCCTCTTTAAATTCCCAAAAATAAGTGATTGGTATCCTGAACCATCTACTCTTCTTCCGTGTCTGATGAATCCAATACCTCTCCCAATTCCTTCTTTCTTTCCATTACCATCCATGTCTCCAATCTTCGCTCTGTGGTGAAAACTGCGTTGATTAACCTCTCCAGAGGGACGCCAATGTTTTTAGCTACACACTGTTAGATATAGATTCACAAGTACAAATATATGTAATAACCTACCGATAACTTCATAGAATGCTTTCCCATTCTCTGGTAACTCTTCAGCCCTCCTATACCGTCTGTACATCTCTCCTGGTCGAACAATATTTTTGGGCTCAGAACCACCCATACGATCCACTGGTTTTTGTACCGTCATTGCCATATTAACCTCTTTCCCACGTTCCATAGGATCCGGCTCTTTGATATCTACATTCCATTCAGGAGGATCTGACAGTGGAAATAATTCCAGAATTTGCTCAGGCACTATATGTAAGGTTAGAAATGAACATTCAATAAGGCCTCATGTGTACATACTCTTTTGATCTCGGTCATCAATCCATGTCTTTTGATACCAATTCATCCAATCATCCATCTGAGTTTCCGTCATTCCCAAGACATCTTCATCTGTTATCTTGATCTCATCCCCTCGTTTCAATCCTTCAGTTGGAACATCAATCATTACTTGCCGCCATCTATCCCAATCAATTTTGAGAGTTGATGGATCCAAATCACTTTCAGGAGGACGTTCCACACCATCAAATGGTTGGCTCAACTTCGTGGCGATCACTATTAAACTCACAAGTTGAAGCTCTGGATTCCATGCCCCATAAAGACGCTTGTGTTGAATTGGATAGGAAAAGTCATATTCCAGAAGCGTGGCAAGATGGTTGACTGCAACATAAGTTTCGACTATCCACTGTTAGATATCATAATTATGGTTGGGTGTAAAACATACCTGGAAGGCTTAAGTCTCTGACATGTTTATAAAGTAGCAATTTGTAGTTCAGGGGCGGAAAGACCATCTCAAAATGAAGATTGTAGAAGTAGGTCATGTACAGCACTGTTTTGTAGAGTCTGTAGCCATCGAAAACAGCATGAATCTCAAGTGCGCCTTGGTAGCTAGGCGGTAGTCGAGCTCTCATCTCCTTAGGTATCTCTTTGATCTATAAATCGATTCAGTGACTGTCAAATTATCAAAGCAGAGAACAACTTACTGCTCGAGTGAAAAGAAGCTCATCTCTCGTTGCCCATTTAATGATTTCTCCCAGACTTGTTGGCAGTCTGAGTAGTAGTATTCCAAGGTAACACAAGCCCAAAGTCTCAATCAAACTCGGAAGATTTCTTCTCGTCACTGCAGCTCTTTTCCGACTCATTATACTCGAAGCCATGCCAGTCGCATATGTATCTGTCGTCTCACCCCCCGTTGTTGACCCATAATCCGTTCCGAACTCTGTTCCATACTCACTTTTATCTCCCTCCGTGCCCTGTAGAACCCTCAATCTCAATTCCCACAAATCCCTTACTACCGTCTCTAATTCTTTTGGGAATTTTTTCACTGTCACTAGCCAATGAGTTTGCTTCCAAAGAATTAATTGATAGCACTGTAGGTAGAGTTGTGTGGCGTCACCACCGCTCAAAATTTTCTCAACCCGATCCTTCTGCTCCTTCTTTTTACGAGATTTCCTACCTTGACTATTCCAGTCATCTTCGTCTTGTTGAGTTTGGGTGAATCCCTACAGTTCATCAGTGAAACGTCATATGATTTTGGTGGATGTTTACGCACAGCTTGTTCGTGACCTCTTTGGCAAAACTTTTTTCCATCTTCAATATAGAATTTTCGGGCACGACATCCTTCTTCTGTACAGCCCTCGCCCCTTCTAAACCGATGGTAATCGATATGCGAAGACATATTTACGTTGAAATGAAGAACCTAAAATTCTTGACATTTTCTGATTATAGGTCTGGCATTGTAATTTTGCTCGGCAAGTTTTGATAGGTATTGAAATAGTACAGATACCGGTTACGACATTTACAGTACAAATCTAATGTCTTTAAGGACTAATTTAAGGTAGTTACTACGCATCATTTTTTTACATTCGTTTACAAAGAATTTACTGTTGCACAACACAGAAGAGTAACAATTCATGTAATGGATAAATTTTTTTGGGAAGAGCATCGTCGATTTTTCTAGAAGATATGTAGTAGTCCCATCCCGAGTGCCCACTTGACAACGCCGGTCAAGTGTGATCATATAATATCAGATATGGCAAGGGAATTATGATATGGGAAAAGCCAGAAGAGATAACCAGTATGACCAATGTTTCTAGATAAAAATCATCCTACGCAAAGACCATAAAGAGGTGGATATCTGAAAGCAGCCGATTCCTTCAAGTATAAAGGAGTGCTGTGCACATAACCACACACAAAACAAGCCACGCTGTTGCGAAAACCCAGATATGATATTGCTAGAAAGACATTTAACCGGACTTGGGGGCTTCCTTGCCATCGATGGCCATTTGCTCGCCCATGGAGGTAAGGACAATAACGTCTAAAATCATGTTGTCAGTATGTTTCGAAAAATCATGTATGTTGGCTGTAAATGGACTTACTAGTATCCTTCTCAGCATCCCAAAGTGCACGGATCTTTTGTCCAACTTCTCCCTCTGGTAGCTTAACATCATCCTTAAGATCACCGCTCTCAGACATCAAGGAAAGGAAGTCATCGTCGGTGATATCAAGCTACAAAAACACATCAGTATGAATGTCCCATTCTCTATCCTGACTAGACTAGATTTTCTTACCAACTGGTATTCAAGACGGGTAACGTTTGGAACATCCATGTTGTGGGTAGATGGGCAAAGTTCTTCGAGTTTCTTTGCGGTGAAGATATCGATAGCGACCAAATGGACCTTGGCGTGACCGTGCTTACCAGTCTTGGAGGTAGACATGTCAACAATCTTACAAGGGCGGTTCTTGATGACAACGAATCCGTTCTTTCTCAAGGCAGAACATTGCATGGGGTAGGTAGCGGATGCACCTGCATCGGCAGACTCGAAGGTGTGCTCATGCTAAAATCAAAAAATGAAATGTTAGTCGTAATTCCACTTCAAAATTTCACCAATTTTCCATATTTGAACGTCAAACATGCGCGCAAGTACATTTTCTCTCTCTGTTGATGGTGGGGTGGGCGTGTGCGGGGTGGAAAAGGAAAATTCATCAAGAATGTATATTTCTTACCTGATTATCATCAACGGGGGCTTCGCCAGACATCTTGAGAAAAGGATACAACGAAAAATTGAAAGTTGGATAATTTCGAGTATTCGCGACGAATGAAGATGTGAAGGATTAAGGGTGGAAATTTCGAAGAAGAAGGGAAAGAAGAAGAGAATGTGGGAGATCGGACAAGTTTAGATGGTGGTAGAGGGGGTGTGGGAAAAGCAGCCTTAGCGAATATTTTAATAGAACTAGTGCAGGATTTTTTTTTTGTTAGAGGAAAAAATGGCAAAAAAGTGTCTAGGGTTGATTAGACCAATTAAATTATATGAAAACAATCATTTTTGTCCATTTTTGTCCATTTTTGTCCCTTTATCCATTCTAAGCCATTTAATGAAATGGGGGTTTTGAATTTTAATGAATTGTTGATTGGCCTTCCTATTTTTTCAAGGTCATTCAAGGTCATTCAAGGTCATTCAAGGTCAATTGATTATAACCGTTTGGTCTTTTTTTTTTTAAAAAAGGCTACGAGTAGAGCGGCGAATATTGGGCTGTAAGCTCCGAGGCTTGTCTTATAGCTGGACATCTGGAGTATGGATTATTATTATTATTTTATTGTTGATAAAACCATACCATCCATATCATTCACTTGGGCAATCGAATTTTTAACTAGCTTTGGAAGTACAACACCATACTGTACTTGTTGTTAATGAAAGGGGTATTTATTAATTGAATACTTGAAAGAGTAATAAATCATTGATATTTACAAGATATTCGTCTAAAGAATTGGAGCTCTTCTATTTCTTTATATGAATTCTTCAAATCTTTTCAGGTAGGCAAATGGGTGCAATATTTATTATTTACTCGAGTACTGAGTACATTGAAAATAATGGCTCTGACGGTGGGTGGTGCATCTACTTGACACCAAAAAACAATTCCGATAATCTGGTCGGTCAATTTGATTATCTACAACCACAACTTTAGCTACAACAACATTACTTACCAGAATACCAGGATAACTAATCACTAGAAGGAATCCTTGATCTAATCACATTTCAGTTTCAATAATCATAATGTGGTCATTAGATCGTTTATCAGGCCATACAACACCTTCTGCTTCTCCGCCTCCACCAATGAATAGAAATCTACCTCGACGTCCAAGTCATCTGGTGCCATCTCCAGTTGGTGGAAGACCAGCATACAATCCGAGATCCTCTTCCCTATCTCTAGTTTCGAATGACTCTACATCATCCTTATTATCATCATCACGAAAACCTAATGGTTCAAACCTCAAACAATCCTCTATACCGGTGGATGCGCCTGACCCTTTGAGAGTTTTGGGGAGATTATTAGACAATGGCGAAGGGATACACTCACCATCTGCGAAAGGACAAAACTATACAAATGGGACAACTATTTCAATAGTGGAAGAGATAGATGATGCTGAAATAGATTTTGGAGGGTTGAGCTTACATGATATTGTTTCGGAAGAAGCTCTCGATGTTAACGATGATGATCATGTATATAAATCACAATCAATTGATGAATGTATGTGCCATCTGTTATCCTTTAATGTACGATTGCTGATGTATGCGATTAGATGAACGTGATAAAAGTAAATTCGAAGATCTCCATCGATCGATTCGTGCCTGTGATGATGTCCTGAATTCGGTCGAAATAAACTTAACAAGCTTCCAAAACGATCTTGCTATGGTATCTGCGGAAATAGAAACCTTACAAGCGCGCTCCACGGCACTGAGTGTACGGCTGGAGAATAGAAAGGTGGTAGAAGCTGGTCTTGGTCCTATAGTGGAGGAGATCAGTGTTTCCCCGGCTGTAGTGAAGAAGATAGTAGACGGCCCTATTGATGAAGCTTGGGTTAAAGCATTAGCAGAGGTTGAGAAACGTTCCAAGGCAATGGATGCCAGATCGAAAGAACAGCGAAACATACTAGGAATCAATGACTTAAGACCTTTGTTGGAAAATCTCATATCCAAGGCAAGTCGTCTGTGGTCTCTACAGTTCTCTAATTACTGACAAGACTTAGGCTTTAGAAAGGATTCGAGACTTTCTGGTCGCGCAAGTGAAAGCTTTACGATCGCCCAATATAAATGCACAGATCATACAGCAACAGCATTTCATACGCTACAAAGACCTTTATGCATTTTTACATCGACATCACCCGAAGCTGGCTGAGGAACTTGGACAAGCATATATGAATACCATGCGGTGGTATTTCTTGAACCAATTTACACGATATCTGAAAGCATTAGAAAAGATCAAACTTCATGTTTTAGACAAACACGATGTGCTTGGTCAAGACGATGGATCCCGCAAAACTACGCTACTATCATCCAATTCTAAACCCACTGGCCCACCACATGACGCATTCAACCTTGGTCGTCGCATCGATCTTCTCAAAACCTCCAACCAAACCGCACTCCCCTCCTTCCTTGCAGAAGAAGACAAACAGACCCACTACCTCGAATTTCCCTTCCGCAACTTCAACCTCGCCCTAATCGACAACGCCTCCGCCGAATACTCCTTCCTAACCTCCTTCTTCTCCCCCGCCCTCACCTACGCCACCATCTCCCGCCACTTCAACTACATATTCGAGCCTACCTTCGCCCTCGGCCAATCCCTCACCAAATCCCTCATCCACGACACCCACGACGGACTCGGCCTCCTCCTCTGCGTCCGTCTAAACCAACATTTCGCCTTCTCCCTGCAGCGCCGCAAGATCCCAGCCGTGGATGGCTACATCAACGCAACATCTATGCTCCTCTGGCCCCGCTTCCAAACTATAATGGACACGCACTGCGACTCCGTCCGGAACCTAACCACTTCCCTCCCCACGCGCAAACCCTCCGCTTCCGAACAAGCCAAACAATCCGCAGCGCCGCACTTCATGACGCAGCGATTTGGGCAATTTCTGCAGGGTATCCTGCAGCTGAGCACGGAGGCGGGCGACGATGAACCGGTTTCGAAAAGTCTGATGAGGTTGAGGAGTGAACTTGAAGCGTTCTTGACGAAGTGCTCGAGAGTTATCGGGGATGAGCGGAAGAGGGAGAGGTTTTTGTTTAATAATTATAGTCTTATTCTGACGATTGTGGGGGATTTGGAGGGGAAGTTGGCGGGGGAGCAGAGGGTACATTTTGAGGGGCTGAAGGGGGCTTTTGGGGAGAGTGGGTAGGGTTGGGGCTGGAAGGATAGTGGAATGGGAAATTGGTAGATGCGCGTTCAAATCGAGATTGGAATCCTGGAGATGGATGGATGGATGTATGGATGGAGGGTTTGTATTAATATTTCTTGGATGATAATGATAGTAATAATGTATCTATCTATCTATCCATCTATCTTCCACACTGTTTGTTCTTGTCCTGGGGGTGGGTAATCTTATCACAATAGATCTAAACATAAATAGAGAAGAACAGGATCTATGAATTAGTCGGTTGGTTACAAATGTATTCATTACCGTTGCCTAAACCTATGACAAAACCCGTAGAAAATCAAAGTACTTTTATTTTGGTATACGGTATACAAACCCTGCTGGATACATTCCATGTACTCTATACTCCGTCCTGTTTCATCCCATTCCAGCCATAGTTACCCCATAAACCCATATGCATACCATTTTATCTCTCAGATTCCCGATTACCCGTCATGAAACTCGCAAACGTGAGTAGAAAATAAAAGAAGAAAACAAAACAAAATCAATAACTTTTCCCATCCCTACCCCCAACCCAAGCCCTCCAAACCGTCCTCGCAAACCCCGATATCTTTGGAAATAGTATGTTCTGTCGATTCATCACAAATGATAATACACCCACCAACACGGCGATTCCGACGGCTCGCGCAGGTTTTCTATATTTCCATAATACTCTATATATTTGGTCCCTCTTGGCAGCCCATTGTAATTCTCTAACTTGTTGCGTGAAGTATTTTTCTCCGTCTGTCATGCTTTGTGAAGTGATTTGATCGGACCAGCGTGCGGTTTTTAGGACGCTGTTTGGGGATATTGAGGACCATGAGGGCAGGGTTTCGGGGGGATGTTCTTCGAATAGACGGATGGTGTTTGTGATGAGGGATTCTAGATCTAGCGGTTTGGGAAGCTTGGAAAGTATCGAGTGAAGCATTTCGGGTTCGTCGGAGGGCGTTTCGAAGAGTTCGGTTGAGCGCGATAGAACAATTTGAGCGAACATGTAGACGGAGAAGACGGCTTCGCGGGCGAGGAGAACATCGAAGAGGCGCGCTATGGATCCGTATTCTTGGATGTCGTGCGCGTACATGGTGAGGGTGCCGGAGAGGGCGAAGAATGGTTGGGTTTGGGAGAGATGCGTGCATAGTGCTGGAGAGACGCAGTTGATTATTGAGGGGATGAGTCGGAGTTGGGAGAGGGCGGGGGACAGGTTCGGGAGCATGAAATCGCGGATTCGGAGGGTGGAGAGTCGGGATACGGAGGGGATGGGGTCGGTGGGTGAGAGTACTAGGAGGAGTACTTGGCAGATGTCGTGGTAGCCTTGGAAGTAGCAGAGGTAGGGATTTCGACGCAGAACTTCGGTTATCAAATCAGAGAGCTCTTCTTTTTTGATGTTGATTTCCTTGGGAGATTGGTCTGTAGATCAGTTAGCAGTTTGTAATGTGTGGAAGCCTTGAGATTAGGCTCTAAAATTAATATTCCGTGGCCATCCTACCATTTGGATAATATATAAATGACCTATTGACGTCTAAGGCGACCTGATCCTCATCCCCATGTCTTGGTAGCTCCCTCCAGCTAACAATATCCTCCTTCGTATCCTTATCCTTAACGGGACAGCCTAGTAGGATCGGCCCTATCAAGTATCATCAGCATTGAGTATAAGGATACCGGTAAATTATTTGTTAACGCACATGCTTGACGTCGAGCTTCATCCGAAATCAGGCCACCTTCGGAGGCCGCGAGACTTCTTATTGCTTCTAAGTCTCTCCATTTGCATGCATCCAATATAAGTTTGACCTTCTCGGTATGGTCTCTCGAACTAAATGAGGAGGCCGCAGATGACGATAAGGAGGGGAAAGGAGACGAGGTCCGTGATGAGTCTGCCGAGGATTTCTCTCCGTTCACTGGTTTTCCATTGGACTCCATATCAAGTATGAAGACCTAAGAAGCCTTTTATCATGGCAAATTATTGTAAAGTCGGGGAAAGAGTTCCGACCAACAATAAAGAAAAGGTGACGAGGATGAGGACCTTGGAAGCTATCCCTCCATTACCTCGTTTGGCGTCTTAGCGCACCCGGCGCAGAAAGTATGGTCCGGGTAGATACGACTGATGGATAGCTACCAAATGAAAACCCGACTGGTATTCAATGGGAAAACAACTCACAATGTCGCCTGGCAGCTTTATAAAATAAGAATTTTATAATTAAAATCTTAAGCAGGAAATTTTCTTGTTCTCTATGTTCTGTATAAATCAACTTCAAGAAAATAACTCTCCCGTTTTACACAGCTTTCTATTTAACAAGCCTCAGCCTTGTCCCCCGAGGCTAGGAAAAGCACTATCAGCTCTTACCAAAGCTAGCCACAGCATCAATATCAAAAAGTATTTTACTAATAACATCAGGTGTTATTCACTTGACATTTCCAAGGTTGGTCCTGTACTTCCATTTTCATCTATCAAAAAATCTTTCAATAGTTAGAAATAATCTCTCCATCTAATAGCATTCTGGCCTTCATCAACAACTCACGTGGTACTTGTTTACACACGTTTGTACCTTCCCAGCTTGAATGACATTAAAACATATTTGCTGCCTCTATGGCTGTACCTCTACAAACACAAGTTCGTGTTGACGGACGATGGGTCACTAGAACCATTGACACTCATACTCTTCTACAGCATCACAATCGACAAGACGAATCAGCAGAGGAAACAGTTATGAATATACAGACACCTCCAGTTTATGGTCTATTGACCCAAACAATCGTCCCCAGTCCCTTAGTACATTGGATTCTACCCGTTAGACTTCGAGGGCCAAAGTATAATGATGTAGCTTTTATTGGTGTAAGTAATCAAATACCTTGCTCGTGGGACCTATATGCCCATTTTCTCTCGCTGTCATATTCCTTGTTTGTTCAAGAAGAGCACTTCGTATAAGACTATCTCAATTTATGAACCAAGGGAGAGCCACATTGTGTTTACAATATGCTCTTGTTTTGATCTACTCATCCCTTGTGACTGATATACCAGCACTGTTATTATTTAGCTAGCCATGTTGTGGTATCAAACCGTAAAGGATAAACTAACTTGTTCTAGGATAACTTTGTCGAAATCAGAGAATTGAGAGCTGGTCCACATCTCTATGATGTTGTTCGAAAGGATGATTTTGGTTTCAGGATTCGCAATGCTAGTGTCATTGGTTCACTGAATCATGATGGCGAGCAAAACCTTGATACACCGGAAGACCATGTCAAGCAGGAATTGGACAACGATGTCCATATGGTGAATTCATCTCAAGCAAGGCATAGTCAGAAAGATGGGTCCAATGAGTTGCCTCCGCAGACCTTGGTTCTCGTACTCGACACCGGCATTTCTGGTGAAACTGTCTTTCTATTCCTAGATCGGTCAGATGATGGATCTTGGAAATTCGTCTCCACTCAACGACGAGTGTCTAAGACAATGGATAAACTACAAGCAGGAATGCACTTGGCTGTTGACCCTAGTTCAAGGTATATTGCTATAGGAGGGTCTGAGCAGGTTCTCACCATTTGTGCCTTGCAAAGTAGGGCGGAGTTAAATAGACAGTACATCAACAAAGAAGAGCTTTGCTATATCGAATCCGAGAAAGTTCCTCAGTTTGAGGGTACCATTATCAAGATGGAATTTCTCCACCCACCACCGGAAGATCCTGACAATATCATTCTACTATTGATCATGGCTAGATATGGTAAGATCCGAATGGAACTATTTCAGTGGGATGCTGGTATAGATTTAAAAACTTTTCGATTTAAAAGTCAAAATAGAAGAGGGCACGCTATAATAGAGATGCCATTACTCCTTATCCCACTACGTTTCTGCACTGCTTTCATACTGGTTAACGAACGATCAATAAAAGTCTACAAGGGAATTTTACATGGTGCACCTACATGGCAGGAAGTTCCCCAAGCCCGTCAGAAGCCAACTGAACTCTATCAAGGCGTCGGAGTGCCTTTATGGACGGCCTGGGCCAGAGCGGCTCGTTTACCCCATTATACTCCAATGAATGATGATGTATATCTTGCTAGGGAAGATGGCGCACTTTGCTTATTGGAGATAAAGAGTGATGAACCAGATTGCGTTATTACTACAATGGACATTGGGTCACTGCAATGCAATATCGGATTAGCTTTTACATCTTTGGACTACGCTGATTTTGATACAAGAAAGTCTGGCGACTTGCTAGTCTCTGGGGGTGATTCTAGTATTGGCGGAACCTATCTGGTAAGTGACTGTTTCTTTCGCTATCCGAAAAGCCACTGACATCTATTTTAAGATGCTTCCGAAAGATACGCCTCACATCAAAGAGTATATTCAAAACTGGTCTCCAGCAATAGACCTTGCTACGCTGAGCAAAGACAACCCAGATGTGCATAACAGAGCAAAAGATTTTGTTCCAGAACCGGAGTCGATATTCATCTGCAGTGGAAAAGGACCACAATCATCTATCACAGAGCTGAGATATGGAATCGAGGCTAAGATTGCTTTAGAGTTCCCGTACACTAGTGAGGTTATGAAGTCTTGGGTATTACCATCACGTGTGGAATCGGAACATGTTGAAGATGGTTATCTGTTGTTGCTCGCACTTGCGAATGGATCCGCTGTGGTTCATATATCCTCTGATCTGATGGACGCCACCGAGCTTGAGCCCACTACCACTCAACTGGATTTGAACTATAGGACTATTGTGGCTGCTTCTGATAGAGACTATGCGATCCAAGTCACTGAACAATCAATTATTGTTCTCAATTCCGGACATAGGTACGTATGCATATTTAAGCTGTCATATGGCAATCCTACCCCTCATTCATCTTGCGAAATCGATTATTAATACTTCGTGTAGAATGATAATTAGTGGATCGGAATTAATAGGCTCGTCTATTAATTCTTCCGCGGTTATCAACGATGCTGTTATTTACGAAGATAGTGTGTTGTTTACTGCCCATTTTGAAGATCAGCGGGTGCTTCGTAGAATCACGTTCGACCACACCACTGTTCCGTCCACAGTGCTCAGTTATCGGACTGTCTCAACCTGGGTTCCAAAGTTACAGATCACTTGCTTTACAATGACGATAGCATGGGATAATGAGGTTTTTATTTTAGGTCTATTAGATGATGGAATGGTTGCTATCGGATTCCGGGACGATCGCAACCGCTTGTATGAAATTCCTGTGCCGACTGATTACAACGACTGTTCTGATAGACTTGAAGCACTTAGCAGTATAGTTGTCATCCACAAGTCTCCTGATCACTTTGTGTTGCTATGTGGAACACTCAATGGTTTCATACTTTTGTTATATGTCGATAACGATGAGGGCAACAATACTTGGATTGTTCATAGAAGTCACTGTAAGAAAATTGGGGCAACTCCTGTCATGTTAACCAGAGATGATCAAGCAGACTCCCTCAATTCATTTTTTGTCATTTGCGATTCAAAAGTCTTGAGCCTTTCCTGGGATGTCGCCTATTCACCAATAGAACAACATGTAACGACCGGATGGGATCGAGTTGGATTGAATCGAGTCTGGGCATCAGATTCCATGGACCCTACTATGCAGCAGCCGGGCTTCAATTATATAACAAAATTTGAGCCCCAGTTGCCACCTGGTACTGAAAACAAAGTATTACTGATTTCAAATAATCAAATTTACTTAGCAGAGTTGGGGACTCATCGAAAGATAGTACCGCGTCGAATACCAATCCAAGGGACACCATCTCGATTCATATACTCACGCACGTTAGATGTTTTTGTTGTTGCGACTTCTACGAACGGAAAAAGCACACTCTACTTTGTAGATCCCAGAACTGGAGAGGACCTTTCATTACCAGCCGTGAAGAGAGGCAGCGCCCCGCCCGAAGATAGCGACTTCATAACTGGTTTGGGTAAAATTGACGATAAGATATTCTGCATTTACGAATGGCCCTTCGCTAAAGAGGGATGTACTTATTATTATTTGGTTGTCTGCACCAGTCGTGGTAAGGTCATAGTCATTTCTACTGTTAAAGAAAAGCCATCTCCAACTTCATCTAGTGGGAGATCAAGAATACGCTACTGGACTATACATAAAAGAGATTGCGATGGCCCGGTATATTCGGTCACTGGCGATTCTATGGGCCTTTATTACTGTGTTCGTAATATGTTACATTATGAAGTCCTCAATCTCACAGAGAAGAAGTTTGTACACGTAGCGTTACAGCAGTTGAAATCGGATGTCATCTCACTTACTTACCATAACGACGAAATACATGCCCTCACCAATCATGATTCACTACAGATAGTTCATGTTATTAGAAGTAGAGTGAATTCAACACTCTCTCCTGAATTTTCCGATCAACTCGCACGCGAAACTCTTCACACACATACTATCGGCATGGAAGATAAGATGCATCTCGTATCTGATAGAGGGAAGTGCGTGGCAGGTTTATGGGCAGGAGATATGGTGGTCAATACACTTGAAACCGTAGTTGAGGCACAATTGTCCTCTTCGATTGTCAGACTTCGATCAGCAAGTTGCCGGCCGATATGGGACGATTCTTGGAAAGCTGTTTCTTCAGCAGCTGAGACCCTAGGTGTTGCCATTAACGACGAGAAGTTATCGGAAACTCTTGGATTAGGAATTGATGGCTCTATTACTCATTTTACCTTGCTTCACGAAAAGGCATGGCGCTTTCTTAGATTCTTGGTCAATCTTGCTAAGCAAAGTGGCATGTGCAAGAATATCTGGGATCCCAATCTAGTAGATTTGGAACCAAAAGAAGGCCCAATCATAATACCCAGAATGATGCATGTGGATGGAGATACTCTAAGGTGGATTTTGGAGGGTCGAAATCTTGAAAGTTTATTCTATTGTGGTCGACCTGAGTTGATGGAAGGAAAGGAGGATATCTTTGCACGATTCTGTCAGCTGCTTTCTTTAATGCATGATGGGGATATGGAAGGGTCTATTGATGATCCAAACTTTTGTTTAAGACAGGCTTATGAAGATTTGGATGTCTTTCTTAGACCTGTTTTATGATTGGCATTTGGGCAAGGAGATAATATTATGAAGGGGTTATTTTGGGCAACGATGATAAAAGCTTCTAAGATGTTTTGCAATGATTGTTATGGACTACATGTATTTGGCAATGCTATAAGATGGGATAGGGGTTACGAGTAATGAATAATGCCAATATGATGAATACCATAAAACTCAATACTTGTTTATAGGAAACTTTTTATGTTTGACTGTTTACTCCTCAACAATATTAAGGGAGAAATCAAGCAGTAAATGACATCAGATGTAGGCATATGAAAGAGAAAATACAAGAAAGAAAAGGGTAAATTTATTTATTTATTCATTCATTCATTCATTCATTAATATTTATCTTATCTTGAGTCTATTCAAAGGGGGGGAGGGGAAATAAATTCGGTTAAATCCTTGTCTAGACTAAAATTGAAAGGCCAAAGATGTTGCATATTTGAATCAATCAAAATCTGCCCCGCGCGCGAACTTCCAAAAAATCCTTACAGCCCATGGTGCCCACCGAGCCCACCCACTAACTTCAAAAAATAATTATTAATATTTCCATTTACTCCTCATCATTCTCATTCTACTCTCATTCTTTTAGATTACTTAACGGTGATACGTAAAGCAGAGGCAGAGTAGAGTTGGAAATTCTTTCGAAAAATCACTCTCTTGTAAAGGTTACTTATTACTTCTATTTTATTGGCATTCTTTAATTAGATTTGTTAAGAGTCAATTGAACTGGTATCGCAAGATCTTAGTCCCCGCAAGACACAGGCTACTCTAAAACTAGCAGGCTGGATCAACAAATATTTTGCTTCTTTTTCCATCGAAACTGACAACCATTTAAATAATCAAACCCATACTCTATCTATCATTTACGTACGAAAATTTCGATTCATCGCAATTTGAATTCGAACCCTGAAACGTTCCTTACGATTTCAACATGGCACCAAAAAAGAAGAATAACAAGAAAAATGATGATTGGGAAGCGGAGTTAGGAGAAACACCCGAATCTGCCAATGCAACACCTACTGAAGAGACTAAGGACTCTCCAGCAGAAGCAAATCCCGAAGATGAATTCCCAGCGGGTGGTTTGATGGCCATGATGCGCAAGAAGCAGAAGAAAAATAAGGGAAAGCCACAACAGGATTTTGTTGAAGGAGAGGATCCACCAGCCGGAGAAGAACAACCTGATCTTCTCGCAGACAAGGCACCCGTCGAAGCTTCAATAGATGACGAATTTGCGCTGCCCGAGAAGAAAGGAAAGGGAAAAAATGCTCAGGCTAAGGCTGCAAAGGCCAACGATGCGGAGGATGATGAGACGGGAGCTGATGGCAAGGTTCTCACCAAGGCACAAAAGGAAAAGCTGAAGAAGGAGAGGGAGAAGCAAAGGAAGAAGGAAAATGTTTGTGGATACTCAAATCTGGCACATTTAAGATCTTTTCTAATATACTTGTAACAGGCTGCGAAAAAGAAGACTGCTGCACCTGCTGGAAAGCAAGAGGTTGCAGCACCAGTCGAGGAAGTAAAGCCAGAAGTTGCCGCACCTGCCGCACCTGCGAAGGGTGGTAAGGGAAAGAAAGTACCAGCTGCTCTTGCAAGATTGCAAGCTCAACAAGAAGAGTTGAGACGGCAACAAGCTGAGGCTGCCGCTGAGGCCGCTGCCGAGAAGGCTCGACTTGAAGAAATAGAGCGTCGGGAAGCCGAGGAGGAAAAGAAAAGAGAGGAAGCCAAAGCTTTGAGGAAACAAAAGGAAAAGGAGAAGATTGAGCAACAGAAGCGAGAGGGTACATATCTTACCAAGGCACAACGTGAGGAGAAGCTTCGTAATGAGATGAAATTGAAGCAGATGATGGAGGCTGGTGTTAAGGTCGGAGGTCTCGAGGCAGGTGAGAAGAAGAAGGTTGTTTATGACAACAAGAAGAGGAAGGGTGGAAAGAAGAACCCAGCAGAGATCAAGGTAAGCTTTCGTGCCAAGAACTATGAAAATATATCTAATCATGCATTAGGCCGAGGAGGAGAAGGCTCTTGCTGAGGCAGCCGAAAGGGCCAAGAAGGAAGCTGAGAGAATTGCCGCCGAGGCTGCAGCTAAAGCAGAGAAAGAGGCAGCCGAAGCAGCTTCAAAGCAAGCCGACCAAGAAAGTGAATTAGAGGATTGGGAAGCTGCAGCAGATGAGGATGAAGAAGACGTCAAAGATAGTTGGGATGCAGACTCTGACGAAGAGAAAGAAAAGGCAGCAAGCAAGAAAGCCGAAGTTTCTCTACCAACACGAGGCAAAAAGGATGAAGATTCCGAGTCCGAGGAAGATTCCGATTCGGATGACTCATCCGAGGATGAAGAAGCTACAGCCAGACAGATGGCTGAACTGAAGAGAAAGAAGGAGGCTGCCGAGAGACGTGAAAAGGCACACGAGGCTGCATTGGCTGCTAGATCGAAGGACAACCTACGTTCTCCTATTTGTTGTATTCTTGGTCACGTCGATACTGGTAAAACGAAACTTTTGGACAAGATCAGACAAACTAACGTCCAAGAGGGAGAAGCTGGAGGTATCACACAACAAATTGGTGCTACTTATTTCCCAGTGGATGCTATCAAGGGTAAGGTTGCAGTAGTCAACCGCGATGATTCTTTCGAATTCAAGGTTCCTGGTCTCTTGGTTATTGATACACCTGGTCACGAGTCTTTCTCTAACTTGAGATCTCGTGGTTCATCACTCTGTAACATTGCTATTCTCGTCGTCGATATTATGCACGGTCTCGAACCTCAAACTTTAGAGTCGATGAAACTTCTACGAGATAGAAAAACACCTTTCATCGTCGCTCTTAACAAGATTGATCGTCTTTACGGCTGGAAGAAAGTTGATAACAATGGTTTCCAAGAGAGTTTGGCTCTTCAAAACAAGGGTGTCCAGAACGAATTTGCTAAACGTTTGTCGGATACAAAGGTTGCTTTCGCTGAGCAAGGATTCAACGCCGAAGTCTTCTATGACAACAAATCCATGGCCAGAAATGTTTCCTTGGTACCAACATCTGCTCACACTGGTGAAGGTATTCCAGATATGTTGAAGTTGATCATTCAACTTACTCAAGAACGTATGGTTGGCTCTTTGATGTACTTGTCCGAAGTTCAATGTACAGTTCTCGAAGTCAAGGCCATTGAAGGTTTCGGTATGACTATCGATGTTGTCCTCTCCAACGGTATCTTGAGGGAAGGTGATCGTATCGTATTGTGTGGTGTTGATGGTGCTATCACTACCAATATTCGTGCTCTTTTGACTCCAGCTCCTCTCAAGGAACTTCGTCTCAAATCTGCTTATGTTCACAACAAGGAGGTTAAGGCCGCTCTTGGTGTAAAGATTTCAGCTCCTAACCTTGAAGGTGCTATTGCAGGTTCAAGATTGATGGTCGTTGGTCCTGATGATGACGAATCTGATATCGAGGCTGAGGTTGAATCCGATCTCGGTGCCCTCTTCAGCCGAGTCGAAAAATCTGGTCGTGGTGTCACGGTTCAAGCATCTACTCTTGGTTCTCTCGAGGCTCTTTTGGATTTCTTAAAGGTATCCAAGATCCCAGTCGCCAATGTTGGTATTGGTCCTGTCTTCAAGAGAGATGTCATGAACTGTGGTACTATGCTTGAGAAGCAAAAGGAATTTGCTGTCATGCTTTGCTTCGATGTGAAGATCGATAAAGAAGCACAATTATATGCAGACGAGCAGGGTATTAAGATCTTTACCGCTGATATCATTTATCATCTTTTCGATGCCTTTACCAAGCATATGGAAATTATTGCGGAAAAGAAAAAGGAAGACTCGAAACTCTTGGCTGTTTTCCCTTGTGTTCTTAGCCCTGTCGCTGTTTTCAATAAGACTGGTCCTATTGTCATCGGCGTTGATGTTATCGAAGGAAATCTTAGACTTCATACCCCTATCGCCGCTGTTAAACAAAATACCGTTACTGGGGTTAAAGAAGTTGTTGGAATCGGTAGAGTGTATGTTCCCCCACCCCCACACCTCCCCTCTTTTATCACAAAATCCCTAATCCCAACCTCAACCCCTTATCCTCGAATCAACAAAACCTCACTAACCCGAATAAACAGAACATCCATCGAAAGAGACCACAAACAAATCCCCATCTGCAAAAAAGGTCAACCATCCGTCGCCATCAAGATCGAAATGGGTGGATCCCAACCAACCTATGGTAGACATCTGGAAGAGAAAGATACATTGTATTCGATGATTAGTAGACAGAGTATCGATACTCTGAAGGAGTTCTATAGGTCGGATGTTTCGAATGATGAGTGGTTGCTTATTAAGAAGTTGAAGCCGCTTTTTGATATTCCTTGATTGGCATAAGGGATAAGGGGACTAGTGGGGGAACGGAGGTGAAGAGAGAAAATGGTGGATGGGGGAAGAGAGGAGGATGGATTTAGGCTTGGGCTTGGGGTTGATGGTCAAATAATGGCTGTGTCTAGTGCTTGAGTGAGTGTGTCAATGATCTGTTCCAAGATGGAGTAAAATATCTTTTTTTCATCTGAAACATTTGCTTTGGTGGGTTTGGTGCGGAAAAAGTCATACTTGGAAAAGAAAAGAAATAAATACTTGTAGATAACATACGTACATATAAGTCAAGAGAAGTTAGTTAGCTCGGAAGGAAAAGGTGATGAATGATGATTATGATGGATGATGAAGGATGAATGAGAGAAATGTTGCATGTATGTATGTATTTACTGTATAGATGAATGAATGGAACGCAATGGAATGGATTATGATTTTATATTTCACTTTATGTTCAACGTCACATCAGAATTTGCATTGCATGGATTAGTATCGACTATGCAAAAAGACTGCTGGGGCTGCATACTCTGTATATATGGCTCCCCGTCAGGTTGTCTATCTGGTAGTATATACTGTATTCAATCTACTCCATCTACAATCGAATCCAATACCAAATAACACAACACGTCGCAACAGGTACATCCATCCATACGAACAAACGAATAGAGGCGAGAAGGAAAACACTTAATGCCAACATTCTTGTTTCTAATCTCCCATTAAGCTCCCGTTGCTACTTAAATCATACGTCGAGCTTTCTTATACATCAAAGAAAAGCTATTGCTCCACAATCATTACCTTATAATTTGGAAAATCCTTAATGGGCGCCTTATGGGTCGATACTCTCCGAGTTTAAATAACTCCAATGTGTAGCTAATTGTTACACACTCCTCGTTGCCCAATTTTATCCAAACGTTGGAAAGTATCTATGCTCCACAGAGTCGGTCGAGCTAGTTGTTACTATACTTAATCTAATTTTTGACTTAGAAATTAGATGAAATCCTTAACTAACTATAAAGCTCTGGATATATTCACCATGATACTGTTTATACATTATATTACTTTTATTGTGTCTACGCACAATTTGTTTCCTATGTTTTATGGTATCATATAGATATACTTCCCCTTATTTCTATGTAATCATTTATCTTCAAGATCACGAATAGTAGTACTAGTCTTTCTTATCTTCCTGTAATGATCATCCTCATCCTCATTCGCACCATAATCCACAACCCATTCCGTTGTAGCTCTAATAATATGCTGCTCCGATTCCGTCGGACTACTTCTCCTTTCCTCCATCGGACTCCTATCATGACCAGTCTCGCCAATCTCACCACCTCCGTTCGTAACCGTCGTCTTCGACATAGCATCCTTCCAAGGCTTTCTCAATGAGCTCAATAATCCGCTGTGCGTCGATCCGTTACTTTTTGACGATTTGAGTCCCTGGCCCTGAGAACTATTGCTGAGTTCGGATAGGTTGATAACGTTGGAGTTGCCGAGACCGGAGGAATTGGGGATATGGTTGCGGAGGTTGGTTGTTAGGAGGCCGGATTGAATACTGGTCATTAGGAGGCGCGAGAATAGAACGCAGGATATTATGATGGCGGTGTTCATTTGAAGAGTGGAAAGTAGAGTCGGTTTGAATGCGCCTTGTGTGGGGTTTGTGGAGTGTATGGTGGGGATAAGATATATCAGGTGAAGGAGACAGAGCGTTATATTGCTTTGGGTATCTTGTCAGTGGGTAAATCTTGATACAGAATCGAAGGGACAAGATGTGAAAGGTATGATGGGAGAGTAGAAATGACTTACGATACCCGGGCTAAGAAAGGTATGATAACTTTTCTCTTCGTCCGAGGATCGATTTGTAAGAAGCTGGGAGTATAGAACGGAAAGATTAAGTTGCAAAAATTAGTGACAAGGTCGGCAATCTTGATAAAATATCAGGAAGCTTTCTTGAAATGTTAAGCTTGTTATCGACAGGTGAGGGTTTAAGTGAGGACCTACACGATTAAAACGCTGATTATGGAAAAACACCCAAGAATGTGGAAAGGAGCATTGTAAGCCGAGTCCAAATACAGAGATGGCGGCCCATAGTATAACAAAACGAATCAAGAGGCCACTGGCAATTTTTGGTTGTGCCCCGATTGTTGATGCGTAGAAAAATGTTGCGATGGATAGTTTGCTCTGACATAAAGATAGAATGAATAGAATGCCAGCTGCGAAAGTGGCCTGTTACAATTTAGGATATTTATGTAAAAGTACCAATTGGCTCTATTGCTACTCACTTTCTGATGCCCATATATTTGAGAGGGTGTTAATCGAGAAATATCCCCACTGAGCCCATCGTCCGCAGCGATTGATAAAGCTCCTGTTTGACCGAGAGCTAGTATCTAGAGATATATCTTTTTGTTCATGAGTACCACACGCTGGATGTAGGGAAGACATGATGTGAGAAATTAACGTAGCTAAGGAATCTCACTGTAAACATCATAGCTCCCAAAATCAAGGCTCCGTCAATGGAAAAGCTAAACCTCTTCAGCACTGTAACTTTCGTTCCTAGTTTCACTAGAACGACAAAGAACATAGCTACCGCCGTTGTTCATGCCACAAGCCCAAGATCTGAACCATGATATTATGGGTTGTTGTATGCGGTATCAGAGGTATTCCTCATGACGGCACTATGAGCCGTATCTGATCTGATATAATGCGTGTGTTATTACCACGTCAACTGAAGTTGGCCCGCAAATGAAATCAGACTCATCTGGATGGTTTTAACTTTTAAGATGGAAGGGAATGTGTGATGTTGATATCATCGAAAAGACTTCAACAAAGAGGATTAAGAATACTCGTGATAACTTCACTCAGCATCTGATTGTCAGAGTTGCAGAACTAAACAACTACCTCGCAAGCATGGAGGCGGCGCGGCCCAATGGGCTTCTTCTAGGAATGTTCATAAAAATGAGATGTTACGAGTAGACCGGGGAGGGCCATGTTATCAATTTCGTTGAGTATAAGTCAATGGTGAAAAGAAATAATGTATTCTTGAAGAACATAGGATAATGAAATTGAAGCTAGTCAAGCAATTGGGAGTCAAGATATATGATTATCATCTGGAATACAAGGGCATTCTTTCCCCGCGTTCTTTCCCTGCATGGCACCCAGCTTCTCATGGGAATCTCGTGGGTGTGTTACATATATGTGATGATTATTGATACCTTCGCATTTTATGGACTTAGAGTATTGGAGCGAGAGTAGTATGCGATGCACAAGGTTTTCGGTCCTTGACCCGGGATACTCTTCGTCCCCCGAATAAGTTTAAACCAGGCGGCTGCTTTCGTACGAGCCGAATTTACCTTCGCTAAACCTTGTCAAAAGGTACAGTAACAGGGTAGTTGAGGCATTTTGAGTTAGAAAGGGGGGAGACTTGAGAAATTTGTTGTGTTGGAAAGTAAATATTTATGTATACTTTAATTCTATGTTATCCAAATATGGAGCTCTCTGAGTCTATACCAATTTTTCTGCCATCACTGGACGACGCATCAAGCAGTGACTGTGCCCATGTGAACTCTCAGCACCCTCTTCACCATCGGTAGGATTATCAATCCCAAAGGTCTTAAGGATTATGAATCCAAACTTCTGACAGATAGGTCTTCCCATTTCCGTAGCTTCGAGGTAAGCCTACGATGTGATTAGGAGCTAGAGGAACGGGCCCTTCAATCATTAAAAAATAAATACCTCTCCATTCAAAGAATCAGCCATACCCACCCCCCATTCACAAGCATAGAGCCAGCGCCACGATTTTGATACCGAGGATCCGTCGTAATACTATCGAGTACTTCCATCTTATCCCTCTATCAGTCTCCACCAAACCCAAAAGACCCCAAAGACGCAAAAAAACTCACACATCAAAGGAACCTTAGTATCCCTAATAGCCCGTCTCCGCGTAGCCTGAACCCCCCCAATCAAAATCCTCGCCGCCTCTTTCTCCTCCTCCGAACCCTCCACAAAGCTGAGATCCATCACATCGCCCACAGCTTCAGGAGCACAACAATGCCATTCATCCTGCCTGGCTAATGATCTCGTCTGTTTCTGCGTCTTTTATGGCGACAAACCGCGAACTAAGTATGTTATCTCGGATGGAGAGGAGTCGGTCGCGGAAGAGAAGGCGTCATGTGGTGGTCCAGTGACGCGGGAATAATATGTCTATGTAACTACGATTGTGAGCGAAGGCTAGAGAACGGATTTCTGAAATGCGTCAGAAATCGTCGTTGATTTGGGGAATATAGATTTCTAACGGGATATTTATTTTTTCTTTTGGGGGACGAGGGGAAAGGGATTGGGAAATTTGGGTGGGCGACAGCTGTGAGATGTGAGATGTGAGATGTGAGATGTGAGAATATACACGGTTGGTTGTATTGACTGGAAGATATATTATATACGTGAAGGGACACTTTTCATGACTTGCATAGTTCTACTTCATAATCTAGACACATGCATTCGACATGATAAGGAAAGCGTGTATTGAATTCACATTCGTAAGATATCCTACGGCGCAGTACATGCATACATATATAGATTCCCCTCTCCACCGCACCAACGAACCCCCGACCTAACGAAACCGTAACCGAGCGAGCTCCCCGAATCTAGAATGAATGCCCCGAGAATTAATACCTAGCCAAACCGGATATCGGCGGAAGAATAGACAAATTTCGTTTCGCTCTATGACATAATGTCATATGATATGTTCAGTAATGAGTATGGATGTAAGGATAAAATTTCGATAAGGATTTAACGTGGAGAGATGGGTGGATGCATGGGAACTAACCGTATCGGATGTAACTTCGTCATGGATTTGTTGGATCTTGTCATGGATTGTGGTATCTTTAGCTTCTGGAATTCGGGTTGTGATGTTAGCAGGGCAGGCAAGGCGAGCGAGCTGGGTTTTGAGGTGGGGAGAATGATTAGATTTGCAGATGCAGATGCAGATGGAGGATCTGATGGATGGATCGGCATATGTACTTACGCGGAGCTGGGGTGGCAGACTCGTATAATATCCTCAATCCTCGCTTTCGATTTAAGGAACCTATATATATATATATGTGCCAAGATACAACCAGACGAATGCATCTCTTTACACGGGAGTTTGATTCGTTCTGTAACTTGTTTGTTATACGAATTTTCTGTTTGTTTCTTCTGATGTTTGGGATGCTTGGTAGGCGTGTATGGTGGCTGATGTTGTTGAGGTTTTAATACTCTCTACGTATTCTTTTGGATTATACGTATAGATATACGTATAGATATACGTATTTCTAGAAACAATGCTATAGAAATGATACTAAAATAAGAAATTTATATGTAAAATTACAAAATCATCACACGTGTTCGAATAGTAGTCGGCAATTTGAAGACTTGAGACTTCTTGTCGAACACCTAGCTTCGAAAGACTGTTGAATCATTGCGGTATGTATGTCTTGATTTATGTAATATCTATATGCTATCAAAGCCATAAAGAGTCGTAGTGAGGCACTTTTTCTTTTTCTTTTTCCTTAGACTTGAATACTCCCCAATTCGCTCGAATCGAAAGTAAACTCAAGAGTACTAATATGTTTCTCTCGACAACGAGTTTTGAAATTTCGGTTGGAGATGAAGAGAAACTTCTCCTTCAAGACGAGTACGAAAATGATCGGCAATTTCATACTGAAGATCGAGTGAATAAAGAATATGATTTGGGGATCTCTAGAAGGGCTTTTATCGCCCATTGTTTCTTCCTATTCTTGAGTACGTACAGATAATGATATGATGAATATAGACAACCAATGAAAGGAAATAGCAATAGTGATTGCAGCAAATTAGAAGAGAGGGGTGGCACATTCACGTCACTTTGAATAAACAGCCATTTGTAGTTTGTGCTAGTGAGCCCAAATTGCTAGATTTCGTAGCGGCAACCACTTGGGAGGGTATCATTGTAGCGGCTGGAACAGCCTATGGAGTTATAGTTACACACGCCAATAATAGCGGAAGTAAAACGTTGATGATATTAGGCTGCTCGCGGCTGCAAGGAACCATATTGAATTGGGATATATATGACATTTCTATTGTATCTATTAGGTAGAAGAAATCCTTGGATTGCTTGGTATGATGTGTGTGGAATTAGTGGGGGGATGGTCGATGTACCAGTACAATAGCATGTAGGTGAGTTGACATTGGATTTTTGAGTACAACGAGGTTGAGAGTGTAGTGTTTGTAGTGAGAACGGAGGTGCATATGAAATGTAGAGTGATTAGTATATTATAATGAGAGACTTTCTCAAATTCTTAATATCTCGATACAGGTTGTATAAATTTTGATATACAAAAAAACATGCAATATACCGCTCGCACCGTGTACGATCAATCTATACTCTCTTAACATGTATCAAAAATTCCAATTCATATTGAATATGCCTAGGTAATTCTTACCCAATAACTAATTTGAGGAGAAGAATATGCCTAGCGTGTCTCCGTGTATAGGACATACATAGAAAGTAGTATTTGCCAACATTTGCCAACACAACAAATTTTTCTCATTGATTTCCATTACAATTTTTAACCCCACCAACTGGGTCAGGGTCAGGTAATAATAGATAGACGTCACTTCTTTTTTTTTCTCCGGCCAAACATTCAATTGATTGATGGGTCAGGCTATCTATCTATTTATCGCCTGCCTGTATGCTCGCCTCACATGCATGAATAATGAATCAAAAAGACGACGTAAGAGAATAAAAAAGAACCACACTGGCTGGTTTGTTCGCCTTGCTTTGGGTTTGCCTTTGTCTTATCGCCCAAATTAATCCATGTTTATCAGGATGAATTTTTCCTACACGTGATCAGGAGGGGTGTGATGTGATATGATGTGGGTTATGTGTGTGTTATCTCATCCTCAGACCCTTGGAGTTGAACTGAATAATAATTTAGAATGTTATAATATAGAAAAATTACTAATGTTTTAGTACGAAAATGGCTCATTTTTTAATTGAAGTAAGTTCAATACTGTAAGAGTCTAAAGCATTTTGGGCGTTTTTTTAGTGAAAATCGATTTTGTTTAGTAAGAGCATTTCAATTTTATACTTTTATTTTTTAATTATAATTTATTTAAAAAAAAATTATATCATTTGAAAATTTTCATTTATTAGTATCTATATAATTAATATCAATTATTTAAATTATATAATTAATTTAAAATTTTTATTTTTAAAAATTTTATATAAATAAAATTTATTTTAAATTTAAATTTATTTAATTTTCTTATTTTTAATATTTGTATACTAATGATAATTTTAAATTTAATCAAATTATTATTTTAAATTAAATATTTTACAAATTTATAAATTATATCAATAACGTTATTATTATATTAAAAAATAATCAAAAAATGATTAAAATAATTAGATTTTAAAATTGAATTTTAAAATAAATACTTTAAATTTAAAGTATTACTTCAAATCACTATTAGTACTTATTTTTTTTAAAATCAACAATTACAACTCTTTTAAATAAATCTAATAATATATTAAAGATCTTTTAATCGATCTAATCTTTATTATATAAAAAAATTCTTTAAAAAAAATTATAATTATTAATTTTAAAAAAGATAAATATTAATGATAATTATAATGATTTAAAAATATTTATATTTAAAAATGTATTTTTTTTTTTTTAAATATATAATTATACTTCAACGTTTTAAATTATAATAATATAATATATATAATTATAATTAAAAAATCTATTTTTATTTATATAATCGATTTTAATAAATCATAATTATTGATTAATTAATTATTATATTTTAAAAAATAATTGATTTATTAATTTGTTTATATTTACACCAAAGTGATGATTAAATACTTTTAGACTTTTTAATGCATCTTAAATAAAAATTAAAGATTATTATTGGTCAAAAAATTTTTATGTGGGGCAATATATTGAAGGGTCTGAGGATGAGATAATGTGTGTGTATGTGTGGGCTGTGATGTAAAGTGTGATGTAAAAGTGGATGGAAGAGGGGAGAAAGAAGAAGAAGAAAGCAAGCAAGCATAGGCAAAGAAGGAATATGATATATAGTCCTAAGAGAGGGGAGATTTGATTTAAGATTTTGAAGATACAATTCTATTCAATATTGTAGTAATTTAAAATACTGGTGAATAGATATAGATATTACAATATTGTATCATATATGATTTGTTGTTATTATATAGATTTGAAATTGGTATTGGTATTTTTTTCATTAGTAGAACTTTCGCGAAGAATCTTGAAGTTTCTTCTTCGTTATTAGTCCCCTATTGAATGACCGTAAATCATACCGAAATAATAATACTGTCCGGACCGACCGCCTTCCCGCCTTACCGCCTTACCGCCTTACCTCTTTACCCTACCTTAAAAATTAAAAAAATTCTAATAGAACTAGAATCTTATCTCAAAAGCCTCAACTTATTTACAACCCCCCCCCCCCCAAAACAAAAACACAATACACAATACACAATTTGGTATTATTTCAAGTTCAAATAAAATCTTCAAGAATTTATCTACCGTTTCTCTTTCTTCACCTTATCATTCTATTATAAACGGAGAAGAAGTACTGCATCTCCCTGCTGGCGACATTTCAATACCTTTTTATCTTCTTTTTCTACTCATAAAAATACATTAACAATGTCTGGTGGGTAGTTAAATCAATCTCAACCAAATTTGGTTCCCCCCCTCCCATCTAACTTTTAAATGGCTCTTTTATACTGACAATATTTTTCTACCTTATAGTTGTCGGTGTAGACTTCGGGACTCTTAACACAGTCATCGCAGTCGCAAGAAATCGTGGTGTTGATGTCGTATGTGTTTTCAATTTTCTTTGAGATTGTTTTTCTTTGGTGGGGGTGTTTATCATATGCGGATCTATATACTGATTTTTTTACTTTGTGCTGATAGATCACAAATGAAGTCTCCAATCGAGCAACCCCGTAAGTTGAATTATTTATGCTTATTCCAATACATCTACACTCTATTCATATTTGCAAACAACTAACTGTCTTCTTTTTTAAATTTAGTTCCCTTGTAGGATTCGGACCTAAGTCTAGATACCTCGGTGAGCCTGCGAAGACACAAGAGATTTCCAACTTGAAGAACACAGTAGGATCTCTCAAGAGATTAGCTGGTCGATCGTTGAAGGATCCAGATGTCGCTTTAGAACAAGATTATGTCTCGGCTCCTCTCGTCGATCTCAATGGTCAAGTTGGTGCGGAGGTTACATACTTAGGCAAGAAGGAGAAATATACCGCTACACAACTCGTAGCTATGTATTTGAGCAAGATCAAGTCAACGGCTTCAGCTGAGCTGAAACTTCCCGTCTCTGATATGGTCATGAGCGTGCCAGCTTGGTTCACTGATGTTCAACGAAGAAGTTTGATGGATGCTGCTGAAATTGCAGGTGTTAAGCTTCTTCGTTTGATGAACGATACCACAGCCGCTGCTTTAGGTTACGGTATCACCAAGTTGGATCTCCCAAGCGCCGAGGAGAAACCTCGTCGTGTCGCTTTCATCGATATCGGTCACAGCAACTACACCTGTTCGATCGTCGAATTCAAGAAGGGTGAGCTCACAGTTAAGTCTACCGCATATGACAGACATTTCGGTGGACGAGACTTCGACAAGGCTTTGGTCGAGCATTTCGCCGCAGAATTCAAGGAGAAGTACAAGATTGATATCAAGTCTAACCCTAAGGCTATGGTTCGTGTTGCCGCTGCTGCCGAGAAATTGAAGAAGATCTTGTCTGCCAACGCCATGGCTCCACTCAACGTTGAGTCTTTGATGAACGATATCGATGTTAGCGCTATGTTGAAGCGTGAGGAACTCGAGGCTCTCGTTGAGCCACTTCTTGCTCGTGCTCACGTTCCTCTCGAGCAAGCTCTTGCCGACGCTAAATTAAGTGTCGAAGATATTGACATTGTCGAGCTTGTTGGTGGTTGCACACGTGTTCCAGCTTTGAAGGAGCGCATTCAAAAATTCTTCAACAAGAACCTTTCTTTCACCCTTAACCAAGATGAGGCTATTGCAAGAGGTTGTGCATTCAGTTGTGCTATTCTCTCACCTGTCTTCCGTGTTCGTGATTTCGCCATTCACGATATCGTCAACTACCCAATCGAATTCACATGGGAGAAATCACCAGATATTCCAGATGAGGATACTAGCCTTACCGTTTTCAACAAAGGAGGTGTCATGCCATCAACCAAGATTCTCACATTCTACCGCAAAGAGCCATTCAACCTCGAGGCAAAATACGCCAAACCCGAGACACTCCCCGGCAAGATGAACCCATGGATTGGAAGATTTACAGTTAAGGGTGTTAAGGCAGACTCCAAGGATGACTTCATGATTTGCAAATTGAAGGCTCGTCTCAATTTACATGGTATCTTGAACGTTGAGCAAGGTTACTATGTTGAAGATATGGAAGTTGAGGAACCAATTCCAGAGAAGGAGGATGGTGATAAGAAGGATTCAGATGTGAGTGATAGATTCTCAAGTCCAATTCAGGCTTCATCAGAAGACGAACCCATTGCAAAACGTCCCCGTTTGGGACAAGAAGATGAACTAACACCAACATTCAAGGCAATGGACACCGATGACAAGCCAAAGACCCGAAAAGTAAAGAAGCAAGTCCGCAAAGGTGATCTTCCAATCGTTGCTGGTACCGCTTCTCTCGATAGCGCTGCCGTTGCTGCTGCTTCCGAGGCAGAGAATACCATGATGATGGAGGATAAGCTCGTTGCCGATACCGAGGAGAAGAAGAATGAGCTCGAGACTTATATTTACGAAATGAGAAATAAGATCGATGACCAATACGCCGAGTTCGCAAGTGAAGATGAGAAGACCAAGCTGAAGGCTAAGCTTGAAGCAAGCGAGGTAAGATTAATTTCACCAAGTCACACAAAGCAAAATTCTAACTTATATAAATAGGACTGGCTCTACGATGAGGGTGAAGATGCAACCAAGGCAGTCTACGTTGCCAAGATGGACGAAATCCGCGCCGTAGCTGGACCAATCGTCCAAAGGTATTTCGAGAAGGTAGAACAAGAACGTGAGGCAGTTCGTCAAGCCGAAGAGGCCGAATTACAAAAGAAGAGAGAGATGGCCGAGGCGGCTAAACAAGCTGCTATGGCCATGGAGAACGCACAAAATGGTGATGCGGAAATGACGGATTCAAATGAGGCGGGGAAGGAGGATATTGTTGAGGAGGAGAAATAAATTAGGAAATAAATGATGGATTGGTTGATTGATTGATTGATTGCTGGATGGGGGTAGATAGGGTTTAGGTTTGGGTTTGTAAGGGGTGTGAGGGGTAGACATGGATAGATGAGATGAGATGGTATAAGAAAGAGAATTATTTAAAATTTCATGATGATCAGATCAGTGTTGATGATTATGACGATGACGATGTTGGTGGAAGGAAAAGGTGGGGGAGATAAAAGTAAAGATATATCATATCATATACCGTATTCTTATAACATAATTCTTTGTTTTTTTATTCAAGTGCAAGTTCATCAATAGAGACTCTCTTTTCACGAAATCGAAATAAAAGTATATTATAAATGAATATAAATATGTCTACTATTACGCTAGCTCAAGTAACTTTCCTTCAAGTTCCTATCCTATTATAGCGTAGCATAGCATAGCATAGCACATCATATCACCGACTCGGATGGATATACACATTTTTATATATATTTTTATTTTTTCCATCCAGATCTACATATGATATACCTACGAGATCCCCCCCCCTCTGAATCGTACTCGCTTCTATAGTTGTTTATTTGTTTGTTTGTTTGTTTGTTTGTTTATTTGTTTTGGTCTTGATTATGGTATTTGGTTATTGATATTACTGTGACAATTTAACGAATGAATTGGCGAATCGATTTTAATCTACTAGTACACTTGACTTGGTTCATCTATTATTTATCGGCTTTGGATTCTATTTCTATTTCTGATTTTGAGTTTTGGGTTTTCATTCTATTTCTATATCTATTTTGATTTTGAGTTTTCATTCTGATTTTGAGTTTTCAAATGGGGGGGGGGACTGACTGAGCTAGCTTTATGTATGTATGTATGTATGTATGTATGTATGTATGTATGTATGTATATATAGAACATGGGATTTGTGATAAAGCAGAGAAGGAGAGAAGAGAAGTGGGAGAAGTGGGAGAAGTGGGTGGGCTTTTTTGTGTATATTTGAGATTGTATATTTATTTATTAGAGAGAGAGGGAGAGGGAGAGGGAGAGAGAGGGAGAGGGAGAGAGAGAGAGAGAGAGCCACATGAACGAATGATTCACAACCATAATAGCAGAAAGAAGTATTTCGGTAGATAATTTACTATATGTACTGTATAAAAAATAAAAGGAGTTCACAAGTTTACTTACATACAGGGAGGTTGGGGGAGAATGAGAATACTGATTGTGGAATTGAAAGGCTGGTTATTTTTCTCGAGGAGTGGTTTTTCGGTTGTGGATATCGATGGATGGATGTGTTTGTTGTATTGAATTGTATTGTATTGTAGATGAATAGATTGGATGAATAGTGTATACGATGTATATACCTAGTTAGTATGGTAATAGATAATGGCATCCTGTATGGGGGAAAACGTATATGTAGGACCTTCGGGTGATTGCTATTAATAGGTAGTATTATCTTCTGTTCCTCCACACTCAATAAATACCCTACTTCTAGACATACTCAAACTACAGCCTGTTTTCTCTGCCACATGAGAAGCGTTGCTGGAATTTGAGCTGCTGCAAAAGTACATAAGACAACCATTTGCAAATTATAATCATGGGCAAGGATACTCCTCGCCTGTTCTATTTAAAGAGGGGGGGATTTTGCCAAATCATCACGCTAAGAGCAGATCCTCCATTGACAGCCCCAGATCCCAAAATATCTGCTAGCCTTTGTCTTGTGCAATTATTAAAAATTGACGTTGCGATTGCTAGAACGATTGCACCGCCCATAGGACGAAGCTAGCTCACGGCCCCCATGCCCACAACTAGTCAATTAGCCCAAATTATCGTATATACATGCATGATATACATACCTTTATCACAATATTCGACGCAGAAAAGCACCATCAACAACAGGTTTGAGATATTAATCCCACATCCAAAACCCGCAATGATTTGGAAGCTGTAGTTTTTGGCAGGTATCCCGCAGGATTCCAGAAGAGACGCTAAGCAAGCAAATCCGATGACCTGAAGAACCGACGAACAAAAAAATTAGATATAGCAGTGGCACTTTTGTTTTGCCGGCCAATGTTGGAGATACGACAGAGTTAATTGGTGTAAGAAAGACAAATGGCATAAGTTTTATTCCCGCTCGAAGAGGGGTAGCTCCATGAACAAGTTGCAATTTTTGCGGGAGTTGAAATATAGCCACGAACCAAGGCCCGCCTAGGATTCAGGAATACGGCATTTTCAAGGAAGTGAATAGGGCTCAGCCTCAAAACTACAACAATCGACTTACGGAAGCAGCCCTCTCATGATGCCATTTTGCATAAATCGTCAAGGCAAGACAGGCCCGACAGTTGTACTATGATTCGTTATTTGCCTTTCCCATAACATTAAAGATATCCATAGAACTCCGGATATCGTAAGTAGCGAGATGACATATGCTGACTTTCATGGAAATTGAGCGTCAGCTTTTTGAAAACCAGCAGTAAGAAATAGATAATGTTGCTAAAAGAAGAAGTGATGCCCCAATCACATCCACCTTAGCCAGCATCTTCTTTGTTATTGGAGGCGATTATTTTGCCCGTGATAGGGGAAGTCTCGTGGGATTGCAACGATGGCGGAGATAAGTGGAGGTATTGCCCCTGGACAACTACAGCACGTTAGATACAACCCTATGTCTTCTACAATCATATGAGCTACTCACTTTAATAGGAGCACCCATCGCCAAGTTGTATGAGAGCTTATCGCGCTTCTTGGAATGGGTCCTAGTAGCAGCGAGACTGCATACACACTACCGAGATTTGCACCATATTGGGCAAATCTTTCAAAGGGGGGACAAGCTCAGTAATTGGCACAGTAGAGATTGCAAAATATCACCACCTCCTATTTCCTGAAATGCACGAAATGCAACCATAGAGTTAATGGGAAAGTATAATGAAGCAATTTGATGCCGAGATTCACAAAATTGATTTAAGGATTGGACGGCTCCGTATGCTGTAAAAAATGATAAAGATGGATATAGCTAATCCCAATAATAATTATCTGCCAAGTATATCGCTCAACTTAGCAAAAATCACTAGCGCCCCTAGATGAATGAATGCTCACAATTAGCTTATGAATGATGAATGATGCACCGCATAAATGAATTTACCAAGGTAACCAAGCAGATAACTAGACATTACCCAACTAACATTGTTGAAACCACCTAGATTATCTGTGATAACAACCAGGAATGTCGTGACGATAGGAATCTCTAGGTTTGTAGAGAACAATAAGATCGCTAAACTATGAATCGTTGAATGAATGTTAGCTGAAGAAACGCGAACACGATTTAAGAAAGCACCCACGATGCACTGACTAATCAACTAGAAACGAACTCGTGTGATATAGGTAATTTGATCTTGACTCTCTTCAAAGACCATCGGGCGTGACTTTCCTTCGTTTGAATCACTCATAACGTCCCTTAGTAGTACGGGATCTGGTAGAGTGTGCATTTCACAATTAGGGCTAGTTTGACTGGCCTGATCGTGAGACATGATGTTTGGTTTTGTATAAAGCATCAGATATGAATGTGACAAGGCTTGGAAAACCTCTGTATATTCCAGCTGTTTATCTTTTCTGAGAAATAAATTAAATATCGCTCGTAATATTATTAATAAGGCTAGTGGAGTGGGGTGTTTGTAATCTTACAACATGCGCAGATTTTCCCGCTAAGGCTATTATCTCACGCCGAAATGGCTGCAGGATTTAAGGTACTTTGTCTACCATCTCTTCCAGAGATTTTCCGCGAGTCCTCTTGGATGCGCAAAATTATATCGTCCCTATCATTTTTACCCGATTTAGGTCAGAGAAATCGAAAAGTTTCCATAGTGTTTCATGGCCCCGCGCAAAGCCAAAGCATGTGCCGAATGCGAGCCTATTTACTGATACGGATGATAGTGAATTTGTACCTCTGACGAATCTAGGTGGCGCATGTAAAAATGAAACTAAAGCAGCAGATTTCGTGACCAGCGAGCAGATTGAAGTTGTACCCTCGGTGAATGGAAAAAGAGATGTGGGATCGAATGGGATTGTTTAGCTTAGCTGATACATACCACTTGGAAAGGCTGACCATGTGTTCGCACTTGATCATCGGTGCTCATTATTGCTCTGTAGAATGCTCCAGAGGAATTTCCTTATATGCGATATTACGGTATCATGGGATGGAGGTGATCATTCGTGTCATTATGCACAGGATCAATAGCAACTATTGCCTATCGTTAGTCTGAATCATTAATTCAATGAAACGCATGCACGAATCCTGCTATACACATACTACCCTCGTACTTGCACCGACTGCACCTTCAGAAAATACATGCTATTTATCTCATTACTGTCAGCCTTCACAGATTGTAGAAATGCCCCTTTCAACAAGTCGAAACCTATCGCATATTGAAATGATATACGAAGTTTGAAAGGCTATTGTTTAATTGCGTTTGAACATTGAAGTGTGATTGTTTAATTCAAATTTGAATATTGAAGTATAATTGTCCAATTCGAATCAGAATTGGAGCATGATCGTTCAATCTAAATTCAGATATTAGCATTATTCGATTATTTCGTCTGAGAAGACCCTAGTCTACCCCAACTAACCGATGGCAAATTGCCGTTCTTATTAATAATCGTCGCTTAACCCTATAAGCGAAGCGATTCTTACAACTTAATCCCCCTTTATCAATAATATTATTAATGGCAGATTAATGATGATTAAACAATTCTATCTCAACCTCAAAAATAGCCTCGAAATAATTTTAAATATTCATCCAACTTGAAATCCAATTTCAAGATTCTTCAGCTAAACCGCATATATAAATATTTTAATAACTTGAAGTTTTTTAATATATTAACTATCTTTAGCTACTAGTAGTACTAGTATCTAACTAGTAATGAGTTTCCCTAACTTTTTTTATTTAAAAAATTCACTAATAGTTGGCTTTCAGAATCTTTTCGAATACTCGAAGAGTAAAAGACGATGAGTAATCAGGTTAGCAAATAGCCCGCATCTACACGAATGCACGCCAGAACATAAAAGACGCCTACCCGTCCGGGATATGACCCCAATATTTATCGATAACGCGGCGCGAAAATGCGGCGCAGTAATTCAACCACCCTAGCTCTGAGAAATTATTTTTATTCAGGCCTTTTGGCACGTAGCTAGAACCTGATTCTACTTCATAAACGCAAACACTCACTCTGAAGCGAGAAACTATTCTACTAACAACTAACGAAGTCTGCCAAATGGCTATCTCAACCTTCGTAGGCGATATCATTGGTTATATAATATATGTTTTGATCACCAAGGGGTAGTACTACCTTTCACTGGAGCTGCTGGGCACTAATTAGACCATTAGTGCATTTTAGTTTATGGCTATCGTATTTTCGTTTACCCGCTCCATTTCTATCCAGGGCCATTTGTTGCGGAATTCACGGATTGGTATGGTGGATACCATGCGTTCTTCCGCAGATTACACTTAGTAACTGACCGAGACCATCCGTTCTACGGTGGGTGGTATGAGCCCATGTTGGCTGTTCAACGCTAATTATCGAAATTATAGGCCCAGTAATTTGACAAGGACCGAACAAACTGGTATTTAACACTGTCACAGCCCTGCATGGTAATACCACCTTTGAGTTCTTTATTTTCAGGTCTAATGATATTAGAAATCTATCAAAGCGAGCGTCTCTTCAAATCGCGGGCGTATTTGGTCACTCAAGCAGCCCCGACAGTCTTCAACTTGTTCAATGTCCTGGACAAACGCTTGCATGGCGTCAGGCGCCGAACAATCAGACAGGGCATTAACGATCAAGCCATGCGAACGTTCGAACCTTATATGATGTCGCACCTCAATATATTCTTGTGCCATTTACCTGAGTCTTCTAGTAAGCCCAACAAAGTTGTGAACTTGAGCACACAACGCAAATACCTTGGCATGAACGTTGTAGGGGAGCTTGGCTTTGGCGCCAATCTTGCCTTGCAAACATCATCCAAAAATTGATTCATGATCAAAGGACTGAGAACCTCGAGCTTTCGGTCAAATACTTATATGCAGTTTCCTCTATTGAAGAAAGTCGGCCTGGAGCTCCTTATATATCCTTTTATCTTGACCCAATAAATGAAGTACTATAATACATTGAGAGATCTCATCCTAGTACGGTGCTCCAAAGATAAACATGCTAGAAACGACCCCTATTCCTTTGTGGTCGATATCAAAGATCCAGAGACCGTGGAGGGGATGCGCCTTCGAGATATATGGAGTGATGCGGCGTTTTTCATGCCTGCAGGTACGTTATCCTGGGCGTTTAACCATAGCCAAGGACCACTAGTAACAAAAACTCAGCTAACTATATATGTGTATATGAATAGTGGCCGACATAACGTCTACTGCAATGTCTGCTGCTTTCTTCTACCTTTCAAGATACCCCGCCTGCTACCAAAAACTGGCTGGGCAGATACGAAACACGTTCACAACCGGTGACGAGATACGCAGCGGACCCAAACTCAACGATTGCTTATAACTGCGCGCCTGTATCGATGAGACTCTACGCCTTTCGCCGCCGATATCCACAACTCTGTGGCGCGAGTTGCCTACTACGGACAAAGAACCATTCATTGTAGATGGACATGTGATACCTCCAGGAACGCAACTTGAAGTCAACATCTACGGTATTCACCACAACCCTGCATAATTTCCTGACCCCTTCGTCTTCAAGCCTGAGTGCTGTTTGGATTACCATTCTTCGTCTCCTAACCAGAAACAGCAGGCATCCAGGAAAGTACTTGGTGCATTTACCCCCTTCTCTCTCGACTCGCGCGGATGTGCGGGTAAAGCAATGGCATATATAGAACTAAGTCTTGCGATTGCTAAGACGTTGTCGTATTTGGATTTTGAGAGACCAAAGGGAGAATTGGATATGGTTGGGGTGGGGAGAGAAGGAACCGGATTGGGGAGAGAAAGCAAGCTGGAATTTCAATTGAAAGATCAATTTACCACTGTGCATGAGGGTCCTAACTTGTTGTTTCGGCCGAGAAATGAGGATTGGACAGAATTGGGAAGAGAGAAGGCTGATGATTGAGTGGGTTGTTTCAGGTGGATATTTCAGTTTTCCTTTGGAGGGGTTGCCTTTTTCTTTATTTTTTCTCAGTTCACATGTGATCTCAGTAGAACCCGTTTCAAATCTAGGAGTCACATCTTGGGTAGAAACATATGTATCCTTTGCTAGACCTAGTTTTTCCATGGCCCTGGCGTAATAAGGCTCATTTACCCGTGGGGTAAGTACCAATCCATGTCCTTCCTTCCTTCATCCTACCTACCAAGGTGTCTTCCTCTTATAACACTCATCTTCAAATCGCTAGAAATCCTCTTCTGCTGATGCCGTTGCTGGTGCCAGGGCTTGAGCTGTTAATTCTTGTGCTGCTGATGCTTATCTCGGTGTTGTATATTTGAATGCTGACATTGAGTTCTTTACCGTAGTATGAGGCTATTGGACAGATGTATTGTGGGGCACAAGCTTCAGCGGTGTGCTCCGAGGGGTGAGGGTGAAGATTCCTGGTTGACCGGAGATTCTTCAATCTCAGGGTCGATGGACGATTCCTATCCAATTCTCTATTATAACTTTCCTGCAACTGTTCGACCTGATATCTCACACGTCCCCCCCCCCCCTCCCCCCCCTCATCCTCCCCATCCTTCCCGTTGTTAAATTCCGGATTTTACAACTGATCCGTATCTCGTCTCTGCTTTCCCATACCACCACACATACCGAATGGATCCGACAAAGGGGTAGGTGAAGTAGGCGCATTCGATTCGGGCGCTGCTCATTCATAATTTCATCTAATTCCCTATTGTATCTCTCCTGCAACGGTTCAACCTGATATAGCACCCTATACTTTCGGCCCTTACTCCGCCGGGCAAAATCCATTTGCAAGGTGGCTACGTCCCTTGCCCCGTTTGTTGGGATTCTCAATATCATCATCAACATTATACTGTACGAAGTATTAGAGGCGGTATTATACATTAGTTGGATTTTATCTCCTGAGCGGTTTGTTTCTATCTAATTAGACTTGACTTTGAGTTTACTATGTATCGCTATAGGATAATGAAATCTGGTTAATTAGGGTGTGGATGTTGTTGTAGGCATTGGATCATTCATTATCTTGAATACACTTTTGATTACTTAAGAAAGATATAGGAGTTATCACAGGTGTTAATAATACAAAGTATGTAGATAATTCGTCCAATCCCAAATCAAAGTCGAAAAAGATTATTTTATGATATTCTTGTACAAATTGGAATTGTTGAGGTGATGATTCGGATATAGATAACACTCAACTTAATTATTTTTACGTTCTTCGTATATCCACACACTCGTTCCTATCTCTTATTCCCCCCTCTCGCCAAATCTAATGTATGATATAATGTGATGTTATAGCTTCGGTTCAAGGAGCTTTCATAAGCAAATATTTTTTATTTCCCACATCCACATCCCCATCAGCAGAAACATCCTCACCCGCTGACGTTCTCAACTCGAATTTCTCGCCCAATTTCACCGCAACCTGCGCCCCCAAATCCCGAATCGTCCCCGCTCCCAATATCTCAATCACACTAACATTAACCCCCAACTGTTGCCGAAACCAATTTCTTAACTCAATAGCAACTAGAGAATCGACACCTAATTTGTCCAGGTTTAAATCAAGTACTAGTTCTTCCAGGGGCCGTAACATGAATTCGAAGAGAGTGCTGCCAATTTCGGTGGCTAGATATGTGACACTGGATGGTAGGGAGAGAATGGAAGGGTTGCTAGAGATGCTAGTGAGGAATTGTTTGATTTTTGTGTTGCTGGAGTTGCTACTACTATTGTTGTTTGAGCGTGTGTTGTTGTTCGAAGATGTTAATTCCATATTTCGATAGCTGGCCATTCGACGATCTCGCTTCCAGGATGTGCGGTTATTAGGCGCGGAGAGCGGAAGTGTTGATCGTAGACCAATTGCCAATTGACCTTGCGCAGCGAAAAAATTCGTGCTCCTCTCTTCATTTCCTTCTGCTTCTTCGTTTTCTCTCTTCTGTTTCTGTTTTCGCAATGCCGATACTGCAGGTAAGGCTTTCTCAGCTTGCATCAAAAGCTGCAGCGAGTCCAATAGATCCTGCTCGTGCAAAACGTGCGTCGCCGTACTCCTAAAATGTTCCAGCACAAATGGATTCCCGCTCACGTATCCAATATCCTCCATAACGCCGATATCAAGCACAGAGGCTGGGAGTCCGAGCCCGTGTCGGTATTGCACAAAGGCGTCTAGGAAACTGTTTGCGGACGCATAATTGGCTTGTCCGTGTTGGCCTCGAAGTCCGGACCATGAACTGAATAGGATGAGGAAGTCTATGGGCATGCTTTGCTGTTGCAGCGCGGCGTGTAGGTTGTATGTTCCGAGGACTTTGGGGGATATGGGCGTGAGCCAGTCGGAATGTGTCATTTCTGAGAAGGCTCGGTCCTAAGGATGATGTCAATTCTATTTCTAATTTAAAATTGGATGGGATGGAGAAAAGAGGAAGTTGCATGTGGGAATTAGAATGGGGATGTACCTTGAGCACCATCGATATCTGCATAGCACCCGCAATAGGCAGACTCGCTTCTTTCACCACACGCTCCACATCATTGAGCGCCACTACACTCCCCGCAAAAAACTGAGCCTTGCAACCCAAAGCCTCTAACTCCCTACAGAAAGGATCCTCGGCTGTGATACTCCCCGCAGACCTCGAGAGAAAAATAAGATTCCGCGCTCCATGTTCAGCCATCCAAATTGCTACTGATCTTCCGAGACCTCCAAGTCCCCCAACTAGTAAGTAGGATGTATCAGATCGTAATTGCAGCACTGGTAAAGTTGGAGATATCTCTAGATCTGTGGGTGAAATTGGCATCGTGACAACTATTTTGCCAATGTGTGTTCCTTTTTGCATGTAGCGGAAAGCGTCTTCGACATGAGTTGCGGAGAATACTTTAATAGGATGAATGGGCGTGATTTTTTTGGATTCGTAATATTCCATGCAACGTTTTAACAACCTAGAGTAGTGAGATCATGAAAGGTTAATATCCATCTTATTTGATCCTCCACATATCGATTCTCAAAAACCTAGAGTAAAAGAAAACAGGATGAAAAATTCTCACTTGGAAGTTATATCTGGCCTCTCGGCACAGATCTGCGCAAAATCCACACCAATATAAGAGCGGTTTTGCTCGAATGGTCCAAGAGCAAGATTTCCCCTTCCAATTAGATCTCGCTTGCCGATTTCAACCATAGTCCCGAATTCGGCTACGCATTTCCATGAAGCATGCAGGAGCTCTCCCGATAATGAGTTGAGAACTACATCGACGCCAACGCCGTTTGTTTCGCGCTTCACATCGGAGAGAAAGGATATGTTACGCGAGTTGAAGATGTGGTGGCGTGGAATACCGAAGGTTGACATGAGATATTGGACTTTTTCTTCGTTGCCGACTGTTACTAGTATCTGTTTTTTTATTAGTTTAAGTCATTTTACTGGTGCTGCTGGTACTGGGATAGCGTAGGGGGAGTAAGGGATGGTTTTACCTTGGCTCCGACCATGCGACATATCTGAATAGCTGCAATACCAACACCTCCACATGCTGAATGAATAAGTACAGTCTAAATGATGTCAGTAACGGAAGGCTGGTCGAAAGAGAAGAGGGTGAGATAAGACTAAATACCTGATGCTTCTGCAATCTTGCCATATCTAGCAAAGAGTGTATCACAGTGCCATAAACACAAGGCATAGAAGCAGCATCCTCAAAACTAAGATCATCAGCCATCTTCACACATAGTTTAGAAGTGGTAACAAGTCGAGTTGAGAATGATCCACTGGCAAACACAATGACACGATCTCCTGGCTTTAGGGGGGACTCGGGTCCGGCTTTACGAATTATGCCAGATCCTTCACATCCAAGACCATCTCCTTCGACTTTCTGTCCTTCGACTATACCCATGGATATCAGAACATCCTATTGGAGTCACAAAGTCAGAATATGGGGATTGGATGATTCATAGTAGATGGTGAGTCAAAAACACGTACCTTAAAATTCAATCCCACAGCGCGCATCTCGACCTCAACATGATCCCCCTGAATCTCCGCTGTTTCATATTGCACAAACCCTAAAGTTTGCAAGAAGCCTCTCTTTTTAATATCTAACTTCCGTGGCATACTCTCTTGCATTGGTGCTGTCAAAGAATCTTTAACCGAAATAAAGGAGAATCGACTGTTATGCACCACTCCATCTTTGACTGCCCATTCAAAATCAGGATCCAATTCGTTTTCTGCCTGATCCTCAATTTGTGATTCAAATTTCGAGAATACCTCTAACAAAATATCCCAGGACGACTTCTCGAATTTATCAAGTTCCAGTGTTGCCCATTTTATCTCGGTTTCGATGCGTATTGTTCGTGCGAGACCTAGGGTCATGGCATACCGCGGATCGGAACAATTGATTTGACAAGCTTGTGTTACCCACAACATACCACAAGAACCAAGATCATTGATGAATTTCTTCATCGAAGTGAATCCTTCCTTGTTCAGATCATGCACGAATGGGCCGTTCAAGTCAAGAAGAGAAACCACATTCTGATTTGGCGGAGGGGTTTCCGAAATTTTGCAAATTTCAACGGTATATCCATGATCGAGGAACACGGCTTTGATTTCTTCAATTTGTGGGCCATTTTCACTTATTGAATCTATGAGGAATGTGATGCGCTTTTCCTCATGAGTTGCTGTATGTGTTGAGTATGTTGCCATGATATTGGCGTTGAACTGCCCATCATATCCAATGCTTTTGACGTCTTGGAAACCAGCTTGGGTAAGTTCATGCTCCCAGGCTGATGGTGATATGTAAGGTTCTGAGATGCGACCTTCGTCTCTTCCGAGCCACCAACCCGGGAAAACCCCCTATAGATTGTGTTAGTCTCTATTGGTTGCTGAAGAAGAGATTAGGGGAAGTAAAAAAATGTGAAAGTAAAACGTAAATTGGGAGAGGATCATGCTTTCTTACCATGACATAGTTAATCCATTTGGTTTCTGTGAATTGTCAGCAACTACAAAGAGCTTTGGGACATATGTAGATCTATCTATAAGACACAGGTAACACTTACGAGGGCAAAGTTCCTGTAAAAAGAAGTGTCCATTTGGACTCAACAATTTACGCACGTTCTGTAGTGTCTCCTGAAGTTTGGCCGTTGCATGGATTACCTATGACAAAAATCAGCAGCAAATACCAAAAGATCCTAATGTTACTCACATTCGAAGCAATAATTAAATCATACGAATGTTCTTCAAATCCTTGCTTAAGTGGATCAAGCGATATGTCCAATACCGCGTATTCCATAGCTTGAGCATCTTTGAATCTTTCCTTTGCCGCAACAAAGAAACCCGAAGATATATCTGTAAAAGTGTATGAGAAGTACATCCTCTCTCCACTCTCCGAGACAAAGTATTCCAAACACTTGGCTGTTGTACCACCAGTTCCCGCGCCAATTTCCTGCAAGATCAGAGAGTCAATGATTGCCTATTTTGAAAGTACTCCAAAGGGAAAAGGGGGTTTAATTCAAAAAAGAGAAATAAGAAGAACATAACAGATGGATTATGCTTACAAGAACTTTCAGATTCGGCTTTGAATGCGCTAATGTAACAAATAAGTCTTTGTAATCCCATAACTGCCCAAAATCATAGACTTGAGGTAGAATATCGTGTAGTACGTTGAGGGGGTCGATGGAGCCATCGTATATACCAGATATGTTCTTGAAAATTCGATATACAGACATAGCTATAGAAGCTCCTTCAGTCTGCAAGGCTTCTTCGTACAGACTATGCACGAGCTTCAGCCTAGAGCTTGAATCTAGCTGTGCTAGAGCAATGATATCCTGAACATTTTCATATGCTCCTGAAATTGCCCTATCCTTCTGGGCATCAACCCATTCAAGAAAATATCCCATGTGATCAAGACCGGGTTTTTGCAATGCAAGTAGATTGCTGGTCTCAATCATGCAAAGAATTGCAAGCCTCTCAACAATCAAATGAGGTTTTGTGAGATCTTTAGTGGCATGCACTAGAGTCTTAAGATCCACAAAATCCAGGTCCGGTCGCCAAATGAGCTCAACTCCTGCGTGTGGATTGTCACCTCTATCGTCCTCGTTATCATCTCCTACAGCAGCAAGCTTCAAACCCTTCAGGTCAAAAACAACTTTATCATCTTCTGTGACTCCTATAGCATTACCCTCGAAGGACCCTCGAGGAGTCGGAACAGCGTCGGCTCTGACTCGGAGATCGGATGTGGGATGGCATATGTATAACTCCTCAATGTACCTTGGGATAGACAGCCTGTCAAATAGTCGTGGAGCTCCTCTAAAAGCAGCAACGCTAAATAGTTGAAAGGTAAGATCAATCGTGCAAGGATGTAGCTCATATTTTGATTCGGTGGGTTCAAAAAAATCAGATACGTGCCCGACTGCTACTGTAGACACCGGAGTTGAAGTAATGGCATGCAAACCCTTGAAACGTTTGCCATAGTTCAATCCAAAGCTTTTCATAGTCTTGTACCATCTATTTGAAGACACCTCTCGAGGTAAAGGGTCAATGACAGCAGATTGTTTAATAATTTCACCACCTCCTCTCGCCTGACCAGTGCAGTGTTTGATCCATGTGGATCCATTATATGAAGAGATAGAAAAATCATACCAAGAGGAATCTAAACTATCAGTGAGTCGAGAATGTCGGAAATTTGTGATCGTTTCAGTAACTTTGGACTCTTGAAGCACCAGAGCTTGATTGAAACTGACGTGTCTGACACTGTAGTCGTTACAACCCGTAAGTTGTCTGATAGCTTCACCCGCCATTGAGATATAACCAGCCCCGGGGAATACAATATCCTGTCCAATAACATGATCACGTATCCATGGCACCTCGTCTAAGCGGAGCAGATTCCTCCAGCTTGGTTCGAAAATGTTGCTCTCTACAACCGGCGAGCCTAGCACATCATGGTGAGCGAATTTACGCAATCGCCACTCTCGAGATAATCGTGATTCAGACCAATACTTGTTATCATAATTCCACGGGTAGACTGGAAGATCAGTTAAGACCCTGCGACCTGATGTTAAGGACTGAAAGTCAACATGTATAGAGTTCATGAAGAGTTGTCCGGCACAATCTAAAAGAGTTTTAGTTGAGCTCTGATCCCTTACCATAGTAGACACGTAAGGATAATTGAGTCCAACATCTTTGAGTATTTGCCTCAGAGGACCAGCTAGAGCGGAATGTGGTCCAGCTTCCAGAAGAAGAATCCTTTCAGTCGAACTCTTGATAAGCGTTCTTACGGCAGAATCAAACAAGACAGGAGAAACAAGATTCTGACACCAATATTCAGGGCCGAGGTGTTCGGCGTCGGTGATTAATTTACCAGAGACTGAAGAGCAGAATGGTATCTCCAAACTCTTACATCGTGGCTGAATATGCGGCACTAAAAGTTGGAAATATTCTTCTTTAACTTCGCGCATATGATCTAGACATTTGTAAGTAACTACTAAAGGTGCAAAATATAAGGGAACCTACGCGAATGATAAGCGATCTCAACTCGCAAGTGACGCACGAACACGTCAGGCCGATCTACTTTAAGTCTTTCGACCACGTCATCAACAGCATCTTTGTCTCCTGAGATTGTGACACTCTGAGGGCTGTTCTCGCAGGCTATCGAAACACCTTGTACAAGGAAAGGAATAACTTCGGTGCGTCCAAGACCAAGGGCGGCCATTGCTCCCTTCTGTGAACCAGCTTCAACCAGCCGCTTAGTTACCTGGCCACGATAAAATGCTATTGTGATAGCTTCCTCGGCCGAAATAGCTCCACAAGCATAAGCAGCTGCAATTTCACCCGAGGAATGCCCTGTAACGGCAACTGGTGAGATTCCCCAAGTTTTCAACAGATTAACGATACCAATTTGCAGGGCGGTGCAACAAGGTTGAGAGAATTCGGCTGTCTGCATACGGCTTTTATTTTTGCCCATGGCAATTTCATCTGTCTAGTATCAGCATTGCTTTGCACACATGATGAATAATTAATTACCTTCTATAGTCCACTGTGGTCTATCCGTTAAAGTTGAGAGTTGTTTATCCAGTTGTCTAATTGTTTGACGGAATATAGGGAAGTCATCAATCAGACTAGCTCCCATCTGAGGCCATTGGGCACCCTGACCAGTAAACACAAGAGCAACTCGAGGCGCACTTGTTGTTTTCACTATTGGGGAAACAGTTAAACTTTCGCCAGGGGAGATAACACCAAAAGCACGATGTAATAAATTTTCCCTCCTTGAACCAAGCGTATAAGAGAGATCAGCTAAAGATTGAGGATTTTTCGTAAGATATCTCTCGTAGTTTTCAATCATTCGTTTTAGAGATTCTGGATGATTGGCAGAGAATGTCAATAGTTGGGGTGTAACAGGTGCTGGGGCATCTCCAGTTTCTCTCAGGTGTGAAATCATGGATGCCGCAGAATCAATAATTACCTGTGTTTGTTAGATTTTCAATCAATTCTGACGAGGAATAATATCATACATGAGCATTGGCACCTCCAATACCGAAAGAGTTAACACTTGCTCTTTCTGACCGGGATTTAGGCCACGGAATAGGTTCTACAGGGACTTGAAGCTTGGCTTCTTGAAATGGAACTAGGAATTTGTAAGCGGGAATTCTTCAAAACAACCAATGAACTCACTTTTTGGGTTCGGCTTATTAAACTTGATGTTTGGAGGAATGGTTCGATGTTCAAGGGCGAGGATTGTCTTGATGATGCTAGTTATTCCAGAAGCACCTTCTGAGTGTCCGAGATTTGGTTTGACCTAAAATATCAGCTTGTTGCTTTATAGAAATTTTTATTGCAAAGACCTACAGATCCAATATAGACGCCCTTGTCCCCAAAGACGCTTGCAATCACATTTGCCTCAAGCGGATCACCTATTGAAGTTCCTGTGCCATGACATTCAATGAATGCAGTTTGTGAGAAGTCTTTGATCCCCGCACTCTCGTAAGCACGACGAATTAAGGCAGCATGGCTATTCGGATTTGGCAAAGATAACCCAGCAGTTTTCCCATCAGAGTTTATAGATGTGGATCTAATTACTGCTCGTATTGGATCCCCATTCTTCAGGGCTTCGCTAAGAGGTTTAATGTGTATTGCTGAAACAGCCTCGCCTCTTGCATACCCATCAGCATCAGCGTCGAAAGACTTGCAGCTTGCAGATGGCGATAATACACCTTGTTCCGTCATTGCAATTGTCATACTTGGCGAAAGAATGAGATTGCTACCAGCAACTATGGCTTCGCTACACTCCCTTGATCGAACAGCTTGACATGCTTCGTGTAAAGCTGTCAGAGATGAAGAACATGCTGTTCGGGTAGTAGTGCTAACAGATGGTTAAGTATTTTGTCAAATGTAGGGTGATCAGATATGGAAAACAACTTACCTTGGTCCTACCAGGTTGAATTCATACGAAATTCGATTTGCCGTCACGAAGTCTCCATAACCCGTGATACGATACATGCCGGCGTTTTGTCCTTCTTTGGCATGAAGTTCCAGCCAATCTTCTCCAAAGTTGCCCACATAAACCCCGATATTTTTGCCACGATAATCTATTTGACCACCATTCTGCAGGCATTCATAGACAACTTCGAGTAGCTGCCTTTGCTGAGGATCCGTAACCTCTACCTCGTTCTTAGTCATTGAGAAGAATGATGTATCGAGATGCTGCAGGTCTAAGTCTTTCAAAAAGTACCCATATTCCATACCAACATGACCCAATTTGTTCGGCCCATAAAATGCATCTACATTGTAACGATCGGCGGGGACTCGACATCTAGCATCCTTCTTGTTTACCAATAGATCCCAGAATGATTCAGCGTCGTGAATCCCGCCTGGAAGTCGCATACCCATACCAATAACGGCTATTGGTTCAACACCTGCCATATTACTTTCTGGAGTATTATGGGAATGGCCATTAGGAATATCGGTCGATTCTCCTCGATTAATTCCATTGAAATCATTGAAATCATGGACCTCGTCTACCCCATTGATCCGGTTGGCCGCATCCATCACCTGCGCTCCGTTTGTGCCATTGAGGCTATTAATATGAGCACTAATAGAGCCCATTGTGTGAGATCTTTCGTGTCTAAAACTTTCACAGAAAGCGATAGATGGTGTAATACTCGAACAGTAAAATATTGTAATGCATGAAAAGTTTACCAAACCCCGTATCAACTGAACATATATAGAACCAAAGCTTGACTTGTTAAGATAAAATGAAATACAACTTTATATTTATGTATGTCATCAAGGAGCTAGACTAGGGATTCATGAGTCTCTATCCATAGCCACCATAGAAGTGGACTTTGAGGCCTGATTTAGAAATTCTTGAGCCGCGACTTTAATGAGACTGGGCTTGTCTAGGACCCGACATTGGACCCGCCATAAATTGAACAGTTGGAGCGCAAGATGAGTAAGATTCCACATAATTACGCAGTCGATTGTGATCAACTTGGATCAACATCCTTTATGGGAGCAAGGAGTATATTAATATTATCAATAAACTCACTTTTTAGTGACTTAAAATTGAATATTTTTAATATAGAATTTATTTACTAGTATTAATTATGGCATATTTATTATAAATAACTACTACTACTACTAGTAGTATATATAAATAAAAAACAAAATTATATCATAATTAATTATGATATTAATACTAGTAATATAACATATAGTATTATATGAATAATTAAAATTAAAAAAAAATTAAAACTTATCTATAAAAGTTTTATAGATAAAAGTTACTATAAAGATATTTTTATATAATTTCAAGTTTTTGAAATAAATAAATTCAACATGATGTTTAACTTAGTATGATTAACTTGAATTTTTTAAAAAATAAAAATAAAAAAAATAGTTTTTTTATTCAACTTGAAGTTAGTATATTATTTATACAATTAAAAGATTTTTTAAAAATATTATAAAAGAAGTCTTTATTTAAAAAATATATAAAGATTTATAATTTTTATAATTTTTATTATATAAACCATCATGATTTGTTGAAGTTGAACCATAGGAACTTCAAGTTGAATCATGCTCCGAGTCTATCATTTTCGTCGAAGAAAAAATCCGACTGGAGTTTAAGAGTAAGAGTATAATCACGGGATCAATTTTACGTTGAGCTACCAGCAGAGGCATAAAGAAAGAGACAACGTGATGTGTAATTTCTACGTTGTAGATACTGTGTACATAATATAGTTATGGTTTCTTATATTTATTGTATTGATCTACTATAATTATGCCACCAACCAAATACTTGTATTTGCCAAAGGCGGTGAGAATGTAGTCTTGAAGATCTTAGGATATTGACTTCTAGTTAGTTGGTGTTACACCACTCCGCCAAACATTTGCATATTCCTCCCTCATCAAATTTTGCAAACCAAAACCAACCACTATATCAAACTTTTGGAGGATAAAAATGACACATGACTGGATACGCCATTTTGGTATTGAGTTCAATTTTGATCCTTTGATCCACAGCAACCCCTCCAGCAGGAGCAATTCTTTCAAACGCCTGCAAAATTCGAGCAAGTGTATACTCCATTTGAAATTGTCCGAATTTTCGACCAAGGCATATGCGAGGGCCATGGTTGAACGGGATGTATTCCCACATATCGGGGGTCCATTTTTCCCATCGTGAAGGAATCCATTCGTCGGCATCCTCGCCGTTGAGATCGTGTCGACGTTGGACCCCGATTGTTGAATATGCTTCGCATAGTAAGCAGAAAATCCGAAGTAAGGATTTTATTGAAGCTTGCGGAGGTTGGTTTCAAGCTTTTACTTTCACTTACCAACTTGTTGGCCTTTCAGTATTCCCACTGGTTGATTTCCATCTGGTCCGCCTCCCGTGGGCAATGATGTATCATTGCGAGCCTCTCGGATGTTGATTCCCACTGTACCAATTATTTGCGTTAGCAAATCTTTAATCTTTTAGAAACGGAAAGAGCATACCGACATGGGTGATATAGTCGTATTGTTTCTCGGATGATGTTTTTCAGATAAACCATTTCCTTGAGATCCGAAATACTAGGGGTTTTGTCGAAGCCGGCACTTCTATTTGTTAATGTACTTCTATACTAGACCTTTGATAGGTAATTACAAACATTCTATTAATCTCGTCTCTAGCCTTCACCACAATTTCCGGGTGTTTGGACAATTCATAGATAGCCCATGTTATGATGATGGCAACGGGGTCCTAAGAAATGGAACAGTCAGTTCGCTCCAAAGTTTCCACCAAATAACACACCTTACCAGCTAGCAGAACTGATATCAGTTGATTCCTGATGGCCTTGAGCAAAGTGTTAGCGTTTATCAAATCTTCGAGGAGGTAATACTTTAGAATTAAGCCTTTTCAAAGCAAGAGAATCCATCAGTGTGAGTTCGTTTTCCTGGCGACTTTTCAAATCCGTTTGAGATAGTTGGATCGTCTTTCTCACGTGGATATCCATATAATTCTTGAGTTCATTTGTTGCTTTGTGAGCAAATATCCAATCAGGAAATAGCAGTCCGAGTGGCCTGCTAGCTATTAGCTACTGGCTGATATCCACAACATGCTACATACCCAAATAGAACACGAGTGGTGTTCAATGTGAGGAGAGTATCCATCGCATCTCTGAATGGCTGACGATTGTATTTCAAAGAATTAGCAGATTCGCCGAAGAAGATGTGGGTGACTGTATCTAGTTGGAGTCGATCTATAACATCATAAACCTCAATTGGTTGTTTACTATTGTGTATATAGTGCAACAGATTAGTGATATGCTTTTCAGTAATATCTATGTCACTTGGTCGGCTTTTGGAAAGCTAGTAGACGGTCAGTATATTACTTCGTTTTATAAGTACTATGTTTCTTACATATGGCCGAAGTTGGTTTTTGTTAGATTTCCATAGAGGCCCATCAGCTGCCAGAGGCATTGTGAGTAACGGAGGACAGAAGGATTATTTAGAGACATACTTGAGAAGACAGAATCACCAAGTACGGTGTCGAATATCTTATGTGTAATCTCGCCTTTGCCAAAGTCCGAGAACTGCAAGTTTTCAATATACGATTATTAGTTAAAGATTTTCATCACTCACTTTGGTTGACATGATGCACTTCACATTCTCTGGCTCGTCTGTTAAGACTAGTCGTGTTCCCATCATATGAAGCTCGGCTGTATGCCCCGCGCTTTGCAAAATATCTCTTGTCCACTCGAAAAATTGGTGACTTTTCATACTACGGAATGCAGCGAACATGAGGTCAAGACCTATATACATCAGAAATACCCGAAGCTATATGCTTATAGACTCACCTAAAGGGAGTGTGTATGGAACTCTGTGTGCTGATCCCCCAAGTCTCCGTATTTTCGCTTGATTTGCTCTCCATTTTAGACTCAACATACCAATGTACGCAACCATCGCGGAGAGGATAAATGCAATGGCCCATTTGCGTTCTAGTTGTCCGTCATTCAGACGAGCGATGATTTTCTTCAGTTCTAACTGCATTGTGAGGCCACAAGAGGGAGTCGAGTGATAGAGAGTCTTGAATTGCGTTTTCCCACTGAGTCTGATGGCAATTGGTATTTACCGTCCAAACAAAAGAAATTCCAATCAAGGCACATCTAAGTTACCTACATATTTCAAAATGCTTGCATTGACAGAGAAGCACCTCCATCATCGACTGGGGTTTCGTTATCAAGGGACCCGACATGGACCCGAGGTTCTAAAAATAAAAATCCCAACACAATATGATAGTCGTCGGAGTTGCCAGCTTAACCTCCATAAAAGGACTTCGCTCTTCTATCAGTGCAAGCAAAATATCTATAACAAGCGAGCTTATTTATAGAATATTTGAGAAGATATCTTTTTATCATAGTATAAAATTATATATACTACATGAATTATTATTATTTTTTAATAGTAATTTAATTTGTTTAAAAATGTTTCTTTTTTGTTTTGATAATATTTTTAATTAGTAAATGAAAATTTTTGAATTTTTTTAAAGTTGATTAATATAAATAAAATATAAATTAGAATAAATTTAAAATTTCAAGTTAAAATTTTAATAAAAAATGAAAAAATATTTATTTTATAACTAGTACTAGTAGTAAAATCATAAAAAAAATGAAGTTTAAATATGATTTTTGATTTATTACTCTTTTATTCATTACTCTTTTATTCATTACTCTTTTATTTATTGTTGTTTTATTTATTACTCTTTTATTTATTACTAGTATTCTTTTATTTATTATTATATTCTCAACTTGAACTTCAAGTTTATTTATTATTACATGATTCTTTTATTTCAAATTATTATTTCTTTATATATATATATATATACTATATAATTTTATTCTACTATTAATTTTAAAAATTATTAATTTATTATTACTAGATTCTACTAGTACTAGTAGTTGAATAATATTATTTTAAATTATATTTTTATATTATTAAAATAATCTTTATATTAATTAATAACTTAAAGTTAATTTGAATAAATATTATTAATATTAATGATTTAAAGTTTATAATAGAAGCGAGTTTAAATATATATATATTTTATTAATTTCTATTCTAAATACTTCTAGAAAATAATTAAAACTAAACTTGAAAAATGAATAAAAAATAATGAGAAAATTATATATTAAAAAATCTTAAATTTAAAAAGTTATTAATACTAGTAAAATAAAAATAATGATATTGAAATTAGAATTAAATTTATTATAAATCAAAATAATTATTTATTAATATTTAAAGAATATATTAAAGACTCGAAATTTAATTAACTTAAACTTAATAATTTTAATAAATTGAATTATTTAAAACTTGAGATAAAATTTATTCTGTTTAAAAAAATAATTTTAATATTTAATTCAATAGAATATTAAAATCAATTTTTTATTTATATATTTTTTCAAAATATAATTTTATAATAAAAGAATTATTCTTATATATGAATTTACTAGTACTAGTATTTATAAAATTGATTTTTTCTTTTTGAATATTTCATAAATAAATTCATTTACTACTAGTATAAACATCTTACTTGCATTAACGAAAAGACAATCTTAAAGACAATCTTAAAGACAATCTTAAAGATAATCTTAAAGACAATCTTACTTGCATTAACGAAAAGGCAAAGTCCTTTCACAGAAGTTATACGAAGTCCGACGATTACAACAGAGCAATCTTCTTTTTGATTATCTCACGCTATATTATGTAGATCCGCTATATATCCCCTGTATTGCAAAACTATCTTATCAAATCTTCATCAGTCGAACCTGAATATAATCTGTTCAAACGCGAGAGTGAAGAAAAATTGCATTTGTTTGTACTCAGCCAATATTGCTTCAGAAATGGCGGATTCTCAAGAACAAGCGAGTGGAGAGGAAATGACACAAATCAGCGAAGAGGAGGGTAAGCTAAATATCCAAGATAATGATTGGACCGGATCCCTCGGAGTGGAGGCCGAGAAAACAAGAGTTATGATATGCTTATCCATCATATCTCTGGTGGCACTTGATGCCACGATTCACGTTCCGGCCCTTCCCGTAAGCTAGCCCCCACTCTATGAGACTCGCAAGAAGTACTATATCAATATTATCAATAAAATCACTTTTTTATTGACTTAAAATCGGATATTTTTAACATAGAAATTATTAATTAATTACTATATAGAATTTATTATAAATATCTAGTAGTATATATACGTGATTAATAATAAATAAAGAACTTGAATAAAATTATATAGTATTAATAATAATAATACTAGTAGTACTAGTAGATTAATTTTATTAATAATATAATATATATTATTATATAAATGATTAAGATTAAAGATCTCAGCTGAAGAGTATAATTCGAGATTTTAAAGAATTATAAAGATCTTTTTATAGAGACTCGGAATTTTTTTTAAACTTGAATTAAATATTGTATTCAACTAGTACTACTAGTAGTAATATTATTAACTTGAAGTCTGAGAGAGAACTTAGTAAGGAGATTTAATTAATTAATATATACCAGGATATAGAGTTCATTTTAAAATATATATATATATATATATTTTAATATTTTTTATTAATTAAGAAAATTCGATTTTTTTTAAAGTTTTTTTTGATACATTATTTACTACTAGTATAGTAATTTAAAAAAATTAAAAAAAAATTTAAATTCTTTTTTTTATATGATATAATCAAAAAAGATTTAGATTCTTTTTTTTTATATATTGTTCATATAGTTAAGAAAAAATTATTTAAAAAACTTGAATATTATTGAATTATTTTTAAAAATTTACAAAGAAGTAATTAAAAATCTATGTTTTACATAGTAATAAAAGTTAAATAAACCATGGATTTGTTGAAACCATAGGGTCATTCACTTTTGCTGTGTTATATCCTTACATACTAGATAATTTCGAAAGCATTGAATGGATCAGCGACCATCACCTTCTGGCAGGAACATCGTATCTTATCACTAGCTCAGTTTTCCAGCCATTTTTAGGAGCATTTTCTGACATTTTCGGGCGTCGGGAAATTTTGTTGTTATCGCTTGCCCCTTTTACCATTGGTACGGTCGTGTGTTGCACTACCGATGACTTCAAGGCATTTATCATTGGAAGATCTATACAGGGTATTGGAGGCGATGGAATCATTGCAATGGTATTAGTCATTTTTACTGACATTATTCCTCTACGACGACGCCCAAAATATAATGGATATGTTCAAATGGCATGGGCTCTGGGCACCATCACTGGCCCATTGATAGGTGGCGCTTTTTCACAACATATATCATGGCGCTGGATATTTTATATTAATTTTCCTTTTGTGCGATTGGACTACTTATGGTTCCTCTGGTTGTGAAGCTTAAGAAACCCAAACCCTCCTTGAAAGCTGTGTTCTTGCAGATTGATTGGTTTCGTGGATTTTTCTTTATTGGAAGTGTCACAAGTTTTCTAGTAGGCATCACATGGGGCGGTACACAGTACCCATGGGGTAACTATCGTACTCTTCTCCCATTATTCGTGGGCATAGTTGGAGTTGCCGTTTTTATAGCCTGGGAGAAATGGGGTGCCAAATTCCCCTTTCTCCGCCTATCAATCTTCTTGACTCGCCCCGCGGTTGTAGCCTATACCTGCGCAATAATTCAAGGCCTACTTGTAGGTCTTCTTTCTGTCAGTGTAATCATCCATTTTTTGTTACGATCTTCTATTTATACTTGTACTGAACTAATACATCAAAGCTTTACGCTGAGCTTTACTACATATCATTCTACCTTCAAGCCATCAAGTTTCTTTCGCCGACTATGAATGGTGTAGCTCTCCTTCCCATAACCTGCGGATTGCTCCCCGCGTCCGTCATTGTCGGCGTCATGATGTCTAAGTATGGAAGATTTCGTCCAGCCCTATGGGCTGGCTGGCTGGTTAGTAACCGTTGTAGCAACATGCCTCTTATGCATTCTGGACACTGATACAAGTACTGCTGCCTATGTTATCATATTTCTTGTTGTTAGCCTAGGCCAAGGCCTATTGCTCAGCAGCTTGAATTTCACCGTCCAGGCGATTGCCAACACTCAGGATGTAGCTTATGCGGCAGCTCTATATGCGTTCTTGCGGGGTGTTGGTTTGTGCCTTGGGGCAGCAATTGGAGGAACCATTTTTCAGAATTTCCTCTCAAGATATTTAGCAGAGGCAGGATTGCCGACTACTATTGTGGAGGACGCAGAGGGATTTATCACGACATTGAAACTGTTACCAGAGTCTAACCATAGAAAATATTTGCTAAACGCATTTTCAAAAGCTTTCGTGAGATTGTTTGCTATTCCAAGTTGGAATCAGTGGTGTGGAAGGTCTCGTTAGTTTGGGGATTGGAAAACCTGATATGAATAAGCCGATGGATTCGGAGCGTATGTTACAATAGAAAAGTTTCGACGTTAATCAATCCAACAGGAATCTTGTTACTGCACAAACTCAGAGAACAAAAAGAAAATGGGGCGGATTTATTGATATTCTATAATCTAATAATTTTTCCCCATGGAAGCCTTGCACATAATTCTAGATTCTCCAAATGCAAAGTATTATGTATACAATCTTTAACATATTTTTTGAACGGCGAAAGATTTCCCATTAGGACTTTTCACCCCAGCTAAGATTTCGTTCCGAGCAATTCTATCACCTTCATCTTACGTCATCGTAATTGTGGCCTTCATCTCAGCCTTCATGATTGTATCAAGAAGCTTGGATATCATCTCAGGATTTGAGTCCTCAAGCACGATGATTGTTCTTCTTGGAGCAGGCTTCAGATCTGTTTTTGTACAGGCAATTGCGGAAGGCTGACTCTCTCTCTGCATTCTGATATTAGGAGGTTCAGATTCAGGTCTCTCATGATGTTGGATAGCATATTCCTCATTTGATTTGGAGGGCGAGATCTGGGTTTGAGGCATGCAGGGTTGGTATTGCATGTGTGAAGATGAGTATGAGGTTGGCAAACTATTGAAGTGATTGTGGTCTCTCTCATTCTCCCCCCTGACGACCGCATCTGATAAGTAGGGTACGCCAGATAGGCCACGAAATGTTAATGTGTCATCCATGTCAAAGGGATATTCAATCATCTCTAGCGTTCCAAGATTTTTCGAGTCAAAATTGCATTCGTAAGAAGATTCTATATCATTTTGCGGATGTTTGAATGGCTCGAGCATAGATTCGGGGGAAGAGGTGTAGCCGATCTCATGCATTGATTGGTGCGAATCCTGTTTACAAACTTCGGATCAGCAAGTAATAAATATCTCCAACAAACATCAAACTTACATCTTTAAATGTCTCGATTATACTGCCAGATTCCTGTCCTACGCGGCCCCTCCAATGTTTTGCGCACTCTACACTAGTCAGTCAGCAGGGCCTGAAAATGGCGATTTTAACTTACGATCAGCATTTCTAGTTCCAACAATTTCGGAAACCTTGGTCCAGCTACTTGAACTTAGTCGCTTGGAATTAGTATTCACAGGTTTGCTTACCTCTGACCAAACATCTTAACAGCATTTTTGAGGTTGGTTTCTTCAACATCGTTCCAGCGACCACCATTCCTTTTACGTCCAATTTTTGACCACCGTTTACGACAATCTTTGTTGTTGCGGTGTGGTAGAAACTTGGATATGGCTTGCCAATCTACAATAGACGAATGCCTTTCTGGATAAGGAAATGAGTAATGTGACTCGTCAATTACTTACTCTGAGGATGATTAACTTACTTTGCAAGTTTAGCTGACGCAGGAGAATTTGGTCTTCATCGATGGCCCATTTACGAGCCACCCTTGGGCGTTCGATATCTTCTCTTCTATCCATAGTAAACAATATTCAATGAAATTCAAGGTCTGCCTACTCTCGGAATTATAATTCATTACTCAAAACATTCATGTTAAATTCACAATCTTCTACCTCAACCAGCTCGCAATTGATGTGCATGCGTCACAGGGATTATATAAAATATAGTTAGATAACGTAACAATGCAGGAATAGATCAATCCATGAAGACCTTCGTAAATATGCACCAATCAATTGATAGGATTTTATTACTGCTAAAGAAAAGAGATGAATATTACAAGTCTGATTAATCAACAAAATAAAGATTCTTATAGTCTTTTTTCTTATCTAACTTTAAATCAATAATTTTAACAATATAATTATAATTATCTTACTAGTAATTAAATTCTATTTTTTAATAATTTATATAAAGATTTAATACTAGTAATAAATTTTTGATCTCTATTAACTTGAAATATTTATAATTACTAGTAAATAATTCAAGTTTATATATAAATTTTAGAAAGTATTAATATTATTATTATTATTAATACTATTTAGTGATTCAAGTTGTTTATATTTTTTATATTATTTTTTGATTTTCTTTATTTACTAATTACTAATTACTAATTACTAGTACTTCAAGTTTTTAATTTATTTTTTATATACTACTAGTAGTATCTTTTTCGATTTTATTTTATTTAATTTTATAATTACTAAGTTATACTAGTATTTTTATTATTTTAAGTTTATATTATCTTTTCTTTATCTTTTCAAATTTTTTAATTTAATAATATTTTTTTATATCAATTATTTTTTATGTTTTAATTTTCAACTTGAAGTTGATTATTATTAATTTTTCAGTTTTTAGTACTAGTATTTTATTTTTAAATTATTTATTATATGATATTATATTATTCTACTAGATTTTATTTTCAAGTTAAATAATATAAACTTTATTATTCTTAAGTTTTTTTTTTCAAATTGAATTGTAAACTTAAATGTTCATTAATTCTTTTATTAATTGATTTAAATTTCTGAATTTTGAAATAATTTCCAAAATAGATTTTAATTATAATTATTTTCATTTTTGACTTTAAAAAATAAAACTAAAAAAAGATTTTCAAAAAAATCATTTAAAGCTACTAGTAATTATTAATCTTTTTTATCAAAAATATTTAACTATTCTTATATATATTATATTCAAGTTATATTGTATTATTTTATATTCAAGTTACTACTACTACTAGTAGTATTAGTAGTAAATTATGTATAATTTCAAGTTTGATGTCACTAGCATGTTATTATTGATTTTTAATAAGAAATTTAATTAAAAAAGATATTTTTAAATCTTTATTATTAAAAATGAGATCTTTATTACTTTAAATAAAATTATAAAAAGTCTTATTCTTTATTTTAATTATTAGATTTTCATTTTTGTATATTTCAAGTTTAATTTCTGGCAACTTCAACTTGAATTTGACTCGAGTTATATTATATTAGTAAAATTTATTATCTTTAAGGAACTTATATTATATCATGATGAAAGTTTTCTATTTTATTAATATTTAATCTTTAATTTTTTTTATAAATTACTAGTATATAGTAAAATTGACTCGGACTCGGATTCATTGTATTACTTTTTATATTATTTATAATATATATTCAAGTTGTTAATTCAAAGTTTCAGTTTAGTAGTAAATTTTATTTTAATGTTAATTTTTTTAATCAAATAATCAAATTAGTACTAAAAAATAAGAATATTATACTATTAATACTCACGTCATGTTACCTTCTCAACATTTGGTCAATTTAAAGAAGAAGAGAACCGACCCCAACTTATGTTGCCTATCTGACATTTGGCAAATTTAAGGCAGAGTTGGTCCGCCCCATTCGGCAATAAGCCCTATTTGTAAATCGGACCCTCCCATTAATCAATCGGACCTTATTGCTGAATCGGGCATCTTATTGATCAATTGGCCGGTTTTCACTAATTCAGTAATTTTGAGGATATATTTTTTTAAAAAAATTTATTTTAAATTAAACTTTTTCTATTAATAAAAAAATCAATAACAAAGAAATCAATTATAAAGAGATTATAAATAAAGAAATGATGAATAAAAAAATAAAAAGAATATATTATTAATATTGTTTTAATTGTTTTTTAATTTCTTTAATTTCTTTAACTTCTTTAATTTTTTTAACTTCTTTATTCTCTTTACCTTCTCTACCTCTTTTACTCTTTTTACTTTTTGATACTTTTGTTATCGTTATCGTCGATCTTGTTATTGATATTGTTGAATTTGTTGAATTTGAATTTATAAATCTAACTTTTTTTGATTTCGAATTAATAAGAGTTTGAGTAGGGATTTAAACAAAAATTTGAGTAAAAATAATGAATTAATTTTCTTGATTTTCTTGATTTTCTTTACAAAAATAATGGATTGATTTTTTTGATTTTCTTAATCTTCTTTATCAAGAATAATGAATTAATTTTCTTGATTTTCTTGATCTTTTTGATCAATTTGATGTTTTCTTTTTGTTGAATTTCTCCCCTCTTTTTGAAATGCAGATATTGTTTTACATTCATTTATAAATTAAACTGCTTTATTAAAAAAGATCTTTTTTAAAGATTTATTAATATTAATAATTAAAAAATCAGAATACATATTTTAAAAAACAATTTTATTTAAAATCTCTAAATTATAAATATTTATTAATTCTTTTCATTTGCATACTAATCAATATTCTTAATTAAAAATTTCAAGAATTCGAATTAATATTCTAAAAACTTCAAAATTCAATTTAAATTTAAAGAATATTTTTAATATAATGTATTTTTGAACTTTATATTCAAAAATGTTTTTTTCTTTTTTTATAACTATTTTTTTATTAATTTTTTTTATATAATTAATAATTCTTTAATTAAGTTTTAATAAAATATAATTTTTTCTTTTTAATTTAATTTATTTTTTTTTAAATTTTTTTATAAATTCTTTTTTATCAATCTTGAACTTCTTTTTTTGATTTATATTTTTATTTATATTTTTAATATTATTTTTCTTTTTATTCTATATACTCTATAGATTTAAATTTAAAAATAATTGTTTAAACTAAATTTAATAAAAAATAATTTTAAAAAAAAATATAAAAAATCAAATAATATTAATCACCTAAATAATAAAAAATAAAAAAGATTTAAAACTTTTAATTCCAAAATTTTTATATATAATATATAAATATAATTTAAAGATTTTATTTGCTATTTTAATTAAATCTTGATTTTAAAAATAATATACTTTTTTTTTAATTATACAAATTTTTTTAATATTATAAAAATTTTAAATAATATTTTTAAACTTTTTTTTATTATTAATAATAAAAACTTTAAAAATATTACTATTCTTTAATTAAAGCTTTAATTTATATATTATCTTTAAAAAAGTTTTTGATTTTATTATTTTTAATTAAATTATTTTAAAAAAATTGATCTTTAAATTACTAAATCTATATATATTTTTTATTAAAATTAATTTGAAAATCTATTAAATCAAATATTATATATTTATTAAAAATAAAAAAAAGAATAAGTTTAATTTCTATATTTTTTTTTGTTTAATATTTTAAAAATAATACTTATATTTTATAATAATCTATTTAATATTTTTATATATTACATTATAATAAAAAAATTATACTTTTTTAAATATCTTTTTAATTTTAAAATATATAAATCTTTTATATATATTATAAATAATAGAAAATATATTAAAATAAATTAAACAATATCAAAAAAAGATATATTTTTTAAGTTGTTTATTATTAAAACTTTTTTTATAAATTTGATTATTTTATAATTTAAAATTTTTTATATAATAAAATCGATTATTATTATTTTTTTAATATTCTTTTTTAATTAATTCAATAAATTTTTTTTTTAGATTTTAAAAATAATTTTAAAATTGATATTATTAAAATATAATTAAAATAAAATAATATCTTTTATTTTTATTTAATCATTTATTCTATTTAGACTCGATTTTTCAAAATCAATTATTAATTAAAAATTGTTTTAAAGTTTAAAAAAAAAAAATATAATATATTAAAATCTTTTAATTTTTGTATTTTTATTAAAAAGATTAATATATTGATAAAACTATTCTTTAACTCGATTTTTTAAAATTTAAAAAATATAAAAAATATTAAAAATATTAAAAAAAGTTTAAAAAAGTTGAAGAAATTAAAAAATAAAAATATTAAAAGTTAATAATATAATTAAATTAAATAAAAAATAATTAAATAAAAAATAATTAAATAAAAAATAATTAAATAAAAAATAATTAAATAAAAAATAATTAAATAAAAAATAATTAAATAAAAAATAATTAAATAAAAAATAATTAAATAAAAAATAATTAAATAAAAAATAATTAAATAAAAAATAATTAAATAAAAAATAATTAAATAAAAAATAATTAAATAAAAAATAATTAAATAAAAAATAATTAAATAAAAAATAATTAAATAAAAAATAATTAAATAAAAATAATTAAATAAAAAAAATATATAAAATTATTTTTCTTTATTTATTTATTTATTTATTTATATTTAAAAAATTTAAATTCTCAAATTAATAACATTTTTATTTTTATTCTTATTCTTAAAAATATTATTAAAATTAAAAATACCATTGAAATTAAAAATATTATTAAGATTAATCAATAATATTAATATTATCAATAAAATACATTTCATTCCAATCAAAGAATTTAATCTTTCAATTGATCAATAAAATGCTCGATTCAGCAATAAAGTCTAATTGACCAATAAAAGAGTCCGATTTATTAATAAAAGGGCTTATTTACAAATGGGAGTTATTGCCGAATGGGGCGGACCAAAGTCAACCGACCCCAACCGACCCCAACCGACCTCAACCTACGCATTAATAGCAGATTTCTTTCACTTGCTGTAAATTCTGCCAGCAACAACAGGACCCTTAAAAATGGTTTCTAACAACCAAGAATCCATCGTTTCATTTTCAAACTTCCAAAAACTCAATCCAAGCACATTTATCTACCGACCACTATGCGAATCCAAGTCTCCCTCGTCCGGACCAACCTCCTCCTTCTCGTCCCCATCTCTCATCATCCTCACACCCTGGTTATCGGCCCACCCCCGCCACATATCAAAATACACAGCTCAGTATCAGAAACTCTTTCCCCACGCCACAATCCTCGTGATTCAAACCACAGTACTAGATATGACATACCAGCCCTACCACACGCAACAAGCACGTCTTCAATGTATCATTCCTCTTCTCCAACAATCTAAGACCTCAACAGAAGAATCAGAATCAGACCCAAAAATACTTCTTCACATGTTCAGCAACGCTGGTGCACACCAAGCATGTCAACTATTGCGAGCCTATAAATCATCTCAAGGAACCCCGCTAACGGTTGACGCCATGGTCATGGATAGTACACCCGGTGTCGCGACATTCACGCGTATCACGGAAGCTATGATGGTCAATGTACCACGAACACCGATTTTGCGACAGGTATTAGCATGTATTATATACATTGTCGTCGGGGTGATCGGGGTGCAGAGTTATTTTAGCGGGGGTAACAATCTAGTAGAGAGATCTCGGAAAGATTTAAACGACAGGGAACTAGTAAGATCGAAGAAGGGAAGATTGTATATTTATAGTGTGGAAGATAGGATGGTGGGGTGGGAGGATGTGGAGAGTCATGCGGGGGAGGCGGAGGAGATGGGGGAGAGTGTGATGAGGGTTAAGTGGGTGGGGACGGGTCATGTGAGTCATATGTCTAATGATGGAGAGCGGTATTGGGGTGCTGTGAAGAGGTTTTGGGATATGGAAGAGTAAGACAAAAACCGGAAATGGCGAAATTGGCAAAGCAAAGAATTGTTTGTGTTTGAATAGATAATAGTTACCACTGGTGTACACCTGGTAACGGAGAGGGATTCATCTATTCCCAAACAAGACTTGTCTACAAAAAGAGATCCGGTTAATTTTCCCGAACAAATAGTGAACGTGTGTCTCAATCTGAGAGCGTTTTCTAAGATAGATAGACTAGTAAGGAAGGATCCTTGTGCGCAAAGATGTAGATGTGCAACAATTCGAATGCTGAAGTTTTAATTTGATATGTGTAGGTTTAGTGTTGACCCTTTTCTAAGATCGATAGACTAGCAAGGAGAGAACCTGGAGAAATGCGGGGTGGGACTAGGAGTAGTAACTTAATGCTTTATATACTATATATGTTCCGATGTGGTTCCAAATTACTACCATACATTCGTACTAGATGTACGCAAATGGGGTATTAATAAACAGAAATCAAATAGACTCAGAAGTATTCTTGACAATCTTTTGGAAACGATTCGCTGTCATGCTTAAGAGCTACTCCTATGTATATATATTACATAAAAATTTCTTATACCATGACTACAAGTGTGCTTCTGCATTCTATACAGTAGCAAGAGCTATGTAATATAGTGCGTAGTAGAATCTTTAAATGAGAATGATACAGAGGTGCAGTCTGTTGAATTACTAGAAGGGTGCAAGTATCTGAATTTTACTTCGATGTCTTTCTTCTTCTTCTGAACGGTCCAGTCAGGTAGAGTAGAACTTGGCAATTCTATTGGTTATATATATGTCTTGATTTACAACCACAAGAGAAGAAAACCTATTCACATGAACACATCTTAATCTGATTTGCGTTTCTTTCTGCAAATTCTTTGAAGGGTTTTGATTCAATTTGAATGCATTCGTTAGTCTTTCTACTTCATTACAAATGGCACAACCTTTGGCAGGAAAGAAGGAAGGAGCGTGGAGGAAAAGAATCAAAAGAGCCTGTCATATCCAATATTTACTTCTCAAGAAACTTATTCGAATACATTGATTTGTTAATCTCATCTATAGTGCTAAGTTTTCCAAGGTAATAGTTCTTTCCAAGTTTGTCGTTATCCTCCAACATACTAATAATTAATAAAAATTCCTTCTTTACAACAACGATAGACTCGCTCAATTTCATATAATTAATTATTATTCTACAATACCGCAGGTGTTTCTTATTGTTTTATTTTTATTAAGACCCTGTATCGATTTTTTCATACTCGTGGTTTATTTGCATCTTTACTCCTTTAAAAGACAGAAGCCTACACTGTGAAAAGTGGTGGATATACTTGACACTTTAAGTCACTTCAGAGTATCTCATCGATAGCATTAGAGATATCTATCAAAATAATTGCATTCAAGTCATCTACATCCCTTATTCATCCGGATAGGCTTCTGGACATATCTATCATGCTTGCTATCGATCTTGTTAGTCTCAATTGAAGTCACTTCATAGCATCCGATTGTGTCTCGTTTTAGCTTCCACCATTGTCAATTTTATCATCCTCGATGATTTCCAATCTTTGTAGGTATTCAACACCAATGCGGATGAGCGAAGTATAGATAGTTGGGAAGGCCTCATCGGTTTTAGTTGTCGTATCATTTTTTCATTGTTGATCTCGAGTTCCTGTCTCATTTGTTTGCTCGGATGTTTTATTATTTGGGACTATTGATGAAAAGTTCAATTCTTTCAGGTGAGTAGACTTCGGGTATATATAATTCAGACGGAGCTTATAAGTGTGTAGCAAATACAGCAGTCTTGATTACCGCAAGATATTACACTTGATCAACGACTAGTATTCAACTTTTATCATACTGTCCTGCGCAAATTTAAGGATACGTAAACAATGGCACCAAGACAGCACAATCGTCCAAAGTTCACGAAATCAACTAACAGTGCTCTACCAAGGAGGTCTAATACGGAGAATTCCCAACGACGGGAGCCAGTAGATCCTGATGCCCCACCAACAGTAGTGATACTGGATGATGTCGAATACCCAGTGTTCAAGAGAATCATGCGCAAGTTCTCTACTTGTTACCAAAATCAAACCAACGCCTACATTTTCGAGAGAGCTGCTAAGAGATTTGCAGAAGCTGGTCATAAGGGTCATCGTGCGGTAGACTTGGAGTTGTATTGGATGGGTAGGGGTAAGGAAAGAAGTGGTTATATTTTTCCTCCAGAAGACAAGTCTAGAGAGTCTATGAATAGTTTTTCGACCGCCGATTATTCAAACAAGAGGAAACGTAGTGATGCTTATTCTATTGGTCGTAAGCAGGCGGAATTATCTTTATCTAATCCAATAAACTCCAATATGGCGGTTGCTAGTTCATGGACAGGGAAGCGCGGTGCTACCAGTAGTAATATGCAAGGTTTGAGGAGACCTAGACCTCGTCCAGCATCTCGCAAGGTATAAATAATGACTTGACAATCTTCAATTTTCGATGTTAACTTCCTAGCAGTTGAGTAAAGCTCAGAAGGAAATGGGTGGACGACTAGCAGCTCAGGCTATTGCACCAACATATTCTGTAACACACCCAATAATGACCGCGGATTATAAAAAATTGGACGAGTTGAACGCCCAGGGTCCCCCCAAGCCAAATACTACCTCTGATCTGCGAAGCTCTCCTAAACCTATTGCGCCTGATTCTCCAAGAGATAAAACCGCCATTGTTCGTCCTGGTCAAGCTTCTAAGAAATTCAGATCATGGCAAAAATTTCCCAAATTAGAGTCGGCGTCAGAGACAGGAACAAAAAACCCAACCAATCCCAAAAAACCAGATACGGCTACCTCAAATTCGAGGAAGCTCTCAAGCACCAGTCGCGCTAGGGCTGCAAGTACTTCCTTTGATCATCTCAGGTTTGCTAGGGAGAGGAGGGAACGAGAGGAAGTAGGGGGGAAAGAGGATAAAAAAGGGAAAAATATGAAGAGAGAGAAGAAAGAGGAGAATCAGGGGTAGAATAGAAAGAGAGAGATAGGGTGATGCCGATAGATAAATACATGCATGACCTATCTCCTGATCGATCCCAAATAAGCGGGTATCATTAGATGAAGAATAAAGGAGGATAATCGCAGCGTTAGTTTAGTTTAGCCGAGTAAATACATATATTACAGTATAACTGTCGAACTAATCCATTTTCTAATATCCCTCCAAGTAAAATATCGATATTCGGATAAAATTCACCTTGGAATATATATGTATTGAAATATCCTTTAGCTTGAACGGTGTTTAACATCTATGCAAAATCTATGTACAAACGTTTAAGCTAAATATAGGGATACGGTAGTGTATTTAGGTGGTGATTGAATGGACGTTCAGAATTTCAACAGCTGACAGCTGGATGTAACTGTCTATAGTGACAGCTTGGAATCATGATACTTTTAGACAACAACTTGTGTCCGGATTACGCAAAGGTTGCCGAAAATACAAATGAAACACTGGTGATGTGAAATAAAATAAACAAAATGACGAATTTTTGTTGGGATATAAAATCTCTGGAATTCTCGGATATTGGGATTGAGCGCGTGATGTCTTTTACTTGTTGATGGATGCATAGGTGGATAATACCTACTGTGTAGAGATAAATGAACACAAAATCTTCTTGGATATAATCTTACCCATTCTTGGTATTGAATTGAGAGATATGTTCTCACTAGAAGGAAAGGCGCCAATCAATGGATATTTGGGCGGCTCGATGAATGTGGGTATGGAGTTGACCTCAACCTCATCCCGAGTTGGAGAGGCACTTTGTCGATGTGTAAATTTTTTTAATTTGGGTATCATAACCGCCATTGCATCGCATAATACTTTTAATCTATCCCCTTCGCATCACAATTTCTTCCGCGGGTCGACAATTCCCTCAACGCCCACTCCATCCATCCATTCCACATACGCACAGATCCCCCACAGCCCAACCTTTATTCTCCCCTCCACCAACCAATAACCTACTCCCCCATAGCCCTCCTAACCTTTTCCAACAGCACCGTACTCTCCCTCCCCAACCTCCTCTTCCCATCCTTCCCCCCCTTCCTCGCCTTCGCCATCTCCCTCCTCCACCTCTCTCTCTCCTCAATCTTCTCCTTCCTCTCCCTCTGACTCTTCTCAAACGCCTCTCTCCTCTCCTTTTGTTCCGCTTTCACTTTCTCCGCATGTGCTATTTCCTTGGCGAAGTATGCCGGTTTTTGGTTTCGTCCTCTATTGTTCCTTTCTCTTCCTGAACCTCTTTCGCCTAATCTGGATTGGTTTACTGAAGTTGGTACTTCTTCTTCCGGTTCGTCAAGCATGGCTTTTCTATCGGGGTGTAATTCTGCTTCTGGTTCTCTTTCTCCCTCTCCCTTTGCATCTCCCTTCCCATCTTCCTTTTCCCCACTTTCCTCTAAATCCCTATAAACATCCCTCCCTCCACTCTCAACCGGTTCCCTAGCCTTAAGTTTCGCATATGATTTCTTGACTTTCGCTTTATGAATTAAATCTTTTTTGATAGAAATGACTTTGCGACGCCAGGTGCCATCGGGCAGATTGGCGGGACCGACTTGGAATCCTGAACGGTGTTTTTTGCGTGGGTTGGTGGCGTCTTCTTCGCGGGGACGTTTGGTGGGTGCCATGGTTGATTTGATGGTTTGAGGGGTTTGTAAGATGGGCTGAGAAGGAATTGATTTTATTTGGTATAATGGTATTCTTTTAGAAGGTAGATAATATGTAGGTAGGTAATTAATTTGTAGGTATTGGCATGCAGTAATGAGAAATGAGAAATGAGAAATTTTGTTCTGATATGATTGTTCTTCAGTCCTGTGCTTGAGAAAATTTTAGTGGGTACAGATCAGATTTAATCTAGCTAGTACTCGAGTACTGCCCTGCCCAGGTGTTGTATGGTCCCATGTTTTGTATGGTGAATGATTGATTTATCTTAATCCCGCGGTAAGCATTCGATATTTGATATTCGATATTCAGTATTCAATATTCAATATATAATATATTGAAAGAGATAAATGTCATGAATCGAATGGTTTTAAATGCTTCAGATTTATATTAATCTCAAGGCTTTCACCTGATATATGCATATGGATATGGATATGGATATGGATATGGATATTCGAGGGTTAATGCGGCATGTGCTCGGCCACATGGGTACCTACGTACAGGTAAAATGACATAAATGACTACATACCTAGGTTAACTTACCTAGATAGTATCTATCTATCAGTCATCATCATAAGTACCGAAATGAATCAATACTATTTGTTTTATGGAACGTACTTTATTACTTTTTTTTTGTTTCTCTTTTTTCAATATTCTACAATAAAATATTTTAATTCTATATATTTTTATAAATCTTTATATTCCATTACTCAAACATATTACATAAATCTATTAGATATATTACTTGAAGTTCGTTTTGTTGCATAAAAGTCAAGACTCATTCTTCCATTTTGTGCAATTCTGCATATCTACCACACCTACCCACCCACCCTTACCTTCTCTACGTATTGCCCACTACACAAGGACAAAGAGAAACCACCACTTTATCCCCGCTCTTCATAACGAATTACTTTACAATCGTTTCAGATCTTCATTACAATTTACAAATAAAATCATAGTCCTTCAAAAATTATAATGTCCTTATAACCATACGAAAGGGAGCAAAAGCAAAAGGCTCCTTCATCCACATCCGCAATGCCGATTTTTCAAGATGACCTCGGTGACGACCGAACTACGCCTCCAATACAAAGCTCGAAAACTCATCCAAGATCTACAACGCCATTGGAAAGGAGAAGGCTCTTGAGGAAAGATTCAGAAGAAAGTATTAGAACGGAATTATGTGAGGGACTTGTGCCAGATACTCCGGAAGAGCAAAGGACATCACAACTGTTGGAATTGGATACAAGCTTCAAATTCCAATATCATGGAGCTTCCGATCGTACGGAACTTATTGAACGGTTGAAAAGGGGTGAAAGTCCAACATGGTTGCCAAATCGAAATGTGTGTGGTCTTTTCTCTTAGGATTTATGAATATATGTTGACGGTGAATTTAGTTGGAGTCATTGTTACAAGAACACGATCCAGAAACCCCTCGGAGAACCTCATCAAATCATTCGAATTCCTCACCTTTGTTACCTTCTGCAGATTTATCAAATACAGGAAGACCTTCGTCTGGGGATAAGCAAAGATGTCAAATTGGTTTAGAGATTGAACGCCCACGATCTGCTTTACATAGTGGGGATTTCACAGAAGGACCACAACTGAATATATCTGAGGAGCTTGGGCAAGATTCAAAGATCTTCAGTTCAGGAAGCTTGCCATGGTTGGCTACATCTCCTCCACGAAATTTTACTCCGTTTCAACTTGATCCTAGATTTCCTCCTGTGGATAGATCCGAATCAGATTTGAGAGCTAGAGCAAGAGCTCCATCTTTATCCTCATCCTTTTCTTCAAGTTTTGTTTTAAAAGCACCAACGAGCCCTTTAGTCCAATCAGAAAGTAACGAAGATCTGGAATTATCTCCTCATTTAAATCCTATAGATATTACCTCTTCAACCCCAAGAAATAATCCCAGACGTCATACATTACAAGCATCACATTCAATACATTCTACTCCTTCCATACCAACCTCCACACCTTTTACCAAGCCATTGCCCGGTCTTAGAAGAGATAATACATTTCCTTATCAAGCACATCAACCGAGAAGATCGCTTGCTTCAAATACTATCTCTCATTCAATATCATCTCCACAAACACCAACATTCTCTCGTTCTAGACGACCTTCATATACGTCTGATGTATCACCACTTCATGCATCGATGGTTGGTTCATATGAAGAAAGCATTCTTCGAGGAAGGATGTCAACCACACCATCTAAACCTCTCGACTTCGTCGCTCAAATAGGAGTCTTAGGCTTTGGTAAATGTAAATCAAGCCTTCGATGTCCTCCTCATGTGACACTACCATTTCCAGCCGTCTTTTATGACTATGAATCTACAATTCACGGGAGAAGAGAAAAATTAGAAGATGGTCCAAGTCCATACGTGGGATGTATTGATCTCGAGAATGGTTTACCAAGTACAGAAGAATCAAGAGATAGCAATACTCGAAGACGAAGACGAAATGCTGGCACTGCAATCGAAAGAATCCAAAACAATGATGATATTGATACCGACACCTCATCAAGTCACGTATCAGTATCCGAACGAGAAATTCGCAGGGTAGTAGAAAAGCAAAAACGTCGCTCAACCTCTACATCATCTCGCGCACCACCAGGAGGAAGTTACCGAATCCCTCCAACCGGCCAACTCCAAATCATCATCAAAAACCCCAACAAAACAGCCGTTAAATTATTCCTCGTCCCATACGATCTCAAGGATATGGAACCAGGAACCAAAACTTTCATCCGTCAACGAAGTTACTCTACTGGTCCTATAATCGAAACTCCCCTCTCGGCTTCTACATCTACATCTACATCTACCTCTTCCCCCAACCTCGCTAATCCGTCCGTCGATAGACCTACGCTTCGCTACTTAGTACATTTACATATTTGTTCGCCAACAAGAGGAAGATATTACCTGTATAAAAGTATCCGTGTAGTTTTTGCGAATAGGGTACCGGATGGGAAGGAAAAATTAAGAAATGAAATTACGGTGCCGGAGCCCAGGTTTACGACGTATAAGGCTGGCAGGGACGGGACTATGGGGATGGGGAGTGGTGCGGGACAGGCGTTGGTGGCGGAGAAGGCGAGTAGGAGGAGGAGTTTGGGGTTTCCGTTGAGGGGTGGCGATGAGGTGGGGATGGGGTATGCAGGTAACGGGAGTGGGAGTGGGGGTGGGGGTGGGAGTGGGAATGGTGGGCTGGAGTTTGGAAGGAGGAATCTACATTTATCTTCCTCGTTGGATTTTGAGGGCGGGAGAGATGAGTCTTCGATTCCCTCGGATCATACTTCTAGACTTCCTATGGCTATACCCATGCCCATGCCTATGCCTATGTCCATGTCCGTATCTTCGGAGGTGGAAATGACAGGTACAGATACCATTTTGGATGGAGATGGGAGGGCAGGAGTAGGGATGGGAATGGGTGTGGGTGTGGGCGTATATGATAAATTAAATAAGGTGGATATAGGGTATGGAGGGGGTGTCTGGAATGAGAGTGGGAGTGGGAATGGGAGTGGAAATAATAAGAGAAGTAATCAGGCTCCACCGGCGGAGGGGTTATTGGCGTTGAAGTTGAGGGGGTTGGAGATGCAGGGGCTGGGTGGGATGGCGGTGGCGGGGAAGGATGGCGATGGCGATGGGGATGGAGATGGGGGGATGGATGGGGTGAGATGAGATGACTCGGACTGACTGGGTTGGGTTGGGTTGGATTGGATTGGATTTACCTCGCTCGTTGAAAGTATAATGGCACATCCTTGGACTTGACGAATTAATGATAGGATATGATAGGATATAATTATTGGATTATCGGATAAGGAGTATGTATATATGGATTTTGCATCAGTATCACTGTGGTGGGGTGGGTTGTGTTGTGTTGTGGATTTATTCGGATTGGATTATCCATTGTTGGTCGATTGGTTTGGTCGTATCTATTATATGGCGCGAAGAGTTGATTTTGGTTTTGGTTTTGGTGTTGGTGTTGGTGTTGGTGTTGGTGTTGGTGTTTACGTGCTTATATACATACCCCTCTCTTTATGGTTTGGTTTGATTTGGTTTGCATGGGTTAGGATAGGTTAGGATAGGATAGCTTAAGAGAATCGAATTCTTATATATTATTTCTCGTCTTTTATCTTTTATCTTTGAGATCTGATCTTCAAGATTACTTTAAATATTTAAATATCTATATCCATATATATCCATATCCCAAACAGTCCTAACATCCATAAAATCATAATCTACTCTCTCATTCATTATATACATACATACATATATACATACATACATACATACATACCACTGGCAGCATAGTTTAAATTGAAACATGAATCAACTTGTTAGAGCAACTTGTTAAAGCAACTTGTTAAAACAACTTGTTAAAGCTGGATTCCATTAGAAAGAAACTAGATGTTGGGTTCTATCTGTCTGTTTGGGATGGATATGGATATGGATATGGACTGGCTTTTAATTTAAGTCTTGGGATATATGGGTAGGGAGGGAGGGAGGGAGGTAGGTAGGTAGGTGATGTGATGGGATGAGTATAATCATGATGGGTAAGTAGGGTGAGATGGGGTGATGAGGAGATGAGGAGATGAGGAGATGGGGGATTGGAAGGGGATGAGTTTGTTTGTGGTGTAATGGGTGGCTATTATGGTTGAGATGGGATGTTTGTGTTGGATAGTTGGTGGTGTTTGTTTTGTTGGTGTTATTTGCTATGGTTATTCGTTATAGTTATTATAAAAGGTCAGATATGAAGAAGAGCATTATGGGTTAATATATCATTATATTGTTAATTGATTAGTTAAAGTCTTGATTTTATAAAAGAAGATATATATTAATCATTGATTATATAATTATATTAGTTCTAATATAGAGTGATCTTTATTCGGTAATTATTTTAATATATCTTTTTATTGATATATTGATTATTTATATTAATTTGATTATTCTTTATTTTATGTTATATATATATAATTATTTTATTATATTTTATATTTTAAGCATTTTTATATAAAGTATTTTAATAAAATATTGATGTTTAATTGATATTAATAATTTAATTAAATTATTTATTATTATTTCTTTAATTAGGATAAATTATAGATCGATATGTTTTTATATGATTTATTTTTAAATAAAATGATATTTTATAATTATATATTTTATATATTGATGGATTTCTAGATTTTTTATAAATATCAAATTTTCTTGATTATTATTATAAAATGTGATATATATAATATTATTATTATTATATTTAATTTTAATTAAAAATTATTATATTTATAAAGTTTTTATTAATGCTTTGATTAAATTATAATATTTTAATTTAATTAAGAAAAATATGATAATAATTTATCTTTTAGATTATATTAAGATAATGCTTTTATATATAAAATAAATATATTTAAAAATGCTTTTTTTAATTGCAATATCGTTAATATAATTTAAATTATTATAGTTTTTAATATATTTATTAATTATTCTATTATAAATTATAGTATAATTGATCATTTTAGATATATATTGATAAATCTTATTGCAAATTAATATATAAATAATTATTAGATTAATTAAAAATCTATATAAAATTCTGATTATAAATAAGATATTGGTTCAAATATAAAAAAACTTAAATGATCTTATTTTTGATTAATATTTAGTGATAAATTTTAATATTGTTATTTTAATATTTAATATCATTAAATCTATAATTTTTAATATTATTAATGTAAATTCTAATTTGTAATTATTAAAATTAAACTTTTTTAATATTTTTTATATATAAATATTTTAATATAAAATAATGGGTTTTTTTTTATTTCTAATAATTTTAATATTTAAAAAATAGATAATAAATTTAAAATCTTTTATTTTGAATATTTTTATTAAACTTTATTTGATTTAATTAATTAGTTATTATTTATCAATTATAAAAAAGTCGTTAATATAAATGTATATAATAACTTTTATAATAAAGTTATAATATATATAATTATTAATATTAAAAAGCTTAAATTCTATATTAATAAATTTGATATATAATATATTTTATCATAATCATAAAAATTATTTCAGTTTATATAAAGTTTTTAATAATATATATATCCATAAAATATTGTTATTAATAAAATTGAATATGATTTTATCTTTAATCTAATATAATGGTAATTTAATAAAAATAAGTTTATTAAATTCATTATTTAAAAATGCTATAACAATGTTTATTTGCTTAATTTCGAGATCGTTTTTTATTATTAATATTATAAAGGCTTTTTATGTAGTTGCTTTGTATATTTCTATATATATTTAATTATAATCTTTTCTATATTTTTATTTATATTCTCGAATAATCTAATAAACTTTATATTTAATAATTTTTCTTTTTTTATCATATTTTTGTTTAAAAATGAGTTTATTTTATAAAATTTTGTATTTATTAATAATATCAAGTATTTTAGATTTTTTAATTAATTTAAATGTTTTATTATTATATAACAATTTGTATTTTGATTTAATAATTTTAATTTAATATTTTTTTTTTAAACTTGTTAATATCTCTTCCAGAGTTTTGGGATTATTATCGTTATTATAATATATTATATTGAATATAGTGAATGTTATTTATATATTATATAAAGATTAAATAATTTTGTTAATATTAATTAATAATGTCTTTTCTTTATTTTTTAAACTTACTAATTAACCTTATTCTTTCTTAAATTCGAATAAAACAAGAAATAAAACTTTATCAATAATATCAATATCATTATTATCATTAAATATTTGATCAAATAATTCTTTATCTTTAATTCTTATATATTTATTTATATTAAATAACTTTTTTAATATATTAATAATAAATTCATTAAATTATATATATTAAAAATTATTTATTAACTTTAAAACATTATTATTATTATTTTTTTTATTTTAAAAATCAATAATAATATTATCATCTAAATCAATGACTAGATTTTTTTTATCAAATCGAATATTTAAAATTTATATAGTTTTCTTTTTAGTTTATATTAGAATATATATGCAATATATATAATTGCTCTTAAAATCTATTAAAATATTGATTTCAATATATAAAATAAATTTTTGATTAAGAATATACTTTTTTTTTTAAGATATATATATATATTTTATAATCTAATATATATAAATATATGATTAAGAATTTATTATTATAGTCTAAATTAACTTAATTTATAAATATTTTATATAAAATTATTTTTTTAATTAAAATAATTATAGTTTGATTTATGATATAAATCATATCTTAATATATCTTTAGCCAAAATATTAAAAATATTTCTTTATCGATTATGATTACTTATATTTTTTTAAATAAAATGCGAATTAATTATTTTAAAACCCTATCTTAATTTAGGGTATATAATATAATAAATTTAATAATTAAACCAATATCTTCAATAAATTTATTTAGATTATTTATATTATATTCTTTGCCTTCATTTAATCTCCATCTTATAAATTTCTGATTATATTAAAGTTCAAATCACTTTATAGCAGTTTATAAAGTTAATTTAACGCTTTTTTTATATTTGTAAATATAGATTTATTTAAACCAAAATACTTTATCAATAATAATAATAATATATTAATACTTATTAATATTAATTAAATTGATTTTAACAATATCGATATATAAAAACTTAAAGATTTTGTTTAATTTTAAATCAATAATCTTTTATAATATTTAATATGATTTTATTAATTTATATATTTTATAAACTTTTTTTTTATTTTTAGAATATTTTGCTAAATTTTCAATAAATAATTCTTTCACTATTTTTTAAATTACTTTAATATTTTTTTTAAAAAAATACTCGAATCGTTTATATTAAATATTTATATTAATATGTGTTTTATAAATATCGATATTTAGGGATAATATTAAAAATATTAAATAGATTATTATTTTATTTTATAATTAAATAACAATACGCATATTTAAATCTATTTAAAAATAAATAACTTTTTTATTATCTTATATATAATTATATTGTATATATTCATTATTTTTTTGTTATATTATATCTAAAAATAGTTTTAATAATAATTTATTAAAATATAAAATATTTTAATATAAAAAAAACATTTTGAATTTATTTTTTATAAAGCATTTTAATATGATTTTGTTTATTTTTATAAAATAAATTATTCTATTTATTAATAGTAACCTGAATTTTTTTGATTTTTATAATATAAATTTCTAGAATATAATAAATTTTGATATATCTTATGTATAATAATATAAAATATTAATATTATATATTTAGATATATTTAAATTAAAAATTTATAATAATATCTAATATTGATTTATTATTAAATAAATTATATAAAAGATTTTTAATCATTATAAATGATATTATTATTATTATTCTAAAATTTTTATGATTATTAGATTTCTTTTTATTATTTAAATTTAAGGTTTTATTATTAGATTTATTGTTTAACACCTTATTTTTAATTTTGATCTAGATTTTCTATTTAATATTATTTTTATTTTTCTATTTTTTTTTTATATCAACATTTTTTGAGTTGTTTAAATATATATTAAAATCATAAAGTCAAATTAGATTAAAATTAAAATTATTGTAATAAATATATAAATTAGATTTATTAAAATAATTAAAATTAGAATTGTTTTGTTTAAATATAATTTTTTTTTTTTATAAAACTTCCTAATTTTTATTATCAAAAAATATTATTCTATTTTTTAAGTTTTCGATTTATCAAACTTTATCGATAAAATCAATTATAAAGTTTTTTATTATATTGAATTTATCTATTTTTAGACTTTAAGCAATAAAATGTTATTGCTTTATTTAAATAGAAAATTTTTTATTTATCATTATAATAAATTATATATATTGAATTGTTATATTTAATATTAATTTCGCTTTAATAAATTTTATAAATAATCAATAAACTATAATAATCATTTTTTGAATATTTTTAAAATCATTTATATTTATTTAATTATATTTAATTAATTTATTATAATTAAAAATATAACTTTTACTCTTATATTGATATTTAAAAACTTTAATCATTTCTCAAGTTATTTCTTTATTTTTGATTAGCTCTACCAAGTTAATATAAAAAGATTGATAAATAATAATGTATATTTTTATATTTTTTCTATTTTATTTCTTTTAAATCTTGGTTTTTGCTTTAATTATAAATATTATAGAATTAATGTTTTTTGATATTATTACTTTTTCTTTAATAATTTTTTTTAATTTGTTTGCATTAGCAATATTTTTAATATTTTTAATTTAATATAAATAATTTTTTTTCTCTTTGAAATGTTGTTTTAAATTTATTTATAAAACAAATAATAATAAATTTGATTTTGTTATTGAATTAATTAAGTTTATTAATAAAAATAAAAATAATAATTTTAATAATTATTGTGATAATAATTAATAAAAAAAAATTAAAAAAAAACAATAATCTATTAAATATTATTATAATTTTTTGTTAAATTGTATAATTAATCTTTTATATTGTTTTATTAATTTTATAATATTAAAATGATTTTTTAAATAAGAAAGTTAAATCAATTTCTATATTTTGTATAAGACCATTAATTATAATTTTTTTTTTGGCAATATCCAATGTTTTATCAAATAAATATTAAAAATATAAATTAACAAAATTATTAATATATTTTAATCTTAATATAGATTCTTAAAAATTTATCGTTATTAACCTATATTTTTATTAATTTATATTAAAAATTGATAAGTTTTTGCTTAATTTAAAGCTTTTGTTTAATTTAATACCACTAAATATTTTATAAATTTTTATTATTATAATATTTATTTGATCTTTAATAATTTATTTTGATTTCTTTTTGATAATATTTTTTATAAAGGACTTGAAATAAAAGTGGTAAATAAGCTTTTTTGAATATGATTTGAATAAATTGAATGTAATTAATAACTTTTAGATGCTTTTGGATTTATAATCTATAAAAGATCAAATATGAAAAAAAGCATTATAGATTAATATATCATTATATTATTAATTGATTAGTTAAAGTTTTGATCTTATAAAGAAAGATATATATTAATTATTGATTATGTAATTACATTAGTCCTAATGTGGAGTGATCTTTATCCGGCAACCATTCTAACAGTTATTATAGCATGTATATATATCTTAACTATTAAATATTAATAAAAAAGTAGATATTAAAAGAAAAAGAATTATATTATATAGAATATGATGGAACAATATATAATGGAATATAATAGAATAAAGCATAAAGAACGTTTAGAACTCGTGAATGTGGAGAACTGGTGAATATGAAGAGTGAGTGAGTATAGTAGTTGATTTATTGATAGGTTTGATTTGATATAATTATGTAGATGGGGGCCCGCCGGTAAATGGCTTTGGTGCGTAGATGGGGAGGGAGATGTGGATGTTCATATTGGTATGTTGATATCGTTTGTTTGTTTGTTTATTTATTCGTTATACTTTATCTATAGACGCGAAGGAAATAAAGGGGGATATTTCACATAAAGTTGAAGAATAAAGGGGGACTAAGTAATTAGATAGGTAGATAGTTGAGTAGATATAACTAGGTAGATATAATTATATAAATAAAGTTGAATAGATGATCGATATATGATATTTGGACAATTCTATTAGTTACATAGCTAGTCCACATCTACATCTCCACGCTTTTTCGCTTCATGTCGAATAAGCTGGGTATTAGAAAAAAAAAGAAGGATGAAGCAAGAACGGGCTAGATTGGATATACTAGGGGAATATATTCATATATCTATCTACGAGGACATTCTTCCATTTACTCCCACAATACTCTATGATGAAGTAAAATCAATTCTTAAAGTATACTATATATACTCGAGTATATACACGATATTCGAATTCGGTGCAGTAGAATAAGGAGTGAGAGATCTCTATCTATATATTTAATGTTTTTCTCTAATTATTTACTATATAATTGCTTTCTTTTGTTTTAAGATGATAAAGATTATAGTTCGATTTTATTTGGATTTTTTGAATTTATAATGTTATATTATATTAGATTCTTGTTGATTGTTTATATTATATATAATATAATATAATACGATATGATTGTTTTTCTAACATCGATATATAATTATAATATATCTCTAGATAGATAAACAAGCTTAAAACAAATAAAAATTAATATAAATTATATATATTTATTTTATAAGTGTTTAATTCTATTAAAAATCAATCGATCGATCGATAATACAATATATATCATAATATTAAGATTTTTCCTTCTATTTATTATATATATATATATCATAGCGTTTTATATACAAGATATAACAATAGATTTTAAAAGATAAAGATAAATACGATACGATACAACACGATACGATGAAGCTGAAAATAAGTCTTAAAGTACGAGAGAAAGTAATATGGAAATAAAATTTAAAGATGTGAAATTTCCGAATGGAGAGGAAGGGAAGGGAAGGGAAGGGAAGGGAAGCCCCAAGTTCATGAATCGGGATTTGGGGGATTTGGGGGATTTGGGGGAAATGATTCATGGCGTATGGGTAGATGAATAAATGGCATGATGGGATGGATGATGGGATGGGATGGATGGATGGTGGATGGATGGATGGATACTTGAAACGTATCAAAGTACTTACAATAGCAATATATATCCAAAACCAAACTAGTTTCATGGCACAGATGTATCAAAACAGAAGTTTGCTGATCTTTTGATGTTTTGATGTTTTAGATTGTTTTAGATGTTTTTCTAACGTTTTTAGTAGTTTCAGCTTAGTTTATTACTTGCCGTGATTTTCTTTTTTTAAAGCTCCGTGCCGTTGTGGGGGGACGATGTTTTAGAGATCTGAGCGGCTTTTTTGTTTTTTATTTTTTCTTACTCAACATGGATGATAGGATGTTGGTAAATCTCCACTATGGCGTTGGGCGTATAAGCGGTAAATTTTTATTGAAGAATAACGTGCAAGTCTTGGCATTTATGGCTCTTCTTTTTTTCTCTCTTCGGAAGTTTTTTGGGAATCCATTGTGTGTTGTGTTGGCGGTACCCGTTAAGAACTCCTCTTTTTAAAAAAGTTCTCTCGTCGAATGGATGGGTTGGATACACTGGTAGGAAGACATGAGCTGAGCTGAGTTAAGTTAAACATGGCTGAGTGAGTGAAATTTGAGGATCGAGGATGGATGGTAAGGAGCGCGAAAATCGAAAGAGAAAATAAACGTGCTTTCGTATTTGAATTGAATTGTGTGAGTGGTATGGTATGGTATGGATGTGTGATGGATGCTTGATGGATGTGTGTGACGATCTATTTTGTGAGATGTTGTCAAAAATAGGTAATGGATCTAGTAGTTTATGAAGATGTTCAAACTTATAATATAAATTATTAACTAAAATCCTTCCCTTTCAGTTCGTGTATGCATACCCATGATCATCCAATTATGATATGAGAACGACGGCACCCCACATTTTGCATGGTATTTGTTGTATTAATTATTCAATTGTTTGAATTGTCATAATTCATAAATGAGATTCTATTTAAATGTATGGATAATAAATAATAATATGGAGGAAATCAATTAATTACACTCAGATCGAAAAGTTGAAAGGGAATGATGCATTTGTAATCAAATATTTGTAAATATATAGGATGTTGTGTGCAAATGCAGTGATGTGATGATGAAATAGTTGACTCAAAGGAGAATTTGACAAATTGAGGTTCGAGGAGCGGAGACGCCGGAGGGAGTACGAGAGAGGTAAAACAAAAAAAAATGGGGAGGATATACAATTGTCTGGAGATTGGAAAGAGGATTAAAAGGAGGAGAAGAAGACCTCGGGATCGAATAATAATAATAATAATAATGACCTGTCGTCATTTAAGAATTCGGAAGATAAATGGTTCGTGCCAAGTTAATTAATAAACAATAAATCTTATCTTCTAATAAGATTATTAAAAGATGTCAAATGCACGGGAGTACCTGAGCTAGCTGAGCAAATCCATGGATATATAGTATATACATACATAGTACATAGTACATTATACATAGTACATAGTACATAGTACATACAGGATGATTATTGAACTTTTGGGAAAAGGTACCAGAAAGAATGAAAGTATATAGATTTCAATATAAAATCTGTCATCACCATCTGGAAAACCTACTATATAACCTGTAAGTACAGTACATATGTATGTATGTATATATGTATGTATATGTACCTCGTAATTCATACCAGATAGAAGCCAGACTCTCCAAGGTTAGAATCAAAGCCAAGAAAGAAGAAAGAAAGAAAGAAAACGGGAAAAAGCAAAGAAAAATACAATTCTTATTTATTAGTGAAACTGATCAGTCGTAAACCTTTGCATCTCTAGATTCAATCTTTTCAAGCATCTATCCTAACCAGTGAAAATCAATAACATGGATATCTTTGGACCCCATATCATTCTTGAATTACTACATTCGGTAATAAACGTGCATCTCGAATTCAATAATAGATCCATTTTCATACTTGTTCTGCTTTTTTTAATATTTTAACTTTTTAACTTTTTTCTTTTGGTCCAGTAATAATGGAGAAGATCAAAGTTTTGATGTTCCCTTAGATTTTTAGCTACATAAAAAGTTCATAGCCTTGTTTGTGCCTTGTGGTGCCTTGTGCTTTGTGGTGCCTTGTGCCTTGTGTCTTGTACGGATAATAATTTGAGCGGTACGTGTGTGGCGGTTGGACCCTCTTTCTTTCAATTCATTCTTTCATTCTTTTCTTTCTTTTCCCCCCTAAAACCTACATACAAGACAAACTTTTATTACCTAGTACTCTCTCTCATACTCATGCTACTATTTCTTCGCTATTATTATTCTATTGACACGGATGTATTCAACCTCTACAGTATCAATGCTATCTATCCAATACTATTAGCCGATGATCGACATAAGGAAAACATCACTTTCTCCATATAATCCATATAATCCATATATTTTTGTTTTTTTCTTTACAAGCATCAAAATCAAGGAAACCTTTTCCAACCTTTTCAACCTTTTCAATTTAATTATTAGTATAGATAGTACGTATTTATTACTGTTTTATATTGAATATTTTTATATAAAAAATAGCCAAGAAATAATCAATTGTTACCATCTTACCATCTTACCATTTTAACATCTTACCATCTTACCATCTTCATCTCCATCGATCTCAGCCGCTTTCTTCAAATATAGTGTATCCTAATAATAAGTATTTCCTATTTCTGTCATTACTTATTCATCATTCATACTAGAATTATTCATTCCTAGGTCTTATTTTTATTTCTCATGAGTAATATAAGGAAAAGTTTATAACCCCAAAAAGAGTCAGGGTAGAAAGAATAATAAAAGAAGCTTTAACAAAATTCAACTTATATTTTCTCAGAACCTTCTCTTTCCCTCTTTTCTACTTATTATTACTTATAAGTTATTATTATTATCATCCTCCTCAACCCCTCCCTCCTCCCTCCTCCCTCCCCTCCCCTCCCCACCTCCCCACTTCTTAAACCATATTGATGACCTCTTTTGTACCTTTTTTTAAACTTTCAAGACCTCTTTTCTATCCTTTTTGTATAGAATCCTAATTCAAAAATAAAAAAAAAAAAGATTTGTTTCATGGTCACGGTTGGAGCCAACATATCCAACAATTCTTCTCTTATATCATTCACTCGTTTGTTTGTAATGTCACTTTCCTTCTCAAACTTATTATTGAATTGAATATATTTCTCTTTTATTTACTTTTTTATTTTTTTACCAAAACTCGGTTTGGTAAAACTTCAACTTTCACTCCTAGAATATCTCGCCCATTCAACTTCGGCATCCATTCGTTCATTCAACAAAAAGATTTGAACTGAGACATTTACTTATATTGCGCCTTCCAGCTTCTCTGTTGTGCCATCATACTCTAGCTTGCAGGAAGCCACGATAACTCGCAGTTCTAACTTTCCGTTCCCGGTTTCGCGATACCTGAAAAGAGAGAAAAAAAAAAAAAATTATACGAAGCTCTCTAAGCGTTCAAATCGCCATCACTTCAGGTCGAAATATACACTCCACATCATCTTGTGTCTGGAGCTTTCGACCAACTCAGTGGGGCGTTGCTCCGCATAAATTGTTCTCGAATCTTGCTTGTTTAACTTCAATTCGAGACTGTGTGTGACTTATTACTCATATTCACCACTTGGGCGGAGGGTGATTGGTTTGTAGGTGGGAATCATCCCATATTTCCACCCTACGGATACTTTCTGACGTATAGCTTCTGCAGCCACCCATTACCAAACGGATTCTTTTTTTCGGGCCCTTACGTATGGTCTACCAGCAGCTTTAAGATATTGCAGACGGCGATTTTTATTTCCGGTCGAGATCATTTAAAGTCAACCTTTCCCTTCGTTCTAAAGTAGCAAGACTGCTGTCTCTGTTTCAACATGACACAATACACTAACTCACCATGGCCGGTGAAAGACGTGAGTAGTTTTTATCCCTTACCCATGTCTCAATGTCTTTCCGCCATGGCTTTGTGGGGAAACATTCCGCTGATAACTTTCGGGGTCTCAGATTGTCTATACGTCCATCATAGGCGGGGTGATGATGGCAGCATTCCTCGAATGGTTTCTATGGCTGGCGGCATTCTTATATTGTTTGGTGAAGGTCTTCCAGAAAGCTGAGCATTGGTCTGTAAGAGTGTTAGCATTACTCGTTGGAACTCTCTTCACTCTTTTGAGGTATGTTATCAAGATGGAAATCATACTCGCAGACTTCATTTGCTGATTTTGAGTTTGCAACAGATGTATCTACCTTCCCATCATGGTTGTTACCCTCCCACTACCGACTCAAGTCACCCAATATTTTCCTCTCGAAATGGTTACTATACTTCAATGGTTTGGATTTTGGTCATTTGCGGCCCTCTTGACGATCCCATGGCTTTTCTGCGTCTACCAGATTGTCACACATTCCCTTGGACGAACGAAACGTATAAAACAAGTTTTGGATGAACATTCAGCACCAAAGGTGGTTATTGTTATGCCATGTTACAAAGAGGAACCCGATATTTTGGTGAAAGCTATTGATTCGGTCGTTGATTGCGATTATCCACCATCGTGTATTCACGTCTTTCTTTCATTTGACGGTGATCAGGAGGATGAGTTGTATTTGAATACTATTGAAGCACTAGGGGTTCCACTATCTTTAGATTCATACCCTAAAAGTATCGACGTCACTTACCGAACGGCCCGTATTACAGTTTCCAGGTTTCCCCACGGCGGAAAACGACATTGTCAAAAGGCGACATTCAAATTGATTGATAAGGTCTATACCGAATATTTGAAACGCAATGACAATCTTTTCATTCTCTTCATCGACTCCGATTGTATATTGGATAGAGTTTGTCTTCAGAATTTCGTCTATGATATGGAGTTAAGTCCGGGAAACACTAGAGATATGTTAGCTATGACAGGAGTTATTACGTCGACCACGAAAAAGCATAGTTTAATCACTCTACTCCAGGATATGGAATACATTCATGGACAACTTTTTGAACGTACAGTCGAATCTGGTTGTGGCTCCGTCACGTGTTTACCGGGTGCGTTAACGATGTTACGATTTTCTGCTTTTAGGAGAATGGCCAAATATTACTTTGCAGATAAAGCGGAACAGTGCGAGGATCTCTTCGATTATGGTAAATGTCATTTGGGTGAGGATAGATGGCTTACGCATCTTTTCATGATTGGTGCCAAGAAGCGTTATCAGATTCAGATGTGTACTTCTGCATTTTGCAAAACCGAAGCTGTACAAACATACCGATCTCTAATCAAACAACGTCGCCGATGGTTCTTGGGATTTATCACGAATGAAGTTTGTATGTTGACGGATATTAGAATTTGGAAGAGATATCCAATTTTGGCTGTGGTTCGATTCATGCAAAACACCATTCGAACGACTGCTTTACTTTTCTTCATTATGCTTCTCTCAATTATCACCACTACAAAGAGAGTTCAAGATCTTCCGGTTGGATTTATTGGTATCTCTTTAGGACTCAATTGGTTAATGATGATCTATTTCGGTGCTAAGCTTAAGCGTTTCAAGGTTTGGCTTTACCCATTGATGTTCGTTATTAATCCATTCTTCAATTGGTATTACATGGTATATGGTATTTTTACCAGTGGTCAAAGAACTTGGGGTGGACCTAGAGCCGACGCCGGAGCTGCCGATTCAACTACTACACCACAACAAGCTATCGAGTCAGCTGAACAGGGAGGAGATGATCTCAATGTTGTACCAGAAACCTTCAAACCAGCCGCTGAAGCTCGTAACAATCAACTCACTCGTCGTCCTACCTTACCACTTCTACCACCCGAGCGTCTCGAAGGTCGTTTCGCGGCTGCAGAAAGACTTCCTGGTGGATGGTATCAACAAGTCAATGACTCCCTCAACAGTGTCGCTGCTGGTAATACTCTAGGATCCGGAAAGAACCCAATGGTCTCTAGAGATTCTGTGGATAGTTATGTATCTGGATTTACTGGTACCAATTCCGTATATATGCCAAGACGTGTCGAAAGTTTTATGGGAGAAGAGGATAGGAAGAAGTATGCAATTGCTCAAGCCAGTCAAAAGGCAGCAGGTGGTGCTTGCTACACACAGGTGAGTAGTCATGCACTTACAATTTTTTGCGAACTTCTTGATATTAACAAATATCTAGGGTTATGTCTATGAGATCCCAGATGGACAAGAAACCAAAGGTGGATTCCAAGACTCAGTAGAATCATTAGCCTACTCGGAAGGCGCCCAATCCGAGACTTTGGCAGTTCCACAAACTTCTTCATATCGAAACGGACGAAGTCCTCTAGGACGCATGTCTCTGATACGTGGCCACTCAAGGGATGAACCGATTGAACTTGAAGATCAAAGATCAGATAGTTCTCATTCACCGGATTTACAAACTCAATCTCGTTAATACGTTTCTATTCACACATACACACATACGCATAACATACTCTTAATAATGTTTTGGATGGGAAAATTAAAAAATGGAATGGGAAACAGGGGAAAAGGGGTGGAATGAATGGGCTTTTATCGATCATTTTTGAAATGTTCATGAAATAAATAATATGAGGAAGAACGAATGAAATAATGGAAGGGAAATTAAACCGAAATCATTTTTGGGCGTCATGCAAAAGGGGCATTATATTTGCGGTTATTTTTTCATTTTTTGGCATTTGCTTTCGTGTTGTTGCAATTTCTTTTGTCCTCTTCTAAGATGATGGATTGATTGATTACTTACTTACTGGCTTGCTTGGGCATAGCGCGGCGCTTATATCACATAGCATACTTTTGATGGTATTATAGATGAACATATGGATGGGAGAGGATGGTTCTCTTGGCACTTTTTTGCATTATAGAGGAGAGGGTGGTGTTGTAGGGTGCGGTGCGTGCGGGCGGGCGGAATTTTGGTGGGGGGGAGGAAATTTGTAATTAGTAAGGATAGATGAGATGGGATGGGATGGGATGGGATGGGATGGAATGGGATGGAGCTGCGAATGCAAATAATGGAGGTGAAAGAAAAGAAATGATATGATATGATATGATAGAAATAGATGATAAAAATGGATGATAGAATAAACATAAGATGAGATGAGATTAGATGAGATGAGAGTATTCATAATATTTGAAATGTTAAAGAGATGAATTAATTGAGTGAGTGAGTGAGTAAGTGAGTGAGTGAGATGTGATCTTTAAGATCTGTCTGGGGTAGGGCGGGGTAGGATGGGGTGGATCGTGATAATGATTTTTTTATTAAATATATGATTTAAATAATTATAATTGTTATTATTATTATATTTGAGTTGTTTTGATGTTTTAATGTTTTAATGTTTTAATGTTTTAATGTTAATGTTTTAATGTTTTAATATTGTATTTCCATTTACAGTAGATAATTGCTTTAGTTCCCTAGGGCGGTGCTTATCGGTGGTTAAAGACGGATAGGGAGATAGAGGGAGGGAAGGAGGGAGGGAGGGAAGGAGGGATAGAGGAATAGAGGAGTGGGACAGAAGGCAGGATGGGGGAATTATTAGTTGGTTGTTGGGTTTATTTGATGATTGATTTGATTTGTTTTGATTGCGTTGGTTAGCTTGATTTTGGATATTTTATTGGTTTGATCTGATGTTGTGTTTAAAGGTGATTGGTTTGCGGGGAGGTTGATTGGTTGGATTTGTTTGGTTTGGTTTGGTTTGGTTTGGTTTGATGAGTTTGGTTTGATGAGTTTGGTGAGTTTGGTGAGTTTGGTGAGTTTGGTGAGTTTGGTGAGTTTGGTGAGTTTGGTGAGTTTGGTGAGTTTGGTGAGTTTGATATATTTGATATATTTGATATGATATTGTGGTTAAGAGGTGGTGCGGTGGCTGTTGGTTGGTTGGTAGGTTGGTTGGTAGGTTAGTAGATTGTTGATTAATAGATTAAATATCTAAATGTATCAAGGTTTAAGTATAGAGGGTTAGGAGAGTGGAGTAGTGATGGAGAGTAGAATTGAGAATAGAGAGTAGAGAGTAGAGAGTAGGGGAAAGGGTAGAGTATAAAGAGGTGATATGAATCAACGATCTTGAGATCTTGGGAGAAGGAATTTGGAGATGCATTTTAATAGATTTATTGATTGACTAATTGGGGGTTGAATCGTATAGTGTAATAAACTAGCCATGTAAATTTATTCATTCGTAGAGCAGATGTTTAGATTTTTGTGAGGGTATGATAAGTATATAATGAGTATGTATGTTATATTATATCGTATTATATGATGATATTTCCACGACTTGATCTTCTAGATTATACTTAAGAGAAGAATAAGTGAAAGGGGGACGGGAAGTAAATGGTATATATCTTTTGTCTATTTTGGAGTTTGATGTGGGATTTTTATTTTGAGATGAGATATCGTTCATATGGAGGTTGTTCTTGTGGACTTGATTTTGATATAGAGAAATGTAGTATACGGAGTGATTGAAGAAGATGTGGAAGTTTAATATCAGTAATAAAGTATGATTAATTAAGAACGTAACGGAACCTAGTGTTGGTTGGGCAGAGAATAGATAGGTTATATATACCCGGGGCAATCCAGGATATGATATATCATGTAGAATTCCTATTCTGCTCGCTTCATCTCAGCAAAATGAGAGATCGTTCCTGTAGAATCATGATCGTCGAATAGAAGAGAATTCGGGGTGGGATATTTAGCATATACTTATTTATTGGAAGTCGTTATTTTGAGTCTTTTATCGAAGATGTATTTACTATTTTTGAGTCGCGAATTCGACAAGGGACTAGACATCTAATATAACATCATATTGAGTTCCGATACCCCAAATAGCATATAAAATTATTACTTTAGTTTAAAATAGCACATGTTGTTATTTGAGCCTTGGACTTTGAGATTAATTTAGCTAGGTTTTTGAATTTGAAGACTTGAATGGCAATATTAAAATTTATATTCTTCTATAAGATTAAAACAGCATAAAAATAAAAGATCTGAACTAGCATATGCGGGATCTCAAGTAATATTATATGCTATTTCGAGTTATAGCAGTATGAGATGTCAGACAAAGTTTGAAAAGTCATACCATTCTATGATAAACTAGTCGGATAGAATATACATCCCGTAGTTGAGATACCCCAGATAAACTAGAGTACTCGAGACTGACGGAAGGTTGAAAATTGCATTGTTGTTTTGACTGATGAGTATGCTAATGCTAATACTGATGCTAGAAGTCAAGCACCAGTGACGAAAACGTCTAGCTTAAAGAATATAACCCTTCTCCTTACTATTTTGATTAGACGTTCTTTATACTGAAGTTGGAAGGAGGTTAAATAGTTAGAAAAGAATATTAACATAGTGTCTTCGTGGATATACATCGACATGTTTGACTAGAAAGCTTTAGAATACCTGGGGCTTATTTGAATTATTGTATCTACACTCTAACAAGAGTGAGAAGAGCGTACTTAAATGGCTAGTGGTTGTGTACGGAGAGCTTCGATATCTAGTCTGCTTATGATAAGAAATGTTTTTTGGGGTTTATAAAAGAACTGCTCAATTTATTTATCTAAAGGAAGGCTATTTTCTTCTCGTGGTTTTGACCCTTTGTATGAATAGAATATTGTTTCAAATAGAAATCTGAGTCCTTAGCTTAGCACGTCATGATATCCTGAAGGGTTCTCCTGGATGTTGAATCCTACTACTACTGCGATTAGACAAGATAAATTATACTATTGAATAGGAATGGAGCATTCGAGAAGTGTCAAGAGAATTATAATAAAACACGAATTACTTTAGCAAGATGAACTGTGTCGGAAGTATTGATGTCACTTCGTAGCATTACGAACGAAGTTTCAAGCTCGTGCATCGTTAGATTATGTTGATGGTAACGGAGGAAGTATTGTTGATCAACTTGTACGAATAGAGATTGATATACTAGTTAATAAGAATCAACCTGTAATAATTGAGTCTATAAATTGGACAAGTATTATGCGGGAAATAAGTTATCGATAAGTATAATGTGGAAGGTGTCGGTAGATTTGTTGATTGAAACCGCTAGATAGATATATAGTAGATAATCTAGATTCTTGAACGACTGTTATTTCCCCATCTGCGTGCGAGATTCATTATAGGGTATTAAAAGTAAAGAATATAAGTAGTCTTTTGTTTAGATATCACATACTATGCGAGATGAAGCGGGGGAAAGGTGGGGCGAGGTAATACTAAAAGGTGTCTTTTACTCGGTGATAAGTGGAAGATATACATTTATCTATCTCGAGTTGAAAACTAAATCTTGTAAATCTTTTATGTCGAGTTGGATAACGAGATATTCAAGTATAGGTTCATTTATGAATTGAATTGATACACAGTATACCAAGTGAGGTTAGAGAAATTACGTAAGCTAACGATGGTTACAAAAACACACTTTTATTTTATTTATGCTATGGAAATTCCGAAGGTAACACTGTCCGGGCATTCCTCCGCGCTTTGCTTAGGTACAGTAGCATCATTCCTGCTACAGATATTGATTAGATGTAACACGATGAAATCAAAAAGAAAAGTAGATTTCCTCCACACGTGTCGACAACAAATTCAACGGCATTTGGACCAGATGCCTTTTATGCATCGTCATATCCAGAAAGAAACAAAAGATAAAAGAAAAGAAAAAAAGAAAATCGCCGGGTATAGTCAATTACATAAGGGGGGAAATCTAGTACCTATCGACTTTGATAGTAGACCATGGTTGTCCAAATCTCACTCCTTAAGCAAAACACAAAATCCTTTCTTCATCCTCCACAACACCCTTCTTTATCAGGCACTCAAGTACTAGCTAGCGCATTGATACCCTCCAAAGCTTTGAGGCTTTTACGCTCATCTTCTTGTGCCTTCTTAAGCTGATTTTCTTTTTCTCTCAGAATTGTTGTTTCTCTCTCAATGATAGCCTTAGTTTCACTGATCGAAGGGATGATACTCTGTTGTTTAGTTTGCGCATACTGAATCTCTTTCTCGAATTTTTCGCGAGTTTCTGCTAGGATTATTTGATATCGCGATGGAAGGTCTTCAGTTGTTGCTTCAGGTGATGCACTTGTTGGAGCAGTGGATGGTGCACATGGTGGAGTAGCCAATGGTGAGCTTGCTGGTATAGCCATTAATGCGACTGGAGCAGTAAGCGACGAGCTTGTTGGTGTATTCATTGACGCGACTGATGTAGTCATCGGTGGAGCAGTTACTGCTTTCGCTCCATTGGAAGATTGTTCTTGACTTTTTGAAACTTTTTCGTCTGTCTTGTCTTCGAAAGATGATGATGATGTCTTCCAGAGCTCCTCATCATTCAATATGGAACTATGACTTCGAATTCCTGGATACTCCACCTCGATAACAGACAACGTATCTCTTGCTACTTGGGAAGGATTTGTATCTTTGCTTTCCAGCATAGATTTTCCTTTTAGTGGGTTAAGTGAATTTCTAAGTGGTTCTAGATGTCAGCTATTTGTTTCTTTATGATTGAATATCTTAAATAGATGGAGTAAAGTGGCATCGAACCTATCATATGCATATGGAATAAACTGCTGATATGGTTTTGAGTTTGGAACAGGTTCCTAAACAATCATTGTTAGTGATATGCTTTTACTATATCAAACATACAATAAGTGATTACCTGGACTTTGTTAGACTCTGGGGTCTCTTTTTGGTGACTCTTTAACCAGATTTCTCCACCATCACTACAACGAGCCTTCTTCTGTCTATCGGCAGATGAATCATCATCCTTATCATCAGCGTGACCAATATTTTCGGATACACGACGATGCTTGCGTCTACCAATCAAAGATTCCTGATCATCGTCGAATTGAAGAGGAGAAGCGTCATTGGCTTCAAGTCTGACTTTTTTGTTCATCGAATATTTCTTGTTCTTAAACCAATTCTATAGTTATGAAGTTAGTTGAAGCCTCAATATGCATACAGCAAATAGATCCGATGAATAGATACTTTAATTTGATTACTGCTAAGCGTAGTCGAATTCAATAATCTCTGTAACATCTCAAACGATAGAATATCGCTTTTTGCGTACTCCTGCTCGAGAAAGTTAACCTGCTCCGGCGAGTGATAAAAGTGAACTCGAGGTTTTGGTGTCGCGAATTTGCTAGTGTCAATGGGCATGGCAGGATATTTTCTGAGCCTCTCGTCAAAGTTGTACTTGGTTCTTCCTTCAGTGATCCAGTAATCTCGACAAGTAGTCCATCCTCGAGCGACGCCTTGGCATTCAAGAGCCTGGGCCATCAATACAAAAATGTCATTCGCAGGTAATGGAGTAATACCCATGTGTTTCTCCTTCTCTCGTTGGTTCATGAGAGTCTCATACATGATTTGAGTCTCTTCATCCACCCAGGGTTGTTCATCTTTAACTCTACTTGCTCCTTGCCCTGCTGTTTGCCAGTCATCATCATGATCTGGTGGTGAATCAGGCTCAAACTCGGATTCTTCGTCTTCAATTTCATCTTTGTAAGAAAATTCTATACGGGGCCATTTGGCACAGCATGCACCAGGTCTCCGCTCAACTCCAATAGCACGTAGTTGAGAGGAAATCTCCTCCCAGAAACCTCCGCCTGGAGCAGTTGGTACGAACTCTGATATACTTTCCTTAGCTCGGACAGCCTTCCGAAGCTCTTCTATCTCGTGTGGTTGCCACATCATCATTGTAGATTGGGTTTCAAGTATATTTGAAGGTGAAAGAGAAAGTTGATAAACTGTTTGTTGATCTGCAATAGATTTTGCAGAAAGATTTTACGATAAGCTGTTGTAGAAAGAAGATACAAAGCAAGTATGTCTTTTTTGATAAGACTCAAGTCGAGGACCTAGACAAAATTGTTATTTGATACAAGAAAAATTGAAGAGGGAAAAGACTAGGACTACTAGAAATAAGAAGAAAAAATCAAAGAGTAAGAAGTAAACAAACACGCTATATATTTTATTTGATTATTTGGTAACCAATGAGATCATCTACTTACTTGTTTATCTAGGATTTGAATTTATCAATCAATAATTTCTAGGATTATTGACAAAAATAGATTTTATCGATCAAACAGTTGTATAAAAATAAGATTATATATCTTGTTTTGATTTAATATGTATATATATATATATATATATACTATATCTACTATATAATATCTGAATAGTAAGTAAATTGATATCTCCATATAGAAATACTAGTACTAGGTACAAACAATCGCGTTAAATTAAATTAAAAAACACGCCAACTTCACTGTCACGCTTTTGGTTTTGGCTGCAGTTTGCTAACCAATCAACGTTTGTTTATTAAAAGATCAATTCAATTCACCGTTTATAATATTTGAACTTATTATTCAATAATTCGGTTTATAGAAAATGACAAGATTGTTCGTTCATATGTGAATGTTGAAAACTAGGTGTGGATGTTCATCTATGTACATTAATGCCATATACAAATTGATAATTACGATCGGATGATTTATAATGTTTAGATATTTACTCTTTTAACAATCATTTTGAATTGAATTGAATTGAATTAGCTTGAGATAAACTATTGAATTGAGGCTCGATTTTCTTATACCATGATACAGAACCTTAAAGTGGATCTGTTGTAGTAGTTTCAAATGTTCATTTAGTTGATATATAACTATTGTATATAACAATAGAGAAACGATCTCTTATCGGTATATACTAGTATACCTTTGAGTGTATATCTAGTATTCTTATGTATAATCTACTATCATTATTTTTATAGTTCAAAACTCTTTTGGTGTCAAAAGAAATGATTAGTTCTTAATATACAACAAAATACTTGATCTAATTCTATCTACTCGTTCAAGAATGTCGACGATAGGATTATGAATCTAGAGGACTATGATAGAGGCGTATATATCGATCTTATATGATTACTATGATTTAAACCCATTTTTGAAGTCAATAACAAAGTTAATAATATCGATATTGTTTAATTCTATGTTATTTCCGAGTGATTTTGATAGTAGATTAAAATGCAGTATGCATCCTTTAACCTTAGTCACGTGATATGCACCTGACGAGAGACGTTCTGTTGATATGTCCAACTCCCTACCTCCTCTCCTCAAACCACTCTTCAAATCTCATCTCATCTAGGCGATATTATCCGAGTTGTTGTTATGATGCCCATTACCACTCCCCGCAACCGGTTTACAACCAATACTCCCCTCTATATGACTCTAGAAGCCACCTCTTTCTTTCTGGGCCAACACTGATTTGATCTTAACGTTATAATAATATATTGAAGTAATATTTCTCGCCGTCGTTACTGTGCATGATACTCCTCAAATGCCGTGCAATGAGCGCATGGCTCCAGGGATCTACCACCATGACGAATGGTGATTCTAGGGGTGTGAAGCCAGCCAGCTCGACGGAACATTAGTGCCACAATTTTGCGAATCTGAGTTCTCACCTTCCGGGATTGCAAGTTGTGACGATACCTACAGGGAGGATTTTGAATGATAAACTCTTCTATCGATCTGAAATGTTTTATGAATCGATGTGGTAAGGTCATTTCAACAGCTATTTCGATACGGACCTTCATTTGTTCGAAGCAAATACGGGCTCGATAGTCGTTGAAGGACTGAGCTGATATCTGAACCCTGCGAGTCAGACTGTTAAATATGAAAGAATCGAACTCATTTGTACGAGGTCGCGCACGGAATCGTCGATGGAAGAAATTGAAGAATTCCAAGTAAAAGATATCTTCCTGAGGATCAAAAAAAAAAGTCAAAAGCCCCAATGACGAAGACAATGAATATTATGAAAGTGAGCTAGTGCTAGTTATCTGCTCTCAAAGTTAACATCTAAGAGTGGTACAGTCAAAGGACTGTTCTATGGGATATTTCCAATTGTCCATAAAGGTTTTGACTCTACTTTACCTTCCGCCGCTGTCTTGCAATCTCTTACTGCGATAACTCGTGGAGCAGCCATTGCAAATTTCCAAATATTGACTCGAATCTCTGGTGGGGGCATCGAAACGCAATGGAACTGCGTGAGGACTTTAGCTTTCACTGGAACGACTTCTACTTAATCAACTTCAGTGCTTGCCTGCTGAACTTCAAGGCGTGAAGTCATATCAGCAACTTTTTGGAAGGTGTTCATGATAGTGTTATTTATGTTTTTGCTTGCTTGTTTGTTATGTGAGTTTGTGGTTATGGAGTTATTCATGACTATTTGATGATTGTTCTATTATCTAGAAAAGAATTATAGTCTCAAAACAGCTGTTCAATAGTATCCATCTATTCTTTTATTGAAAGAAAAAAAGACATTTAGAGTTCTTATTCAATCTCTGGTCATTTTTATACATTGAAAATAGATACAGCTATACATTCATGAAATGTTAAATTTACATGATAATTAATATCACATTATGATGAAATATATTACAAATAATTTTGATTTTAAATTTTAAACTTGAACTAAAATCTTTTTTTATCCTACCCCTTAGTAGCCTCCTATCCTAGACTTTAAAAATCCTACTATATCCTAACAAAATTTATAAAATCCCTCCTCTCCTATCTTCCAGCTTGGAAAACTCCATCCTATCCTATACTCAAGGATAGGATAGCAGGGGAGTTTTCATTCGCTGATTATTTTGCATATTGTTTATCATTTATTAATTACCTAGAAACTGTCTGCTCGTCTGCTAATACATACTTAATCTTTACCTGCGTTCTGATATCATGAATCAGTGAGATATCCTCAACTGCTGAAAGAAAAGATCATAATTCCACCCCTCCATCCTAGCTGTCATATCCATATTGAATCTCAAGAAAGGAAACAAAAAGCAACGCCGGTTATAGCCAACTTACACGAAGAAGGTTCATCAAGTGTATCCGATAAGCCTTCTATTCTCCTCCCAGCGCAATACTTTTAATCTTCACCTAAAATTGCGTCGAGATTGTCCACTTTTTTGGCCAACGAAGTTACTTTTTGTTGGCCCAGGCTGAATTCATTCTCTAACTTTCGAGTCTGATCTTTATGTTCTACAATTCTCTGTTTGAGATCTTTTTGTAACAGATTGCATGTAGCAAGTTGCTGTTGAAGTCTTTGTCGCTCGGCCAGTGTGTTAGCTTTGTAATCGGCGGAAATTTGGATATCGTCAATGGCTGATGGTGTTGACGATACTCTTTGAGTCTGGAAATACGGTCTTTTCAATGCAACACCAGTAGCATCTCGAGGAACAGGCCGCTCGCAGATCAATGGATCTTCTCAAATGACAGAGCTTGAAGCGTTTTCCGGATGCATTTGTAATTGTTATTCTGTTAGTAGCGTTTTTGGAATTGCGACATATCTCTTCAAAAACTCGCCAAGTAGTCAGGATCGCGGAGAGGGTTGTTGTAATTCTGTCTACTATTGACCCTTTCTGGAGAGTGAGCACTATGGCTAGCTTTCTTTCTTGCATCATTTATCATCGTCTGAGTCGTCTGAAACAGTAATAGATCGGTTTGGAATCTAAGCAACAATCTGTTAGCCATGCAATAAAGTCAATCAAAACGAAGTATGGGATCAAGTACCTCTGACTGTTGATAACCTGATGGTGCTGGCTTTCCCTTTCTCTGTGTGTGTTCAAGTGCCGCTAAAAAGGGGGAGAGTGGTTGCTTAGAGGCAGACTGGGAATATTTTATGATTAGCATGCTGGCTAGAAATCAATTCGCTAGAGTGATGGCTTACTTCACTGGAGGGAACTTGAAAACTAAAATCCTTGTTAAAGGGTTGTCTGAATCCTAATAAGTTTATTAGTGAAGTTAGGTCAAGATAATGCTTATGGGCTTACCAGGATTTTGAGAACATTGGGATCTAGAGCTCAAAAAATCTTTGTGAGATCCGTTTAAATAATCTTTGATTGCATCCAAAGTTCTTTTGTAGTCTGCTTCTCGAAGTTTACCGCACAACAGTCTCAAAAGCTCAGGAGTAGTGGCTGGTACCAAACCGTGCTGGGCTTCCTCTGCAAGTCGAGTCTTTATTGCTTGAGAACAAATTGTTCTCTCTTCCTCAGTCCATCGAGCTTTATAATGGCCTGGTACATTCTTCTTAGTATTCTCTTCATCCTGAAGCTCATCTTCGTGATTTTCATCATCATCATGGTTGCCCTCTTCTTCTATTTTAGCTCTCAATTTCTTTTGGAATCTGTCCTTACATCCCTCGGGCGTTCTACCCGTGTTGAACATGCTGTTTAGTTTATTACATATGATTGCGAATTCAGGATATTTTGGTTGCTTTCCTGTCTTGGCATAGTAAGCTTGCGCATCATCCTCTAGCATCTTCAATTCGGCATCGCTCCATCTTGGATGTTGCGGTATCTTCAACACCTCAAAGAAATACCGTAGACTATATTACAAATCTATAAGACTGAGAATGATACAACGTTCTTGAAGTTGCACGATGAACGATGAACAATGGTCACCTTCAAGTTATGAAACGCGTTGGTTTTTTTAGAATAAAAAAAGAAGAGGAAGAGAATCGATAAAGAAGTGACTCGGAAGACGTCAAGAAAAAAATATTGTTGAATTTTTTGACTGAGATACTGGAAAGGCTGTTTTGATGTTTGAAAAGAGGGGTAAAGGCAAATAGAAAGATATCAAGTTGATTAGAGAACTAGATATTCAATAAGCGTAATTTCTCAGTCATTTTTTAAAACTTGTTTATATATATTCACTTGTATTTATGACAATAAAATCCTTGATATAATATAAATCTAGAATTCTTAAAGAAGTTTATTTTTCTGAAAAATCCACTAATTAATTTAAATATATATAATTACTATAACTTTGAATCAGATGAATATAAAGAGTAAATTTTATTCTAAAATTCTTTAATAAAACTTTTATTACTATTTAAAATATATTGAGATCGTTATTTCAAAGTATATTCAAGTTATTAAAAATTCTTCTTTTACTTACTCTTCACGAGTCTTTAAAGAAGAAAAAGTTAATAATTCTAATTTACATTTCTTTTTTTGATTAATAATTTAAATAAATCATAACCAAAATCTATTACTAGTAATATAGTTAGATAGATATTAGAAACTCTAGATTCTAACTTGAAAGATCATTTCAATATTCAAATTACTAATAAACTTGAACTTGAAAAAATTTCGAATCAAGATATAGTATTCACTGTCAAGATGTCTAATATATCAAAATTGCCTCCCTGTTCTCCTCCGAAGAGCCCCCTCACCGCTTAGAGTTCAGACGACAATAACAAAACTTATAAAAGTTCAGATGAGAGCCTTGAAGTAAAATTATCATCAATGTTTGATCCTTTTATCAAATTATATATCTAATTAGAGATATTGTTATATGTTTCAGAGCCACCTGATCAAGAACTATATGCCTTCTTTTTCGAAATTTTAATTAAAGAAATTGACTTTATTTGTAGGGCTCGCTTGACTGTGACTTACCCGAAAGACTTTCTACCCTCTGCTAGTCCTTCGCACAGTGAGAGGGATAAGCTCATATTACTTGAAATCTTGAGATAGCCTTTAGCTAATGAATCAATATCATAAACTCATCTTATCTCTCTTTATACTTTCGAGATGTTTACTAGATCTTCTCTTATTCACAAAGAGGATGCTTTGATAATTCTATAGTCAAGGCAAATAGACTAAACACTTTGAGAAAATCAACAGTAATATACGCTATACTAGTCATATATAACATTGATACCACTCGTTCGAATGCATATATGAAACTTATATTTTGATATATATAAAGACTTAAACACTAAAGCTAATTCAACACTTGAAGGCCTAAGTGAGCTTTCTATATGCATTCAATATTCAACACCCATCTAACATCCACATAGAGAATGCACTTCAAACAGGAGTATGCTCTTACGAACTCATATCACTCGATATCATAGTTTAGAAAAAGATCATCCTTCATTGAATAGGGGATAGACCTTCTCTCTAACGTCATTCAAATATACAATTATTGGATTAAGTAGTAAGTGAACATTACTATACTTCTAGAAATGGCAATAGTAGTTGTCAATTATTATTATTAAGATTTAACCGAGGCGGGCGCACGTGATGCCACATATGTGAATGCCGACAATAATGAAAACCACAACGCTGCTTTTTTTAAAGCTTATCGAGAGATAGAAAATCTTGATTGCATGAATAAACAAATATAAATAAAACCAAAAAAGACACCAACCCACCCCCCTACTTCCCCACTACTTTTCCCCTCCCGCCCGCGTTAGAATTCAACCCCATCCCCAAATCCACCCTCCTAAACCACTCCCCCAACCATTTCTTCTCCTCATCTCCCGCCCCGCACAACAATATCCCCCTCAACCTCCCACTTCCCATCCCCTCCCCCTCGTTGCCCTCATACTTCAAATCCGGCACCACGCCTCTGAAATCATCCTCCCATTTCCCCGTAATATCAATCTTCCTCCGTTTCAGCGGCATTCCCATCGAATACCTAGTTTCGCCATCTGCATCTAGATCCGCGTTGGGATCTTCGTCACTGCCTTTTTTGAAGGGGGCTTTTGTTTTCTAGGGTGGGGTGTTAAATGGGCGGGATGAGTGAATAAGGAGAGGAGAAAATCATACCTCTTGACCCGCCAATGCTTTCTTCACCCTCTCAAATTCTTGCTGGAGATGTTTCCTCTCGGAGTCGGAAATTGGTTCGGGTAATATTCCTGTCGCTATTCGATTCCATGTTGTTAGTAAACGTTCAATCGATCAAGAAAACAAAAGCGATATAATATACCTCTAAGAGCATTATCTCTCTCTCTCTTCTCTCGTGCTTCTAATACTTCAATAGATCTTATCAAGCGATTACGCTCTTGTGCAGCATGTGCTCGTTGATTGGGGTGTTGATAGGATTTATTAAGGATGCCGAGGAGTTGTTTTCGAAGTTCTTCGATTTGGATTCTGAGTTCTGTTTTTGGTTTTGCTTCGCTTTGCGTCTTGGATAGTATTCTTAATTGCTTTGATCCCCCAATTTGAGGTTCATCGTCTTCTTCGTCGTCGCTAGTGATTTCATGGAATGCAGACTGTTTGGGCGCGGGGCCACGCTTTGGTGTGGAGGAGGATATAGTGGTGGGGACTTTGGGAGAATTCTTTCGACGACCTTTGGAAGATTTATTCTCAGTGGGCACCTCAAGTCGATTTCTGGAAATCTCTCTAAAGAGCAAAGATCTAAGATCCAGCTTCTTCGTCATAGTTGCTAGAGATATGATATTGAAGATACTTTCAAGCCTCGCTACCAGTTTGTAAAGATAGAAGAAATCGTAAAGATGCAAAGAATATTTCTTGTAGAGCTTTTTAACTTGATGTCGAAAGAAAAAAATTGAAGGTACAACAATGAGTGGTGAATCTCGAGCGGGGTCAACGCTATTATTCGTTCGGCGATTCAGTAGATGGATGACTGCGCAAATACATGATTGACAATCAAAAAATGAACGACAACAATGATACACTAGATATCATCTTATATACACTGGATAATATATAATTTACATGACTAGGGTCATATGAACATCAAGCTTATTTAAACTATCTCAATATCACCTGAAGGATCATTGCAGTCTATGAGTGTTAGTGTCGGTATGCTACAAATCATGTTATTTGAAGATACTACTGCATCATTGAATATAATCAAATAACTTCAAGAACATTTGTCCAAGATTATTAAGTTGATAGCCACTTGGCAGGTTGTACACCGATAACTGGAGGCGAGAAGGGAAGTATATCGTGCTATGCTAATATTATTAGTATTAAGAATGGACCCGTTCATTGACACCATTGTTAGTATTGCAACAGCATTCGATTAATAGACAGTATCTTCAGGTTATCCTAATGAAGTCAAAAAAATATAAATTGGTATAGAAGAAATCAAAAAACGTTCCATGCTCATGTCCACATAATATACATGTTTTACCGACCAATCCAGGAGCTAGTCGTCAAATACCTTATTGCCAGATAAGTAAATCCATCACAAGTAACTATCTATTCTTCATCGAAAACCTCCTCAACTCTCGGTGCGAGATTTCGTTGAGATGCTTGTCCAGTGGCTATCTGAGTTGTTGATCCTGTGGTAGTTGCGGATGCTGGAGCGGGTTGTCCCGTCATGGCGGCCATTGTAGCACCTGCCGATGAGGAACCACTGGACTTAGACTTCTTCTTCCCTTTCTTCTTCTCCTATTATCCACAAATTAGTTTATGATATTTTTAAGGATATTGAAAAACAAACCTCTTGCCATCCCCACACAGGTCTAAAACTATCAAAGAATCCAACATCCTCAAATAAGTTGGGGTACAACCATAATCCGGGTGGTACAGCAAACATTGTAATTCCAAACAAGATCAATCTGAAGATTGCCATTGCGAAGAATAATCCCAATAATCCTAGCATACCCATACTCAAATACCAAACACCCAATCTCATCTTGATCGGCCATAATGGGAACATGACAATTGCAAATACAATCGCCAAAGCACCAGCCGCATATAACTTTTGTTTGATTTGTGCGCCTTCATAGAGCCAGACAAAATGAAGCTCTTCGCGACATTCTTGTTGAGGTTCAATTTTGACAGTCCAAAGTCCTTTTACTCGTTTGGTCTTGTGAGCACCTGGCGCATGGTCATGTCCTTCATGAGGATCTACTTTGGATACGCGTAAAGCAAGGAGGGAAAGAGGGAGTAGTTTGAAGCAATTCTCGAGATCGGCGCGATTGTTGATTTCTGGAAGGAGTGGATTCTTCTTACGAGCCTTTTCATAAGCCGGTGATTGAATAGCTCGCAGAGCACGTTTAACTGCAAATTCATGTTAGCTAGAAATCTAAGCAAAGAGATATGAATAGATATACCTTTAAACATATCTTTTCTTTGACCGTTCAAGATACATGTTCTTAATTTCAAATCCTGACCCTTCAAAAAGTTTGCCAAGGCAATGGCAGCTGGATTTGGTGGACCAGGATTAATCGGTTGTGCTTGTTGCTGTTGCTGCTGCTGTGGTTGCTGTTGGGGTTGACCTTGTTGCTGCTGTAATTGTGCTTGCTGTTGCATTGCTTGTTGTCTTTGTTGGTGTTGAGCCATTTGTTGCGCCTTTAATTTTTCCACAAATTCTGGTACACTCATTCCAGCTGCTTCTGCATCTGCTGCAAGTCGCTTTTGCATCTCTGCGATTTTCTCTGGTGATTGTGCTGCTTGTTGAGCTGCGAGTTGTTGTGCCTTTAATCTTTCTACAAATTCAGGTATACTTAATCCAGCTTGTTGTGCATCATGAGCAATCTGCCTTTGGATCATTTGAATTTGTTCTGGTGTAGGCGCAGTTTGACCAGGTGGTAATTTAATAGGTATTTGAAATGATTGTGGAGGACCTTGAGGTTGAGGTTGACCTTGAGGCTGACCCTGAGGTGGTGGTCCTTGAGGAGACGCCATAATGAATTATTGCGATTCAATACGGATATAATTCAAGTAAGGGACGTAATTTTGGAATGTTGTTGTGTGTAGAACTAATAAAGAGAGAGAATTATTATTTTATTGATAAAGTTCGTAATATTTTATCTGTCCAAATCTCTAGTGGTGTTATGGATTAGGTCATACTGTGGCTGTGCACTAATTTAATGCATAGAAGTATGTGGCTAAATTTTAACAAGGGAAGGCTTGGGGCGGGGGGTTATTATTATTACTGTACTCTTCTAGTGGGCCAAAAGGAACAAGACTCAAATCCGAATCCAAGAACGTAGCTAATAAACTTTTCTTAGATGTCATTACTACTACTATTATTACTACTATAAAATTAATATAGTATAGTAATAATTCAAAATGAAAATGTCTTTATTAATTCAATGTCTGTATACATATCTCCAATTTTCAACTCCATCTCCATCTCATTCTTTTAAGACTTCATTTATAAGAACATGAGTGAGAGCTATGAGCCAGATCCAAATGCTTTACCATCTGCTCCATATGATACAGCATTCTTGGTATGTTACATTCACTTGTTCGACTCCATGAGTACACACACTTACTGATGTTATCTTATAAAGTCACAAAGAGATTTAGGTCTAAAAGTACCAATCAATTTCGTTACAAGTCCAGGTGTATCATTTACAGCAGCTTGCTTTCAATTCCTTCAATATGAAGATGATAATTCAGCAAAATGTCTTTCAAATCTACTAGCTGATGGTTTTCGAAGATTTGAATTGGATTTATATTGGGACCAAGCTAGGAAAGTATGGAGCTTTTGTCCTGTCGCAATACCAGTCTCAACTCCAGTAGTAACTCAATCTTCAACTCCTATATCTACTTCGATCCTTTCTTCCACTACTGCTGCCTTGACTTCTGCCCAGGAAACGTCCGGGGGTCTTTTTGAAAGGCAGAACACGGCTTTAGTCAGTACTAGTATCACAAGCTCTAGCTCTCGAAAAGTTAAGCCAAGTGTATCTACTGGTTTGAAAGCTGCTGCTTCCTTGATTCCAAGTTCACTCGGAACAGTTATTCCCAAAATTTCCGTTATACCAGACTCTTCCAATGAATCACTATACAGTATTGGGCCATATACTTGTACTTCTACCATTAATATTTCCACATTTTTAAGTCAGATTTTAAACTATATTCAAAAAACACAAAATACTTTAGCAGCACATCTTCTATACATAACACTTAATCTCCATGCAGTCAAATCAGATATCAATATTGATGGCCCAGCTCCGGAACCAGAAACTCTACCATCGCCCGTGGAACTTTTAGGGACACTTTTCTCTGCCAATCTATCAGCATATATGTATAATCCTCCAGATCTACTATCCGATAGAGGAAATCTAAACTTCTCCTGGTATGCCGTTGAGGAGATTTTCAGGCCTGTACAAGATTATTATACTACAACTACCAATCAATATGGGATTGTGTCAACAGAAGATGGATGGCCATCGGAAAGTTATATTGAATTGTCCAAAGGTCGACGTCTTCTTCTCTCATTTGGAACCGTGGACCCTCAAATGAAAAATTACGATTTTGGCGGCGATTCAGCCCTCATATTTCCCTCCGGATATATCTCAAATAATCACTCGGATGAACTTTCAACAACACCTAATGGAAATGTAACGAGTGGATGTTACCTCGTGAATGGCACCTTGGATCTTTCACAAATAAATTCCTCTTGGGCTACTACATCTACATCTTCTATTTCCGGTTTCGCAGATGACACCTACGTCAACGTCCTAAATCTAACCTCCCAACTAACCTCCTGTGGTATCTCTCCAACCCTAAACACCACCCTCCTAAACGTAACCGCCCAATCCGACCCCCTCCCCTATCAATCCTACGTCCACTCCACAATCTGGTCCTGGGCCCCCGACGAACCCCGAAACTCCACCTCATCCTCCTCCTCCTCCACCACCTCCGACAACGACATATCACCCTCCCTCTTCCGCTGTGCCTCTCTCACTCTCCCCTCCTCCTCCTCTTCCTCCTCACCCCAACTCCAATCCTTCACCCAAAACTGGCACGTAACAGACTGTTCCACCCGTCTCCCCGCCGCCTGTCAACACCCCTCCAACCCCTACAACTGGACTATAACCAGCTACCCCATCTCTTACAGCTACGCCTCCTTCGCCTGCCCCTCCCCCTTCGTCTTCTCCGCCCCCCGCACCGCCCTCGAAAACTCCTACCTCTCCCTCGCCCTCCTCTCTTCCATTTCCTCTCCCCCCTCCTCCTCCTCCTCCTCCTCTTCCGATGACGAAACCCCCCCCTCAATCTTCCTAGATCTCAACTCCCTCTCCGCACCCAACTGCTGGGTCTCCGGCGGCCCAAACGCTACATGTCCGTATAGTAGCGGATTGAGCGAAGACGAGTTGTTGAGACGACAGATTCTGGTGCCGACGGTGGCGGCGATTATTGTGTTGATTCTTACGGGGCTGACGGTTTTTGGGAAGTGTGCGGGGAGGGGGATTGGGGGGAGGAGGACGGGGTTGAAAACGGGGAGGGGAAGGGGGGAGTGGGTTGTTGTTGAGGGGGTGCCTTCTTGATGGGCGTTTTGGGTTTGTGGCTTGGCAGTTTGGCGGTTTGGGTTTGGGTTTGGTTTGGTTTAGTGGAAGGGAGTATATTGGTTTTGGGAGGGAATGGATGAACGGCTGGGGGGATTGTAGAATATTCTGTGGATATTTCATTTTTATATTACTGTACTATAAGGGCTGGTTTATGAATGTTTAATGTATGGGTTGGTCGATAGTGAGGGATCGAGGTAATTCTAATGTACTATATAATGTACCAGCATGTATAATAAATTGGGTCTAAGAAATACGTATATGTATAGGATATCTGGAAATGGGGCGAATGGAGAAAGAGACGGATAGGTGGAAAATAACATCGTTCACATATGTATAAGTGCGTGAACGAACAGTTCATTTTAATTCCCTCTCTCTTAAATGTTCAGTGTGGTGTGATGTAGATACTCGCAATTTGAATTTACTATTCCTTGCCAACCCATGCCATAATATCCCATACCATAAACCCAATCAATCCCTATAAACATAGACAGAACAAAAATACCCACGCAAACCATACAACTCCATGCCTTATCCGCTTATTTCAGATTCAACACTCTCCTCTGTTCTGTTCCGTAACCTTTACTTGTATTGTTTCCTTTCCTTCCCCATCCATTCATCCATCGAATTCTCAAAACGCCATGCTACGCTAGATTGTGCAGGTTAAAGTGGGTAATAAACGCTACCACTATACGCGTCTCTTCTCGCCCTTCTTCTAATGATGATAACCACCATCATTCTCACTAACCATACTTCCAACCTCAGTCCACGTATCCGGAGTAGTGATCCCCCCATCTACACTCATGAAATCCGCCTCACTAGTCGCACCGCTCCTCGGCATCCAGACCTCCTCTCCCGATTCAGCTAATGATACCGAATCAGTAGGTGTAGCCTGTCCATTACTCGAGAGTGAGAATCCTGAAGGCGAGGGTGGAGTCATTTGTGTGTGATGAGCAGACGTTGGTGTAGTTGGTTCTTCTCGTGGTGTTTCCGGAAGAGGAGAGTAAAATCCCGATTGGGAATTGTTGGCCCAGGCATGAATGGATGCAAATGGATTGGAGGCAGTATCTTGAGCTTGGCTTGTGTTGACTTGGAGGTTTTCGTAGGTGGGTACTGAGACTGGTGGGTCGGGAATGAAAGGTTCGGATACATCGACTAATGTTTCTGTCTCTTCGTGAGTCATGGGCTCTGCGGCGGCGAGGGTGGCGGTACTTTGTCGAGATCGGAGAGGGAAGTCGTGGGAACTGTATAAGCCTTCGGAATCGTTTTCGTATTTCTCGTCAACTTCTGGAGACATTAAACTTCGGTCCATAGCTTGTTGTTCTTCTGAGTCAATTCCATGTTCATCTGCAAATGGGTTCGCATAAAGGGCTGATCGATCCAAATCTCTAACACCTCGTCGATGTGTAAGACCTTCTTCCGGTTGTTTATTAATGTCGGTACCAGTATTGTAAACGAAAGTTCCCTTCTCAGCATTCGGATCCTCTTGTAGAAAGTCCTCGAAACTCGAACTTATATTACTCGAAGGTCTCTTCTCCTCATCTTTGATCCTCTTTTCCTTTGCCAATTTTTCCAGGTGAACGGCATTCCAATACATTAATTCCTCCCTTTGTCTTCTCCTACTCTCTTCATCCGCATCTACACCTGCTTCACCAGTACTCTGCATAAAACCTTCGGCATCTTCTGGACGATTGAAACGAGGTTGTTGAACATTGGGATTAATTTCATCACCAAGAGAATGTAAAGCGACTGCTATTCTTCGACGAACATCCTCTGCGAATCTGCGAGCTTCTGGTGATTCATAAACTGCTATCGCTGCCTGTGAATTTTGTATAAATAATTAGTTCGTCATTTTCTCCTTATCTACATATTGCATTGATAGCATGGGGCTTAAAAGAATGAGGGGAAAACTTACGGCAACAGCCACAGAAACAACTATAATCGCACCTGAAATCACGACAGGATGATTAGGCATTTTCTCTCCAGATTATTTATTTGTTGTTTATTCTTAGAAATTTTTTTTTTAAAAAAAAGAACTTTCCTATCAACTTTGAAGAAGAAGCAGAAGAATAATGATACAAAAAATCAAAAGAAGACGAGGTAGAGGAATGAAGAAATAATTAATTAAGGATTCTGAAGAGGAGTTGAGTGAATGGTTACCTCAATGAAGCATTGCGTATGATGACCGCCACTCATATGAAGATATTCACCTATCACAAGACCGGAAATGATTACATCAGGATTTCAATCATCATCACGGACTTTTGATTTGTGGCTTGATTTTTGTATGCATTTGGTGTATGTTTGGGATGTCTTACAAGAATGATAACGTAAATGTAAACGTACCTGGTGAGAGAATGAAAGGCATTTTTTTATCAAAGAGAAGAGTAGAAAGAAAAGAAAGAAAAGAAAGAAAAGAAAAGAAAGAAAAAGTACAATGTAATACAAGATGATACAATAGTTAAGTAGTCCTGAGTAGTATAATAAGAAGGAAGGATGGGAAAGGAATTCAACTATTGAATCTAGAACTATTAAATAGTTAAGTAGCTTTCATACTTAGCTTACCTTCCTATGTTGGCGTCATCCGCGTTTCCATTTAGAAAGGGGAATGCTAGCTATGCTATGCTATACTATGCTATACTATGATATGATATGCTATCTAGCCTAGGTATGCCCCGGTGCTACTCTACACACTATTGTCTTGCTACTACTAATTTTAAAGGCGGTTATCACAAAAATGTTGATAGAATTCCACATTCAGCAAGCATTTTATTTATTATTAGAAAAATATTCAAGAGTGACGCGGATAATGGTAGGTTATTACGACAGCTCTCTCAATTAGAACTAATCGTCGGTTATCGTTGACCTCTTCTCGCAGATAAGATAAATTGATTGATTACCTGAACCCCGCTTCAAACAACATCTGGGCAAGCTTACCATTCAACAAATTTGTTTCAATCAACAACATTGAAGTTTATCAAATAATTTCAATCTTATATCTGCGCACCTTGTAGGGGGAGAGAGGAGAGAGATATGAACCCAAGTAAGGGTTGGTCATATATCAATGGAATGCATTGAAATCAATCTCAATTTGGACTTGAATTCCCTCTAAGTTAGAACGAACCATAGTACTGTTGGAAGTCTTCAATAATCTAGGAATTGCATGTTCAATGACATGATCTGCAAATACCAAACAGAAAGATAATTGACAAGCTCTTCCATCATTCGTACGTTCACCAGGTCTGAAGCTCGTACTAGAGGTTTTATTGTTGGCCATCAACCCATGTTTATCAAGATGGCAAGTCAATCATCAAATCCTAACATCTGTCATCTCAACAACAACATCTGCCACCGTAGTTGAGTTTCATATGTAATGTACCATCCGTTGCCACATTCAGAAAAGAACAACATCGCTCAAAATACCATACAATTACCAGCCTTATATACTACAATCCAATTAGGAACAAAACGCGATGTCGGCATGCAACCCTCAAGAACACAAGCCTCTTGTCACAATCCATACTACTTTCTGATATATGGCACAAATGTCGATGGACCGTTGTTGAAATATCCATTCAGGTTGCAGAAAATACCTTCTCGCGATTGTTTGTGTCGTTGTCTTATGCCTATATTGTCCATTAGTATTTACCATATATCAGAGCCATGCCAAGAGAAAGCTCACCTGCGTATCAAGATACTTCTTTTGCTTCCCTCAATCTCATGTCTTGCAGATGATGCTTATGGGTCTGCCAAAGAATCATTGCCGTCATACATATAGCGACCACGCCGAATACAATCGTCAGGCCATTGCTGATTGTAAGGCCAGTGCCAGGTATGTAGCATGGATATTCGAATCCTAATGTCTGGTTATTCAGTTCGTGGAATACTGCTTGGAAAGTCTTTAGTACAGGCGCTTATATCATGAGATGTGGTGGGGACTTTTACTCGTGTTATAAGTGATATACATTGTATGATCTGGTTGATTGATCTGCTGTACGAAGATATTTCTTATGACCTCAAATGCTGGAGTCTGTTGAAGCAACTCTTCCTTGTAGGAAGTAAAGTCGTTATATATTCCATTTTGGCCCACGGGCGAATCGTTGTCTAAGGGTTGTACATAATCCTAGATCTCTGTGCGATTAGCCGTACATTGGCATGGCATTTTTTCAAGTAGGTTGGCAGCTTCACCCAACCGGATTGTATAATTCTCATTTGCCTGCAATATATTCCTCTGACCTCATTCCATTATAGCCGTCTCAAAGAACTTCAATCAATCTACAGGACGTCCAGTAGCAGTACAAGCGGAGTCCCTATGGGACGGTACATCCCATGCACAACTCAGGGAAAATAGCCACTTTCGGAACGAACGTTGCTGCATCTCGCCGAGTGCACGGTGATGATCACTACTTATGTCAAAAAGTCCAATTAGAGGTTTCCCCACACTCGACGGCGGTCTTGCACTAGTATGTCTACCGTCATATTACTCCCATGTACCAATCCTCAAACAGCTAGTCAGTAGCTTAAGCTCTTGCGCGTTCCTGTTGTTGCTTCAAATAGTTTCTCGATTGTCGAATCGGAATAATAATTTGGAAAGTAGTATTTACGGCGAATACCTGGGATTTAGCATCAAGCTAAAGCTAAGGTTGCCCAAAGGAGGTTTTTTCAATGCAACCTACCGATCATACACTTGTTGGCGGGGTGTTTTAAACATCGCTTCATGCACTACTCTCCTAAATCTGTTAAGCATGATATGTTGTAGTACAAGTACAACATGTCAACATGTGGGGTCGATTGAAAACTTTGTCATCCATATATCTCATCGTTGAAATTATATATGCAAATTATCGACAATATATTGTGTCTTCATATAGGAGATTTCTGATCTGAGGTTCATGTTTAGAATATCGAAGTACTGTCTTGATGATGCGCCCAAGACGAGTGCATGTTAGAGAACGACCCAAGATCTCCGAGCTGGGCGAAGAAGAAGAAAACTTGTCCATTTATATTTGATGACTTCTCTTAATATTGAACAAATACAAGATTGATTTATCTGTTCCAATTGTCTAATATTCAAGTACGTTTTGATTGTCTGAGGTTGGACTGGATTCTATGACATAATTAATGTTTGACACTTAATCAGACATTCTCGTTGTCCAAAACTGAACTGGATACTATGATATATCGAATGCCCAATGTTTAATCGGACAATACAAACTTTTGATTGTTCAACTGAAGGGTGATCATGAATGTATGTATCCTCGATGGTGTGAGCTCTTGATAGTGTGCTGATATCGTTCTAATATTCGAGAGGTTGCTCACAACACCACTAAGCTTCCCAACTAAGATTCAATCGAGAAAGAGATACTCATAACACCTATCCTCACTCATGAATTTCGAATAAACTAATAAGAACTCATGATTGTATCGACCCATTGGCGAATGGGAAGTCAAAGACGATCCGATAAACTCCTAACCAGACCACCCGAACCTACCTCAATATCCCCAACCACAATGTTCTGCTCGGTGAAAACAACTTCAGTTAGCAGCTACATAGGAGATTTCATATCCAAACATCACAACCATTTGAATATACTCCACATCCAGGAGATGAAACCCCCTTTGCATACAGATGCAGTCTCATTCGAATGATCTTCCCTTTTCAATCAAATATACACCCTTTCATTCGAGCACATAATTTTCTACTGGAATCACTCTCTCGTTAGAATCACTCTCTCGTTGGGATCACTCTCTCATTGGGATCACTCTCTCATTGGAATCACCTTTTTATTGGAATCACTTTTTTGTTGGAACGCTCTCTCATTGGAATAATCTCTCATTGAACAGCCTCTTCCCCACTGGTATGCAGCTTATAACGACGACAACAATCTCAATTCAAACTGATCCGTATCCCGTCAATGTTCTCTACACACTTATCTTGTACGATCAATTTCGAATTTGTCCCGGATACTATTTTTTGAAACCTACCGACTTGAGCAAAGTGAACGTTTTGAAATTGTTCCTTCGTATAGTATGTTTACCATATAAATAACCTTCTATAGCTTTGATTCAACCATCTGTATCTGCTGGTGACGTCGTTTGTTCTCTGAAGTGTCCCTGGACATTATCCTCTTCGGCAGACTTCAAGCATCAGCTTGCTGCGCAATTCGAGTACATATGGATGCAAATAATTACACTGAAGTCCGAAGAAGCGAGTAATTGCTCTTAGTTGTGCACAACGATGTGCCATATCAACTCTGCATAGTGTGTCCTGGTAAGCTTCTTACTCCTTATCATTCTCTACTGTCAGAATTCGTCGGGATCACACAGCTAATAATTCTAAAGCCATGCCACGCTAATATGGAAGTTAGAGATATAACCTTCAATCTCAACGGCAGATTCCTCCTTCTTATTCTTCTTCTCTCGGATTTGGTAGAACTTCACTTACTCTCAGTCGCCCAATCGTACAAACTATTGTGCAATAAGAAGTATTTATTATTCCAAGTCTTTCCGATACCTGGCACCTGGTCAATCCAAGCTGGTATGCTTTTCTCAATATCCCCATAAAAACATAAAGAGCCTAACATTGCACTATTAGCATCACACCGAAGTGACTTCTGACTGTCGAGCCATTCTATGATAACACTTTACGTTTGCAATTGGTTGAGATATTGGCTATCTCCATGAATTACACGAATCGAAGTTGGATGGGTATGAGAAGGTATTACTACTGTTTCAATGCACAGATGCCTTTCAGCTCGTGTGGTAAATTTTATCCTGATCAATCCATTATACGCGACTAAGTTAATTCTGGTTGCATCATTTGGACATTTTATATTTCATAAATCTGGTCTTGGATGATGAGATAGAGAGCAGCAATAAATCTCTCTACTTTTGCGTCTGTGTCGTCTGAGGTTTATACGATTTCGAGTAAGTACACAAGCCTTCCTCTTCGCCGCCAAATTCAAAACTCGCATCGAGTTAGAAAACCCATTGGATCGGAAACCTTACCGCTTCTTAAAATGCTCTCGACTGACAAGACTTCACAAGTAGCAAAGAGTGAGCATCCATTTGTCTGTAGCCTCTCATGCATCAACTTTCTTACCGAATTTGTGAATAATGGCTAATTGGTTCGGGATGAAGTTGAGTAGCTACGCATCATGATGCTATAGTATAAACGCAGGGATTGTGGAGCCAGGAATTTTTGCGCATCCTAGAGATGCAAGCTGCTTAAATTCAGCCTGTGAATTTGATCTTTCTGTATTGATTGATTGATGGGTCGTATCCGAAGAAGCTTTCTAATAAGGAAGAGACTTGAGTAGTAAGTGCTCCTAATGTCAACAGTTAGATCTACGATCTTCGATGATAATGGAGTGACATAGTTATTGACAACAACATACTAGTATATATGACAGTAAAACACTGCAAGCTCGAATCTTCCACGCGGGTTTTTCAATATCGACAATTCACCTAACAAAGAATGATACACAGATTAAACAGTGAGTGGCCAAATAAGTTGAGTGAGACTATCATTATGAGTGCTGCTAGTTTTGGACCAGCGAAACTGAATGTTAGAGGTTTTAACAGTATCAGGACTCAGTTCAGTATCGCACTCTTGCCAATGAGCTTAACACATCTACGTTTCGTCGGCATCCACCGTTCCACTCGCTCCTACATATCTGCACTCTAGCCCGATATACACCACTCTGGACTCACAAGCTTTATCGGTGCATCAATATAGAACTATTCCATTTATGATAGAGTACTGCTGGTGGGGTAGCCTCTCAAATACGACAGCAAAATGTGACAGAGATATCGAGTGCATACGAATGATGAAGGCACATAACTCCTGGATGATTAGAATCAGATGAAAATAATCGATGGATATGGCGATTTGTGGGGTTCGCACCAGGGTGTTACAAGGTGCAAGGGAAGGAAGAAAGGGCGGATGCATTTTAGCTTCAGGCAGTTGCTGCATATTTATATGGTCGTTTGTACGACGAATATAAAATTACGTTAGCAATTGAGTTGGGTGTGAGCACATATCAAACATCAGATAGCTTTTTGTGGAAGCAGAGTTAGAAGAATGCAACAAGATTCAGATCATAACAATGCCATTGAAGTAGACAGGAAACTGATTAATAATTCTGGGTTAGTGTATGTAGTTGTTGCATTATTAAATCATTAATCAATTTTGAAGAGAAAGCGAGACATAGGACTTGACTATATACCGGCTATTGTGAACTTGCTACGCTTTGGTGCAAGCCCCGATAATGGGGACTATGCTGAGGATAGGGGCGATTATTTCAGTCTACTCTTTCAGGTAGCAGAGCAAAGGGTCAATTGCTTCAACTCAGGTTAGACTCTGATGGTGCATCTCAGGAAAGAATCCAGACTTGTGTTGTGTATTGAGTGCAACTACAAAAGAATCGATTTCAATCTAGCATTTTGGACTACGGATGCTATGTGATACAAGGGAAAGTGTGGTGCAAAGGGTGCAGAAATCCGTAGCATACCGGTCGATTCTACCATCATTTGGGTAAACTCGAGAATCGACAAATAGCTTTGGAAAGGGACGGGCTATCTTTTCAGGCAACACAACGGGTGGATAGTGCGATCAAATGAGGTAAATTGAAAAGTCCTGGATACCATTGAGAATATAACGAAACATGAGAGACTGGCAAAGAAGATGAAGAGAAGGGGAGATTGAGAGAAGTTTGAGTTGATGGTTGCACCTATCGAAGATTGGCAGAGGAAGGAAGATGGCGAGTTGCTATTTGAAGATGGAGACTGCTTCTGAAATCAGGACTTTGAAGAGTTTGAGGAATTGGTCGAAGGGTATGATTGAGCTCGCAAGCGTAAAAAATATTTGAGGACGGTAGGATTTCTCTAGATATACAAAGATCAAACAGATACTGTAAAACTTCTAACGTTATAGAAACTTTTAGAAATTAAGATTTAAAGCCTACTAAATATCTTAGCCCAGAGCAAGCACCTAGAATATTAAAGATGTAAATCTTATTTGAATATTAAATTATCTTTTTATGTTATAGAAGAAAATTCGCATTATAACTCACAAAGTATTTTGAAATGAAATTATATATCTGATTCTATTCAATAATTAGATCTTAACAAATGTCCAAGATCAGATTAGACATTTGATAGACTCATCTTAGATTAACTCTAACCAATTATGCAAATTTCCATATTTCCACATATACTCCCATTATCCTCAAGAATTAAGTACTAACTGCTTTCTCAAGATTCATTCGATCTACGTCCTCTTCTACTTTTTCAACCCGTGTGGACTAGGTAAAGTGCAATTGCTACCCATCTTCATCTCCCATCGCTTCTTCAAATGCTTCCAATTTTGTTCCATAAACTTTCTTATCTCGTCAATCTCCTTCTCGAAACCCATCGGTCTCCCAACGACAAGTATCTTCCACACTTTCGTATCATCCTCAGTCACGCTCACTTTGCCCACTGTCGCACCCTCATGTTTGTACCACTCAGCCTCAGATAATAATATGAATTCTTCGCTGTATTTCTCTCCCACATCGATGTTCTCCATTTTAATCCTCTTCTCTAGATATTACAGAACTTGCTTATTATCTTCGAATGATTTAACGTTCTGATCTGAAAATCCATCAATTGGTAGAATGAAAGGTTGAGGACTCGATCAGATCGTTTGGATTGAAGAGTCTTCATAAATTTGATAAGCTTCCGGAGGCGCAGGTGTTGTTCAATGCAGCATCTATTTAGTAAGTCCTATATAAGGCGGATCACAAATTCATGGCACAACGCGATCAAGTTGGGATTGACGTAGAATTGAGTGGATGGCATCTTTCTGATTTTGGTTTTGTATTCGGTGGTGAGGTTGAATGCGCTGTTGGTGGAAATACAAGAGAGGGGCTTTAGGAAGTAAGAGGTGTTATATATGATTTGGGTTTGAAATATTATTTCAAATGTTGTAATTATGATTGTTGTTGTGAAGGTGATATGGTATTGAAGAAGTAGGAGATTGGAGGATAGAGATGTTTATGGGTGGTGTAGTTTGGGTACTAAGGTAATGCTAAGCTCTCGTTAAATACTAACACAATACTAGGTATGAAGTATGGATACGGAGTAACAATTCCTGTGGGAAATAGAAAATTGTTAGAAATGAAATGGAAGGTGCGTCCGTAGTACTCGTGAGGTCTATATAGTTAATAGAGTTCGTTTGTCAGTAAAACAGTATGCTAACCCATCTACACAATTACCCCTCTCATCATGAATCATGAAGAGAACTTGACGGAAGATCTTTGCATCATAATCGCGGGGTTGACAATTGTTGTGGGTCAACTATCTCCTTAACGGTGGTCTGGACCTCGCTAGTCGCGGCATTTGCTCAGGTGGGATTGGGCATTCCATAATTATCTCGTCGTTCATAGGCTACTTTGAATGCCCTAGTAGGGTATTGTGCATAGTTCTGAGGATAGTGCACGATGGTTCAACTCTGCACTGGGTCAATCGGTTTTCGCACTGCGAAAGTTTCGGACGAGTTGATTTTGGTAGAAGCTAAGGGTATAGTACACTCCAAGTTTTCATATATTATAACGTGTGCTCTCCATGAGGATGCAAACTTGAATCAACCATCCTCTTCTTTCTCCTTAAACACCCATCAAATTCCAATCAAGCCCATCCAACGATCCGAAAATCAAGTCACAATGGATCCAAGACAACCAAAAACAGAAGATGCTCTTTACAACATGATTAAGAGTGGAGGTCATATAGATTTCTCATTTGCATGTGGGAGAGCAAAATACAACGCCACCTTGCGACATAAAGAGAGCCCGTAAGATAAACTTCGCTGAAACTTGATTGTGGGATGCTAATTATAGCTTAGCGTTCGTCCTACTCTTCCATCGAATAGTCGTGGAAGCACAAGCTCGTCGACTCTTGTTCCTCCGTCGACTCTCGGCCCTCCCGCTCCTCCTTCCCTTGCTCCGGCTGGCCATTCCTCGGGCCGGATAGCCATCGATGCCCCTGCCCCTCCAGCTGGGCCTCCCGCTCTTCCTTCTCCCGCTCTTCCTTCTCCCGCTCCGGCTGCTACTCCGTCGATTCTTAGCCTTCCGTTGCACACCCCTTCAGCCTCAGAGGGTACCGGTGAAAGTAGCTCGGAGTTGTCTATTTTTTCTCTTTCGTCCGCCAGTACTCCAGCTTCAGAGATCTGGCCGAGACGTCCGCCACTACGTCGGGGTATAGCATGGCCAGTTAGACTCTAAAGCTTGGTTCTTTCGAGCTTTGGTCGGCATCGCTTGATATTTAATTTGAATTGGAAATTATAATTGAGCGATATAGGAGTCGGAGGTTATTCAATACAGGTCAATATGACGAAGATATCAAAGGCGTTTGGCGGTTTGACTTCATACCTGATATGGGCAGCTGTCATATGTTTTGGGGATTATGTACAATATGAGACAAGGGGCATGTAAGGCTATTATATCTAGAGTAGATGTTATTATTTGTACTCACATGTTAATGTGTCCGAGCTGGGATTAATCCGAACACTATGACTCCAAAATCTCCCAAAATGCTACACTCGTAATTCATAAATCTACATCGTGCGTATGATCCTCCTTTGCATCTACAATAGAAATTGCTTCGTTCTTGGGTATTGAGGCATCTTCCTTCTCGACAAGCACACACTCCTCCTCCTGAGCTTTTGTTTCTTCCGCCTCGAGATGTTGCGCATAATCTTTCCATAACTGCTCGACCGGTCTTCCACATAATTCCGTCCAAAAGCGCTTTTCTTCATATCTCTCAATTCTCAACTTCTCATTCAATCTGCGGATGGTCCCTTTTCCAAATCTCTTCTCCAAATATTCCAAAAAGTATCCAGTGTGTTGATAGCCCGCATCCCATTTACCACCAGCTTCCTTCTTCCAATGAGGTGGGCTCAAGTCTGCATTTAGTCGTACCCAATCGGCGATACCTTCTATTAGACCCCCAGGGCAAGTACCAAATGCATTGTATTGATAGCAATGGACCATCTCATGGGTTAAGACACCCATTATTTCATGTTTCTTGCGTTCCGCCCCAATTGCATGTTGTATATAATCCAACGAGAAGTGTATTTCTTTGTGATCATTATCTAGGTCACTGCCAGTGGTATAAGCAACACCTTCCATGGAACGTAAAACGAGAGTAACGGAACGCGTTGGGGGAAGGGTAGTAGTAGGACAATGAGGAGATTCGTAGAGTAAAGTAAGTACACTTTGAATGGCGGCTGAAAGGGCGGTATTCGCAATGACGGCGGTCAAGAAAGTTTGGGATCCTTCATGGTTAAGATCCCGTATCTCAAGTCGTAGCTTAGGTAGAGGGAATGTAGACTCAATGGAGCTATCGGTTTTAGTAGATGTCGGTACTGGCATCTCTTTAGATGGAGGTATTGGAATGGGGATGGGAGTCGGGGTCGGGGTAGGTATGGGAACACTAGATGATTGAGGCATGAATATGGGTGGAGGTAGTGGACTTGTTGCGGGGTGAGTGGGCATAATGCGGGTTGAAGTGTACCGTGTGTCGTGTATAGGTAAGGTTCAGGTTGTTCTAGACAGGACAGTGCTCAGTCTTGGTGGTTTGTAAGGTTGCAAGGGTCCCTTCACGATATCTTCAATCCCTGGGGATTATGATGGAAGCGATTTACTGGTAGCTATAGACCTAACCTTATATGAGAACTGAGGATATATTCATAGATAAGATGTCGGTCGTCATGAGAAGTAGCATATAATACATAGGTATGTATGTATATAAACCCATCAAATTTACTCTCGAACACGTCTCAGTAGATTGTAAACAATACCTATGTTTGAAGTCAAAGCAATGATTTGTTATTATCTACATAGTAATTATCTACATAGTAATTATCTACATAGTAATTATCTACATAGTAATTATCTACATATAGTACTTATCATGCAGGGGCTATTCTCTCATGTATAGTAGATTTTTAGGACTAGCGTAGCTTTGTCTGGCCAACCACAATTTGTTTTGACGCGACAGAATTATATCCAATTCATTTTCATGAAGCTGCCAAAAAAGTTCAACAACATAAAATTATTGGTGAGTGAATCAATTTCTCTTAGTCTCATTTGTTTTCATATTGTCCAAACATAATTCCCATAGTATTTGGATGCGACACACAATATATCATCTCCTAACTTGACACTTATTGACAGCATATCAATAGATACATATATCTTGAGAATTGATCAAGTTTCTACCGTTTCACCCCCACCTCAATCATGGGTGAAAAGATCACCGAGGATCAAGTCGCGAACTTGTTAGCAATATTACGAACCGATGCGTCAATAGATGCGAAAGTCAACCAAATCAACAATGTCAAATCTGGTATCAAGCAATATAATGTTCCCGAACCATGCATCGTCGCATTATTCGAAGCTTCGCGCATTGCTATGTCTTCACAACATGCAGCGCTGGTGAATGCTGGTTTCTCTACTCTCAATCATCTTCTTACTAGACTATCACGTCAAGAACCAAAATACATTGTGAAGGAAGCTGCACGAACATTACCACTCGTGATAGACAAGATGGGCGACCAAAGAGAGAAATATAGGCAACTTGCTGCGCAATGTCTTACAACCTTCGGAAAATCGGCCCCAATGGATGTAGAGAGAATTGTAAAGAATGCTGGTCTGATTGGAAAGAACCCGAGAATGAAGGAAGCTTCGATGAACTGGGTAGTACAGGTATGATCATAAGAGATTTTGAAGGGCAATTACTAACCTAAGATATAGATGCACCAAGAACATGGAATGCCATTTAAAAGTTTTGTTACCACACTAATGGAATTGCTTGAAGATGCAGATGGTATGGTGAGGGATACTGCTAGGAATACTGTTATCACCTTATTTCAGTAAGCCAACACTGTGCGCCTCGTGTCCGTTACTCATACTAATAACATGCAGAAATGCCCCCAACACTGCAAAATCCGATTTAAAGAAACAATTGAAGAATTTTAACGTTCGGCCTGCAATCGTGGCAGCTATCACAAGTCAACTCGCACCTGGAGGTCCCTCTGCCGCAGAGCCCGAAGAAGTTAAAGAAGCCTCTCTGCGAATTCCTCTGGGCAGCAGTGTAGCTTCGATCACCAATATTCGACCCGCAACACCAGAAGTTAGAGTTGAGCAAGTAGATCCGGCATACGTCAACACTCAGAGAGAGCTGGAGGATACGTTTAGAGACATGGCGCCTTGTTTCGAGGATAAGGAGTCTGAGGCCAACTGGTTTAAGAGAGAACAGAGTTGTACAAAACTACGGAGATTGAATGCCGGAAATGCCCCAAGCGACTTTCATGATGCTTTCCTCATTGGGATCAAAGGGCTTCTGGATGGTATATTGAAAGCAGTCAACTCACTGAGGACAAGTCTTTCCAAAGAGGGCTGTAGTGTTATTCAGGAAGTTGCAAGAACTGCAGGACCTGGCTTAGACCCTATGGTTGAGATCCTCCTACAAAATCTGATTAAGCTTTGTGGTGGTACCAAGAAGATTAACTCTGCAAACGGCAACGCCACGGTCGATATTATTATAAGCAACGCTTCATATAACCATCGCATCATGCAGCATATCTGGATAGCGTGTCAGGACAAGAATGTGCAACCGAGAACATACGCTACAGGCTGGCTGAAGACCTTGTTGAAGAAAGAAGCACACCACAAGAATCACCTTGAACATACTGGAGGCCTGGAACTTATTGAAAAATGCATAAAGAAGGGCCTAGCTGATGCAAACCCAGGAGTAAGAGAGAGTATGCGATCAACATACTGGACCTTTGCACAAATATGGCCAGCAAAGGCCGAGGTGTAAGTATTGTTGTATTCGGTTACTTGTGACATCTAGCTAACAATTTTAGAATACTCGAAAATCTCGAACCCACTCAACAGAGATTATTAGAAAATGCACCAGATAACCCCAACGCCCCGAAGAAGACTGAAAAGGTCACTGCTCGTCCGGGTCTTGGATTCTCCAAGAGCACCAATGGACCACCCAGACCTACCTTAAGGGAGACAATGCTGGCGCAAAAGAAAGCACAGATGGCCACCAAAAATATCCCTCTACGCCCTGGCTCCGCCATGTCAACCTTTTCTCCAGTGAAGAATGTTTCGTCTAAATCGACATCGGAAGCAGCTCCTGCAAGACCTCATCAAGAATCTACTGTCGCTCGTGGTGGTCTTTCAGTTGCTCCTATGCGACCAACCAAATTCAAGAGACCTGAAAAGCCAGAACTAGTTACGAGACCTGCAACGGCTGGACCATATTCTGTAAGACGAGCAAATCAATCCTCGACTGAATCTAGCGCAAGTCCTTCCGCCGCATCATCATCAGCACGACCACCAAGATCTAAAACCCCAGTTACCAGTAATTCGCCAAGAAGAGGAACAGTTCCAAGGCCAAACACAAGCCATTCCAGTCGCCCAACAACCCAATCAACACATACAAGCCCTGCAAAGAGCACAACGGAACGAGCTGTAGCACCCTCACCTAGACTTGCTGCTTCTCCCCGTATCAACAGTCCTCCAAAGCCAAAGTCAATATCTACGTTAGCAGGCTCAAGTCCATCAAGAGCTGATGAGGATTTTACGATGGTCGTCCCAACTATTAGTAGTTTGGTGCGAAGTCAGTCGGAAAGTTCTCCACAAGTACCTCAGATAATGGATATTTCAGACGAAGACATTCAAACACCACTAAAACCGATGAAGGTTTACGAAGATCCTTTCTCAAGTACAGATGATGCAACTACTCCTCGACCGGAAATGACACCTTTAGTGCTTGAGGAGGTCCATGTTAACGAAGATGCCATGAATTTATCAAGAAATGGTATTAGTGAATTGGATGGTGAAGATGGAGCTAAATTCCCACCAATGTCTCCCGAAAAACTCAAACAAAGTTTGAGGTTACTCGACAGTGGTATCTCCAAGATCAAGGCCAAATCCCTCGACGTCCATGGATTCCGAAAACTTCAAGGCATGATCAGAGACAATAAGGCGGCCTGGACAGACGACAGATTCGGCGATTTGCTCTTAGGACTTTTCGAATACCTCGAGGAACCACTCACTAACCTCCCCCCCGAAAAAGTACAAGATGTTAAAGCTCAAATCCTGGCAACCATCAAACTCATGTACAAAAAAGATCGTGAATCTTTCCGTCCCCAAATCGCCAAGGGCTTCCACTCCATACTCGTAACCCGTTCTTGCTATGATGCTCGCGCTCATATCGTTAGCGGTCTTGAACTTCTTGCCGATGAGCTTGTTATGCTGGCTGATCCAAAAGACACAGTCAATACCATCCTCTCTACTCTCGCCAACGAGGAAATGTCGTTAGAAGGATGTCGCAAGTTGAGCATGGGTCTACATGTCCTGAAAGAAGCTTTAAATGTCAAGAACAACTACAAACCATCAGCGGAAGAGATCGAGGGCATTTGTGCATTAGCAGCGAGGTGTCTCGCGAGTAGTGAGAGTGGAGTTAGATTGGATGCTGTGGTGCTTTGCGTAAGTACTCATGCCAAGATTGGGGACGAGAGGTTCTGGGCTGCGGTTGGGGAGAGAGTCAAAGGTGACCCCAAGAGTTTAATCACTTATTACATTGTTAAAAGGCAGAGAGAGATGGAGGCTTCAAATGCTGCCAATTGAGTTATGTTCTTAGTGTTGTCTTGGGGGATTAATAAGTAAAGGCTGGTTTATGGATATGGATGGGCGCGTGTTCATAGGAAAGGCGTTCTCTGGTAGAGAAAATGGGAAACAGGTATGTGGGAGTGAAGAGCATTTGTAAGATATGAGGGAGAATCCCTGTTTTGACTTGTCTCGTTTTTTTACCTTGGAGGGACTACTTTTGGAATTCGGGGACGGTTGTGTTTGATTCCCTAGGCAGGAGGTAAAGGTAAAATATGGAGGAGTGAATGGCGTTGCTTTTGTGAGAGCAGTTATCGGTTTGGGTTGGTTTTGTTGTGTTTTTGTTCTTTTGGTTACTTACAAGTCAAAATGAGGGAGGAGAGAAGAGGCGTAGCGTAATATGTAGTTATTCTGAGGCTGGCAGTAGTGTGGCCGGCAATATTAAAATATATTTATGATATCTGTTCTAACTTCGATTGGGATATGGTATTTCTATTATGTTTGAGGTGATGGTATGTTACTTTCTGAGTGTCCTGGCTCTAGAGGTCTACAGTGAAGGGAGAGAGGAGAGGGGTTAGACTTGGAGTAGATTGTTTAAATTTGGGTTCGGGTTTGAGGATTGGGAATTGAACAGTTCTTCTATATTACATGGATAGGTATGAATGAGTACGTATGCAGGAATAGATGGGGGGCTAGAGAGAGGATGTTGGGTTTTAACGGGCGATGTAATGTGGTATAGGGGGCTGGAACAGATTATCAAGGGATTAGAAAGTTGGAGAACATATCTATCTATCTATCTATCTACATGGACTTAATGTGTTATGATGTGATGTGATATAATGGATGGATTCGATAGATGCCTGAAGTAACAACCATAGGAACTATCCATGGATATCGTTTAAAGCGGGTAACTCATAAACAAGCTGTAATAAAACATCTAAGCATATTGGTAAGTAAGCACTGTATGTAAGGTTATCAAAGTGAGAGCGTGTATGTTAGAAGACATATCATATCACGTTGGCGGGGTTCGGTTCCAAGTCGATATACAGTATGTAAGTTGATGGCTTTTTATCAAACGGCTCGCTTTATTTCTATTTTGATATTTTGGGCGGGATTTGAACTTTAGATTTGCTTGATTTCTTTGCCGGTTTAGGTTGGTTTGGATGGATAGGATGTTGGAGGTGAGTTGGAGGTTTTGGTTGGATATATAGATGGGATGGGAGTGTACTCTTCGTTGTTTGTGTGAATCTGGGATATTGTACTTATTTCGATATTGGAGATGAATATGAGATATATGTTACCGTATAATAATCAAGATTGATCATATATCTAAACATTTAACTACAGTATAGTATAGTATCTATCTATCCAATGTTTTCAAGAATGAAAGCAAACTCCATACATACTATCTCCAAATACAACCTGGAAACACCCAACTACCAACCCCATCCCGAAATCTCAGGCCGCAGCAAAGTCGACCGTGGAAAAAAAAACCAACAGTTACAACAGATAGAGATAATGATCGACAACTTACCCGTAAAGGGTCCCTTGCCCCTGCCCCTGTTAAACACCCTTTCTATAATTAATTTCCCGAATTTTGAGAATCTAGACTTTAGGCAGACCGACTCAAGACTTGTGATGTACATACTGCATCTTGGGAGATAAAACGGGGAAAACGTTATGTATGGTAGATGTGAGAAGTGATATTTTTTCAGTCAGAATTTCAGAGCACGTACGGATTGTAATATAATATGATATGATATGATATGATATGAATGGGATGATAGAGGATTGAACTAGAGAGGGGAATATTTTATTTTGTGGAGAGCTGGAAGGACGAGGGAGGCGAAATCGAGGGATTCTGAAACATTTATGCGGACGATAAATGGCATGGATGGTGATGTGATAAGTAAGGTAATGAATGAGATTACCGGTTGATTGATTGATTGACCGACCGCGACCGACCGCGACCGACGGATATTATGGATTTACTGGGCGGAGGTATGGTATGATGTTTACGGGTATAGTGACTCGGACCCACAACTTATATTTAAGCGAATTTTAAAAAGTCGTGTTTTTGATATGATGAATTTATATTATATTTTTTTATATTGATTATAATGTTTTTAATATATGTTTTTTATATTTAATTAATGATAATTAAATTAAAAATAATATTTTATTTTCAAGTTATATTAACTTCAAGTTGCTTGAATATAATAAAATTATTAACTTAGTAGTATAACTTGAAAGTAAAAGAGAAAATTCAAAATAAATCATATAATACTAGTACTAGTATTAGAATAAGTTAATATACTACTAGTAGTAATAAGTTTTAATTTAAATGAAAATATAATTTAATATAATTTAATATAATTTAATATAATTTAATATAATTTAATATAATTTAATATAATTTAATATAATTTAATATAATTTAATATAATTTAATATAATTTAATATAATTTAATATAATTTAATATAATTTAATATAATTTAATATAATTTAATATAATTTAATATAATTTAATATAATTTAATATAATTTAATATAATTTAATATATTATATGATAAAATTAATTATATAATAATACTAATAATAATATATTTAAAATTATTTTCTATATTAATATAAATTATATATTAATTGAAATAAATATTTTATTATATATTTTATATAATAATTATATTTAAAAATACTAGTAATTTACTATTAAAAGATTATCAATAATATACTAGTAATATATAAAGTATAATACTTAATTATTATTATTAAAAAAATACAAAAAAATATAAATTTTTTAATTAAAAGATTAAGAAAAGATTAGAATTTATATTAAAATACTAGTATTTAAATAATTTAGTATATAATAATAATAATATTTAGAATATTAATAAGAATAAATTATAAAATAATATAGTACTAAATTTATAATATAAATAAATATACTATAAAAGTTATAATTCAAGTTTAAAAATATTTTTGATATACAAGTTAAATATATAAATTAAATTTATATATATTAATAAATTAAAACTTGAATTTTAAATTAAAAAAATATAAATATAATAATATAAATTTATACTAGTACGTTATATATTTAATATTATAAACTTGAATTGAGTTGATATTTAAAAAAAAAATTAAGAAATTAATTTTAATGAAATAATATATTTATATATTATATTTATAAGATAAAGAAATAATTTAAAAATCAAGATATATTTTTAATTATTAATTATTATATTTTTTAATGTCAATTTTATTAAATATATTGAATATTATTTTAAAATAAAAATAATAAAAATGTTTTTAAAATTTAAGTATATAAAAAGATAAATAACTTGAAAGTATAATTTATAATATTTAAAATTTTATTTATAAATAATATAGAATATATTAAATAATCTTTTATTTAAAAGTTTATATTCTAATATAATACTAGTACTAGTAGTATCATGATTAAATAAAATTAAAATTTATATCCTAGTACTAGTAGTAGTAATAGTAGTAGTACTACTAGGAAGTTATATAAAGATAATATATAAAATATTAAGTTTTATTATAATAGTATTATTATAACTTCAAGTTGAAAATTCATATTATATTATTCGATCAATTGAATTATAAATCTTTTATATTATTAAAATTATAAAATTATAATTACTAATTGATTTTTAATTAAATTTAAAAACAATGATGTTATAATAATAGATTAGAGTGATTTTGAACTTGTTTAAATGTAAGTTGTCTAGTACTGTATGTGTATATAGACGTGTGTGATGTGTCATACGTCTGTACAGTTACAGTACCGATGTCAGTTCTTAGGCGCAGGTATCACAGGAACACTGAGCATAAACGGACAGACAGGAAGGCTGGATGGATGGATGGGACTGCGCCGCTGCTGCGCTGTTGGTGGGTAGGTGAGGTAATCTCGAATGAATGAATGAATGTGAATATCGTAGTCTTCTGTTTTGAATTCCGAGTTACCGGATCGACTACTAACTAACTGGCATGTAGACGTTTCCAATTGATTGCTCAGCCTGAGTCAAATTTTCCCAAGCTGGAGGGTTTCATATCTGTATGGTATGTACTTAACCGTAAGGTTAAACCAGATGAAGAAAAGACGGTAAATTTGACATCTCTTTTCTTGGGAGTTGGATAATAATAGTTCTCAAGGGCTTGTTCTTATTCCTAGATATCTCTAGACAGGCCAACCTATCGTATCAGGTTAAGACTTTGATTGATTGGTTTTATTTACAATATAAAAATGAAGTTATTGGATCGTTGGAACTCCCAAGACTTGTTCTCTTCCTCTCTTTGAGTAGCTTGCTGTAGTATTATACTGTGTCTATTTGTGATGTAGATAACTATGATGGTAATCTTGCAATACGAAGACCTAAGAGTTTGAGAAGATATATCGATCGTGTTGTATTTTTGCGGCAAATGAGTAAGGTATTATGCCCAGATGTACTGTATATAGTTCCAGTTTGAGAATTTCCTACTTCCCATACGGTTTCTTACATGATTAACTCGACTTCCCAATACCATGGATGAGATACATCAATTCGAGGTATCTATATATTTGTCGGAAATAATCTTATAAGAGGATGGATGCAACAATGCACTTAGTGAATAGACGGGTTACAGCATAAACCTTCGACACTCACACATACACCGCCTTCATGTTCATCTTGAGATTGGGGCCTTTTGTTTGGATGGTTTTATATATTTGAAACGATGAAACTGCTGAGATGTAATCATGCATGTATGCATCATGGTTGCATATTTTGAATAATTTATGGTTTCTTGTCAAGAGCCTTAGGATTTTTTGTGTTCTTGTTTAGGGCTTTCTTAAATGCTGCACCATTTTTGTAAGACGATCCATAGTATTTAGCAGACACATTAGTGCTCTCATTCTCCATATATATAAGTCGTCGAATTTGAATGTCCGTTCAGCTGTCAATATTTGTGGTCTAGATTAGCATTAAAATAAAATTAATACAGAATATATTCGGATATCCATACTTCAAACAAATTTCCATGAATTGATCAATTCGGTAGGATGAACAAGGTTGAGGAGTTTTATATAAATTAAGAGAAGCATTGATATTCCTTCCTTACAACATAGTATGTATACGGCAAGTTGTCAATGAACTGCTTATGTCCCGAGGAAACGGCTCATCATCTCGTAATTTTTCTTGTCCTTTTTGCCTCGTCTGAAATGTCCACGATATTATATTGCTGATGCCATGATTATGATTCCCAAGGTTATGACTGCTGCTGGCTGATTCACTAAAAGGATCATCAGGCTTTTTTTCTAGTAAGTTTCTAGATCCTATTTCCCTTCCTCCCCATTACCGGATCCTACAGAGTAGACATAGAGACATATGATTATGATTGATACCTTGAGCGTGAGATTATGCGATATTGAAACCCTTTGCACCTGGTGTACAATTGGAAGAATAACAAAAGAACTTCTCTGGAACACTTTGAGCTTTTAAATCTATTTCTAGAAAGCTGGACATCTGGGCAGTTCTATTGTACTGATGATTACTTGTATCGTATTTGACATACATACCGTTACTCTACTGTATTTACTCCACAACCTAGTAACCTAGTATTTCATATTCTAACTATTCTCCTTAACTCTACTCTACCGGCTATTATAGTCCTATACTACTTACTATAGATAGATACTATCGAAGCCCGAGAGTAATAGAAGAGAATATCAAGCGAGGTTGAAATTCCATAACTTCATCTCCAAGGCTCATCTCATCTCATCTAATCTCATCTCATTTCATCTTAATCTCATCTCAATCTCAATCTCAATCTCAATCTCAATCTCATCTTACCTTACCTTACCTTATTCCATTCCGTCCTATCCCATCTCATCTTGTCCATCTTTTATTCTTCCGCCCGCTATCTACGCTCAAACAAATATCTATGAACCACTACCAGGAACCAACCTAGATATACAACAAATATTACGACATAACTCTATGGTTCAATGATTTTATGATTATTACCTTAAAACCTTCCAAACTACATATCCAAGTACATACATATTACATGGGCCATACAATTATTATTATAGTTATTAAAATTATTACAATTATCTTATAATAATTTATTTTATTCACCTTAAATCAACCTTTTTATAATTCTTCTTCAAATCTTTTACTAATAATAAAATCTACGACTCTCTCTGTTACAGTAACAACAACAATATTCATTCCTTTTTTTTTTCTCCACTCATTCATCTACCGGTACTTACAATTTGAACTTTACGTTTTATTTTATTCTATTTTATTTTATTTCATTTCATCTTATTTGATTTTATTTCCTTACGAATCAAACATCAAAGCTGTGCTGGTTTAATATTTCGTCTAGTCAATTAAATTTTTAGCTTCCTTCCAATTCCCTTCCATTATCTCTCCCTCCTCTTCCTCCTCCTCCTCCTCTTCCTCCTTCTCCTCCTCCCCTTGCAAAGAATAAGAAGAAGAAGAAGAAGCAAAAGAAGGATGAATAAACTTCTTCTTGCGTACGTAAACAGTACAACAAAATCCGAAATTCGAGAAAATCTCCTTGCGACCCGTGCACTCAATCTTTATTAATACTCTTGGGAATTCTAAACTACACTATACTACAAATACACTACTTCCAACTCAAATCCCCGACAAAACGATAAACTTAAACATCGAGGGATCGCATCTGTCAATTCATGTTAAGCCTCGATCTACCGTCCGTGATACTTGAGGAGGAAGTATCCATTAAGAAATAAAAGGTGATATCTTAGGGTTTTAATCTTTTCCATTCTTTTCCACAAAAAGCGTCTCTGGTTATAATTCTTTAATAATGGATTCTCCTGGCGATGCTTATTCGGATTCCCCTATGGATGGTGACGATGTTGCATATCCGTGTAAAGGATGTGGTGATGTGAGTGTGTCCCAGCGCACGCAAATCAAGTCTGTTCGAAAATATCCCACTAACATTGGTTTTTTTTGCACAGATCCTCGAGGAGGGAAAAGCCTTCGAACTTGGTGAGTTATGATTCTATTTGATTTTTTATCATATTATTATTTTGATATGCGCTACGTTGCTTTATTTGATTCGAGATTCGAGTTGTACATCGATATCCGAGGGATCTAAATGAGATGAACCCTCCGACCTCAAAATTCAGTCAATCTAACGAATCTCCAGCTGGCAATCGATGGCATTTAAATTGCTTCCGATGCAATACCTGCGGAACCCTCCTTGATTCCGATGCGAATTTGCTACTCCTCGGGGACGGATCACTGATTTGCAACAATTGCACATACAGCTGCAGTGCTTGCAATAACAAAATTGAAGATCTTGCTATCCTCACCGGTGACCAGGCATTTTGTGCGACATGCTTTCGATGCAGGAATTGCAAACGTAAGATCGAAAACCTTCGTTATGCGCGAACATCCCAAGGAATATTTTGTATGAGTTGTCATGAATCTCTGATGGCTAGGCGGCGAAAAAAATCGAGAGCGGCAGCAAATGCGAAGTTGAAAAAAGATGATCAATCTCCTATGCTAGTTGACAAGTCCCTACCTGCTCTTCCGCCCAACGCAGTTCCACAAAGCGCCTTTTCCCCCGAACGTGACAGCCCAGATGGATTCAACGAAGATAATCCTACAGAATTATCCCCAAGGCCCCGTCCAACCTATTCACATACCGATTCCTCATCCAGAAGCAGTTCCCGAAGACCTCGCGACGATAACTCTCAACGAACATCCACCGACACTACGAACCGAGAGGGCCTGACGCTTCCAACGACTACATATCGCAACAATCGATATTCGGGTATCTCGCAGGTATCTGCTGATGTAGGAAACGGAGATGGAGAAAGTTTCTTTATACCTCTCGCTTTGGACCAAAGCCCTGCCCCAACATTGACTCCAAGATCGGCATCGGGAACTTGGGGGGACTCGAAAAAGAACAAAGAAAACAAAGCCCCTGAGAAAGATTATTTTGGCACAAAAGAAAATGGGCGACCAACAGAGCCGCAAAATCGTTCGAGGGATGCGAGTTCGACCTCAACTCCACATATTGCTTTCCAGGAGAAAGGTAGGACACCATCTGCGGAAGAAACATCACAAATCAGGGAGAGTCTACGCAAGGCAGCAAATGGTACGGGATCCTCTACCAAAGCATCAACTCCATCTGCTGGAGATGACACTATGGTACAACATGCAGACTCACCAGGAGGCAACGCAAATGGGAAAGCTCAATCATCGAACGAGAAGTTTAGACTGGGAGATGTTCCGAGGGAAAAACGTTCTAGGACCTCGAGGACGGATTCGCATTCGGATATGACGGGCAGTGAGAGTAGCAATTCGAAATCCGCCTTACCTAACAAACCTCCAAGGCTGGACAGCAACATGGCAAGGACGGATTCTCCCAAGTCACTATTAGCTGCAGATCAAATCACGCCCAGGTCTTCACAGGAATCTAAATCCAAGGACAATGAAGGTGGTGTATCAAGGATTGATTCTGGGAGCTCGAAAATATCGATACCTCGTAAGGAAATAGCCACAGGGACAATCAAAAATTCTAGTAGTACGATGAGTTCATCTTCCGGAACAGATTCCTCCCCTTCCACCGAATCATCGTCAGAAACATCAGGCCTTACTCCAACTGTAAACGGCAAATCAATTTCAGGTCCTCTCCTGCAGTCCCCAATGGATGATATAATACCTCCTCCTTCCCGCTCTTCGACTCGACCAGCCGCCGTGCCTGAACAGGCCGATAAATTCATGACTCCTAGAGCGCCTCCTGCACCGCCGCCACTTTCTGCACATTCCACTACTGGCAAGGACTCTACTCCAACAAATGGTGCTCCTTCGTCCCCTAAACTACCTAGGTGGAGTGCAGGTGGTGACTTAACCATGGATGAAGATATGGCCAGAATATTTGGTGGAGATGAAGGTTCACAATCTATAATTCGACGGGTTTCCAATGCCGTACGACATGTTAGAAATACTAGCAGTGAAGCAAGCAACTCAGTTCGTGGCCATGGTCGAAGTGTTAGCGAAACGACAGCACGTACCCCTCAATCACCACGCTGGCCGAAAACACCAATCATCGAAGACACTAGTTTAGGCGTTCGAGATATCAGTAGTCCAATCTCGATTCACTCTCCAATTTCGACTGATGACCCAGCTTTGCTGAAGAGACAACTTCGAAACTCGGAACAAAGGGTTGCTGAACTTGAAAGACAATTTGCAAACGAGAAGGACCTTAAGACACTCAACAAAAAGCTTCTGGAAAAAAGAAAGACTGTCTCGGTCCTTGATTCACAAACCGAACTAATGATACGACAATTGGAGGTTTTAGCCGGATATGTGGAACGCGCAAAAGATTCTAAACAGCCACTCAATGTTGCCGAGCTAGAAGATTCTGCTATCAAAGAATTTGTTCAAAAGCTCGAGCATTTGAAGCAGTCCATGGCTGCATCAATCGAACAACTTTTTGAAGAACGTAATGATCTTTTAGAGGAGAAAAACCAGATCATTATCGACCGTGATAGAGCGTTGGTTGAATTCGAGCAATTATCAACTAAGAATGCACAACTCGCCGATATGAATAACGATCTCACGCACCAGATCCAGGAACGTTTCAAATCAGCAAACAACAATATGGAGAGTCCAAGACCACCACCACATGGTCTGGGAATCTATCACCATAACAAGGACAAGTCTAATGTTTCGGTCCATCTAGACGATGCTTCGACCCTTCGCCCATCAACTACTGCGACAACAATCAACTCTGTCAATAGTTACCCCCACCCAATGGAACAGGATCCTAGCCTCGATCAATCCGCTACTATATCAGCCACTCATGTTATCAATATTCGTAAAGGTCAAGCGAAGAAGTTCAATTGGAAGAAGGGTGGCCAGACTGTGGCTAAGGGTGTCTCTAAAGGTTTCAAGGGTGCATTCTCTAGTTCTGGTCAAGAGAGAACAAATCAATGGCCAGGTCAAACTGGCGATAGCATTGGGATGCCCTATAATATGACCATGGCACCGATGGAATCTCCAGGGCCAGCTTCCTCGGGAAACAACTTGCCTCGTTCTATATCAGCCGATCCTTCACGTCCGTTTGGGCTTTTCAAAAAAGCACAAGCAATGCCAAAATCTATGTCGAGCGGCAATATACTTGCAGCCGAACACCCATCGACTTTATTTGGATCTGATCTTGTGGAGAGAGCTGATTATGAACGCCGCCAAATTCCAAGTGTCGTCACTCGTTGTATCGAAGAAGTCGAACTACGTGGTATGGATATTGAAGGCATCTATCGAAAGACTGGTGGAAGTGGCCAAGTTAAGATCGTTCAAGAGGGATTTGATAAGACTGAAGATTATGATATCTCCGATCCCGACTTAGATATTACTGCAGTCACGAGTGTCTTGAAACAATACTTCCGAAAGTTGCCAGTACCATTGTTAACATTTGACGTTTATGATCGAGTTTTAGAATCGATTTGTAAGCTTCTACTCCCTTTCTATTGACTTCAGCGCGGGCTAACTTTATAATAGCGATTGAAGATGTCTCAGAACGTTGTACACATTTACGGAATACCATCAACATGTTACCTGCCAAACACCGTGATTGCTTGGAGTTTTTGGTTTTCCATCTTGCTCGAGTAGCAAGACGAGACAGTGAGAATTTGGTAGGTCTTTCTCCTCAATTATCTTGAATCTCTCCACTAATATACAATAGATGACTCCCAAGAACTTGGCTGTCGTTTTTGCGCCCACAATCATGCGAGATCATAGTTTAGAACGCGAGATGACAGATATGCATGCCAAAAACAGTGCGGTTCAATTCATCATCCAAAACAGCCACGATATATTTGGCAATGCTTAAATGAAAAGATATACTTTTTTCCGATTATCCGTCGCATTATATTATTTAAGACAGACTCCACACTATGATATTTCCGAACATTTACTTTTTTTCTTGCGAGCAAGCGATACGAGCGACGGATTCTCGCAGGAATGCATAACGAGATCCTAGATGTACATTTTCTTACTACTTACTACCCCTTTTTGTCTCTTTTTCTTCTCCTTTCTTCTTCTTTCTCAGTGGGATACTATTGTGTGGGTGGGTTGAGGCGTTAGAATTGGAAATGGAAATATGGAAAGCGAAAGCGAAATTCATGAATGATAAATAGCTTTTTCTCGTTTTTCTGACTATCTGTCTCTCTGATACCGATATTTATTTGGTTGGTGTTGACTGACTGACTAGCCAGACTGATTGATCGGTTGGCTGTTTGGTTGAATCGATCGATTGATACTATACAGTTCAATGTTGCATTTTTATGGCGTTTGTGCAGGTAGTTTGTGCTTCTACTGAAATATGAACGAATGAATACTTTTTTGCTGCTTGGTACCTTACCTGTTTGTTAAGTTTGATTTGATTTGATTTGATTTGATTTGATTTGACGTCAATTTTTGAAGCTGCTTCGTGCGTGTTGTTTTTAAATATCTAATCGAGGGTTGGATTACGTTGAGCGCGGGGAGCTTGGGGGAATAGCATATGAGTAAGGAGGTTGGCTAATGGATAGGTGGATTGAATGTATGGATGAGCGTAGATGGATAATGAAAGGAAGGGTTGATTGCGGTTCGTCCTTGTTGCGGTAGTGTGAGATGGCATGATAAGATATGTGTACGTGAACGAGCAGATTCGAATAGGGCGGGAGGTTGATTGATTAGTAGGCTGGCTCCGGTTATTGTCGGAAGATTCGAATCATGACACGATACGGTAGGATAGGATGGAATGGGCCAGGCGATTAATGAAGTTGTAGCTAGCATACATAATATATAGGTGGTGTATTAAATCTCGAGTATCCATTATTTGACTTTCTTGTTCGTGCTCAAACTAATTCATGGTTGGTGAAGAGGACAACGGGAAGCAGAAGAGATCTAGATGGGTGGGAGGAGAAGCTGGGCTTGATTGGTGTATTTATGGCCGTATATATAGGCTATTGCAATAAAGAGCAGTAGTATAGTGTTCTGTCATATTGGATCGAGATATTATATTTGATGATAGCATTTAATTGGCTCGTGTAGCTGTGAGTATGATACCATAAGGCTTGAATAATATATGGTGTATAAGTGCATGAGAGTATTCGGATGCAATATCCGATTTATATACCGGCATTAGGTGGTAGTAGATGGAAAGAAGTATATATTTTGGAGTTGAATATTGAATATTCAACTTTTGAACAGGCATTAGAAGAGGGATTAGCTCGACATGCTAGATTTGGAGTCATCTATGGTCTGATTACTAGCTATGATTCTACTTTGCGAGCGACTTTTATTGAGTAGGTAGATATATGTTCTATTATTTTGGTAGCATTCAGATCAAGAAGAGGGTATGTATGTATTAGCTTTGGCAGATAATTCTCTTTTCTCCGATTGCTTAGGCATATATATATGTGTGTGTTGCATTCTAGCCCGTAGCTTGATACCTAGATCGATAATACTTTGATACTTAGGAACCCCCTCTATTGATAGTTATATAAATCGGCTAAGTGGTACTATGTAGATAGATGGAACTATTGTTAAAGATCTGAAAGTTCGACATCTAACAAGCAAACAAACTCTGACGCTAGTAAAGTGCTACTCCTATGTTTACATTGATAGATATGTTAGGACTGACACATTCATTCGGGAATATTTTGTTGCCCAGCTAATGGATTCGATGAGTATAGAAAACCTTCAATCTTCCGCACATATATCCGAATTGGGGAGAAGCAAATTGACAATACCGAAAGTCGGCTTCAGTATACCAATTTATTTCGACCCTCGAGGATTGCGAATCTTCCTAGGATTTGCCTAGTTATATCGAATTCAAAGTCGGTTAGTCCGTAGGAAGAAACCGAATGATGCAAAACATTACCTTGGTCAATTTATGTAAATATCTTGTATCAAATTGAATCTGTATCAAGAAAAGAAAAGCCTCCTAGAACTTGGCATTTGACTTTATTTCCCGAGGCTTAACTTTCATTTTTCTTCCGATATGGATTCAAATGTTTGGAGGAATATGTGATATCGTCTACTGATTGGAGTGTGTGTATACTGCCAATCTCGGGCAGTGTATATATATATATATATATATTATATATATATATAATATAGTGTTTTCGGAGCTGCAAGATAAGCCACCATCTAACAAAAAATACGTAAGAAAAGCCCCCGCTCTACGGACTTCCCCTTTCTTTCTCTTTGTATCTTTCTCAGATGATTACCCCGCCACCATCATCACACAAATGAGATGGAATCTTCCAAAAATTCAATAAATAAAAAAAAGACCAAAAAATTCGATTGATCAGAGTGGGACTCGAACCCACGCCACTTTCGTGACCAGGAGATAATGTTAAGATAAACCTTAACCTGGCGCCATAACCAACTCGGCCATCTGACCTATCAATGGTACTCGACCGACTGTAATCGAATAGTGCTTGTTTGATGAAGATATCTGCGGTATTTTGGTAATTATATAAGATTATATAATAAGTGTGGTGGGGCTTTCTGTAAGAGAGCATTGGTGAGATTGAGTCGGGGTGGTGTGAGGGGTTGCCGAGAGCGGTTGCCGGCATCTGAAATCAAAAGTTACATCCATGGATGATATGGCCTTATGGCATGCATGCTGCTTTAGAACAACTAAGATACGCCATTTCATTGACTATATTCATCCCAGATGAGAATCTACCGCAACTAAAGTATTCCTCTATTGGCTATATTGGTCCTTTGTCCTGTTTTCCGTCTATGTTTTCGCTGCTCTACCAAGTGTAGATTGTGGGTTTGAGTAAAGTGAGGATATACTTCCTGACTGCGGTATATATAGTATTGTATTGAGTGAAGAGAGACTTGGAGATTGAGTATTGAGAATTGGAAATCGCGCTCCAAAGGTACTAATTGAATGCTGAGAGTTTTACTCCATAAGTGAGAGCAATGCACGTCGAGATTGTATCGAGAGCTGGATTATTGAAGAACTTGCATCGCTGCATATATGTCTATTCATGCTTTAGGGGCACCGAAATCGTCATCTCTGCATAGGAGTAACAGGCCAATCGGTATTGCAGATGGGACAGTTTTGGGTTGTGTTGGGTAAGATTCTATATTCAGAGAAGAGGTCAAGGTCAAGGTCGAGGTTTTAAGACGCACTCAAGCGGACCGCTCCTTCCTTCCATAACAAAAACAACACGTTACTGTGATAGACTATCAACTAGTGGTTTTCTTCACTTGTATAAAGTATATCATATACTCTCTAGGAATACATATTTCCACCTCATTAAATATCTCATATATAAATCATGAATAAATCAAACGCCCAGGTACCCTAGAATCAATAGTGGTATCACGAAGAAGTATCCCATCAATCCAATCCAATCCATCCGATCCCTATTTTCTTTTCTTCCCACCATATACATAACAATAATACAACAAACCCCGCACTAGAAAGCTACACCAACACCAACACCATCATATGCCATACTCCATCTAGCCTCCTCATCTTTCTTGCCAAACGTTCCACCTCTCTTACTGTCAACCGATACTCTCACTCCCAAACTGGGACTACTCCAACTAGTTGCTTCATCACTTCTCATACTACTAACTGAGGAAAATGATTGCGGGCTTTCTAATTCTTTGACTTCAACACATTGGTAAAACCCTTCTATTGACGTAAGTGGTCTGGGTTGAGTAGTCACTGAATCAAGTGACATGTTTCGGGAATGTCCAGACATAGTTGCGCTACCAGGGAATAACCAACTTGATACACGAGACATGGATTTCTTTCGCTGAGAATATGGTGTATGAAGAACGAGAGGAAGTGGTGGCGGAAGTGGACGTTCTTTGAGAAGTGGTGGTGCTCGAAGTGATGAATCTATTGATTTTAATCGACGAGGTCGGGTTGGTGCAGTTTTGGGTCGTTGCATTGAATTGGCACGAGACAATACCTTCTCGTCGATAAGCGGCATTGGTTCTGGTTTTGTTAGATATAGTATACAATAGAAGAAAATATTGTTTATTTACCTGTTGATTCGGAATATATAATCTCATGTTTATTTAATCTACTTTCGACTCGACTGGCACGACTTCCTGGACCACTACTCAAATAAATACTTCGTCGCTCGATCGCCTCGTCAATTTCCTTTAACTTTTGGTCCAACTCGATCTTCTCCAACAACGCAGACTTCACTCGTTCATATGCGGGTGGTTCCGTGCTTGATCTCATTCTTGATCTTGTTGTTGGGTTTGGTAAATCATTGGCCAATGCGTTTAATAATTCTTCCGTACTCATTGACCTTCTTTCCATAACCGTCGATAACACAGGTTTCCTTGGTACTCGGAGTGACAGAGCCGATTCACTTCTCATATGAGTGAGTTCTCTCGGACCAAATTTTGGTAATGGCGATAGTCCGTTCCCTGGTAAGTATATGCTCAATTCCAATGGTCGCAACTTCGGTTCCTGTCTCACAACTACCTTCTCGGGTTCTCTAACGTAACTCGTCTCCGTGTGATGTTGGAAATTATATGGTGCACTAATTTGCAGTCGATTCGATTGACAAGATGAAAGATTTCTTTTCAATGAAAAACTTCGATTTGATGCGCGTGATTGGCTCCTGGCCGCCAATTCTTTCCCTCTGGTTTGTGGTCTCTCAAATGCAGTAGCTGTATCTGGTCTCTCAAATGGATGTTGTAACGAAGGTGGAGAGATCAATTGTGGTTGCCCATTAACTATACGCATTGATTTTTCTGGCTCTTTAATAAGTTCGTTAGAGTTGTTCCATACTACAGGATTCTTAGACGGCATCCAACTATACTTACCACAATCACCCACTTCCTCATGAGCCACACAACAACTGATACTGGATGTCAACCATGCCATTTGCGCATCGTTGAGAAACCTGCTCAAAGATTGCATGACCGCGACTTCATACCGAACACAGTTCGAATAAAAAAGCAAAAAGGGAAGGAAAGGAAGAAAGAAAAAAAAGAAATAACGAAAGTAAGGAAATGTAAGAGTAAAGTAAAAGCTAAGAAAGCCTCATCGATATGCGCCTAAAAGAGGATATCCGTGAGATGAGATGATTCAACAGTTTGATTGGTTATCTAGGAGCAAACGAGAATGTCGTACAGAGCCAGACGCCTATATAAAATCGAAACCACATTATACACCAAAATGAGTTTCCTTGCAGCGGGTAACTCTTGCATTGAGAGGCTCATGATTCCTATGGTTGACATGGCTGTCCCATGGCATCAAAACGTAACTCACGGATTCTCATGTTGGCGCAAGATGATAGGTCACGGTAAGTTGGGGAAAGACTGCTTAGGGGTTAGAACCGACCAGTGGGCGGGTAAATTTTATTGAAAAGGATTTAACCAGGAATGGTAGGATTAAGAAACTGGAAGGCTGGAGATGGCGAAGGCTGTGAAATTATGAAATACAACACAATGCAATGCAAGACGAGATGAAATTAGGAACAAGATGGTGGTAAGCCCTTGATTGGTAGAGGTAAGTAATATGTGAGGATTGTAATGCAAGAAATCATATTTTGAACTATCAACATGGGTATATTTGGAGGATCTGCAGAAGTACGAAATCTGTACCAAAGTAATCAAGACGGTGTAGATGCCAGATGGTACCTGTAATTCGAAATCCGTGCGCAAACTGCCCCAGTAATTCAAAATAAATAAATGTGATGTGATGAACCAACAAATTGATCCATAGTGATGGTGACAGTGATATTGACGCCAATATAATTAGCTCACGGGATACCTGCGATACATTGATGCGATGATATCCATAACATCGTATGTAGTACACTGATGTTAAGATTTGAAGGAATAGGAAGGATTTTGTTACCGGTAAGGAAGTGTATCTAAGTACAACACGGGAAAGATCGTCTATCTCATGTTATACTGTATGTTGCTCCCAACACTCCTCCGAGTCCTACGATCCTACCTAAGTATATTCGGCTAATATTGAAACAAAGAACTCATTATCATCTGGCTTTTATTCCATGTCCAAGACTAAGGCACAGATGAGGCGCGGAAGGATTTTATCTGATACGTGATAAATAGGAATAAGATGTACCGTATGTATCGGTGTTCCTCCCTCCCGTAAGGGTCAAAGAAGTCATATGCCTACATATTGTGTGATTGAAAGTCTCCGAATCTTGCGAGTATTGTCGGATATGGAGACTAAGGTGTAATAAACCGTCGTATGTTAAATGAATCAGAAGAGATTGACCTGCATGCCAGTGACCTCATGATTTGTTCGTATACCATGATACCAATACCATATATCTCGTTGATTGAGAAATGCCACACACAGAATAAGTTCGATGCTGTGGCTTGAAACTGGAAGTATACTTGTAGAATCGCTATTTAGATAGTAAGCAAATTACCTGGTGCATAATAATCAATTGCCTTAGATTTCAAAGTTTACTTGATCGGAATCCTAACATACCTAGGTAATAGACATAGGCATTAGGTCGAGACTATGAGAAAACTATCAGTTATCATATAATCTGCCAACATAAACAACAGTTTTGATTGCAGCTAATAAATACAAAGAGCTGAGTTCGATGTTTGGAAACAGATTATACCTACCAGTGCCTATACATTGAACTGTATGTACAAAACACAACACATCAAACTATTGGAAGTAAAATAAGTAACATTTATATTTGATTGTCTGACAGATAGCTAGTATAATATATAGTTCTAAATATAACTCGAAGGATTCGCGCGAGATGAATTTCTTAGAACAAAGGTAAGAACTAATAACTTTAGAGGGATGCTACACCTTCGCTTGTAACACCTCAACGACATGAACAGCTGTTTTTCATGTTCTGGCTACCAGGATCGAAACATTACTTATCCAAAATAGCGATTCTAGAGTGGATTTGGGGGTCATTATTTAAGTTAGACATAGTTCTCACTGCACTGAGGGCTGATGCATATAATCTGTACTTTACACCGCCTCCATGTCGACGTTTCGTTGTGGCAGTGCTGAGTCCCAAATGTTTGGATTTCCTAGAGAATTAAGTTCCCATAAGGGGTTCAATCTAATAGAAATCTAATTATGCAAATGGTTTGCTATGTTTCTTATAAGGAAGTTGCAAGTACTAATATTAATTATAGTTCCTGCTTCATTCACCATATGGAGTTCTTTGTTCTGTGTTTCTAATATATTTTTGTTTAGATATCTTATTCTCGTTCTTAAAATCGCCTGACTTTGATTCACACATTCTCTTTTGTGATTCATATCTGTATTTTATTCTGTTAGACTATTCTTTCGTTACTTATCATTTAAATGCCACTCATTATATTCTTTTACTTGAAATAAATTCAGACCCCTAAAAAGTGTTCAAGTCGAACATACAGCTACTGCAGCTGCACGATCAAAGGCATCATGATTGCATGACCATGGAAGCAAGGTCGAACAGATTCCCTCATTTCAAACACCTCAAATTTACTCATGTACATTCACGTAGCCCTAATAGGGCTCATAATTGGCGCAAAAGCCCAGTCAGCAGATCTTTCACAATATGTTCTCACCTCGGTCAGTGCCCCGTGACTTACTAACAATTTCAAAAATCGTGCTGATTTCTCAAGGACGGTGAGGCTGGTGGTGGAAATGTCTTCCCCGGAGTTTCTTTGCCTTTTGGCATGGTCAAGATTGGACCTGATATGTATACCGGGGGTGATGATTATTCTGGAGATTCGTTGAGTGGTAATTTTACCGGCTTCTCCATGATGCATGAGAGTGGGACTGGAGGGGCTCCCAAATATGGAGTTGTTTCTCAAATGCCGGTTCTTGGTAACATCATTGACCCGTTAGTCAATCTAAATGACACTCGAGCTTCTTCTGATATCACATTTGTAGGTTACTACAAGGCTTCACTTGGAAGTAACATAACAGTTGAGCTTGGAGCAACAAGCCGGGCAGGATTCTATCAATATACGTTTCCTAAAGGAAACGGAATCTCGAATGTCGTAGTTGATGTATCTCATATCTTACCATCATACCGAGGGCAAGGTCTTTCTCAAAATTATCTGGGTGGAAATATTACCATCCTATCAGATGGCCATTATGAAGGGTATGGAGACTACAATAATGGTTGGAATAGAGCGCCAGATTGGAGAGTATACTTTTGTGGCTACTTTGACAGTCCAGCAACCGTCAAAACCTTCATTGGTAAAAATCTTAATGGTTCTTCTATTGCAAGTTATAATACAGATAGAACAGCCTCATCTACAACTCGATTAGGAGCTGTCTTCAGTTTTGATGCGACGGCCATTACTTCCCGAGTTGGGATTTCTTTTATATCATCTGCCCAAGCATGCAGTAACGTCAACTCTCAAATTCCTTCCGGAACGACACTGTCAACATTGACTGAAAATGCCAAGGCTATTTGGAACAACGAGGTTCTTTCGAAAGTCACAACCACAGAAACAAATACAACTAATCTACAGCTACTGTACAGTTCGTTGTACTTCATGCACTTGATGCCATCAAACAGGACGAATGAGAACCCGTTATGGAAATCGGCCGAACCATATTACGATGACACCTTTACAACTTGGGACCTCTTTCGCTGTACATTCTCATTACTTCAGATTCTTCAGCCCATAGCATATGAAGAGTATATTCGATCGCTCATCGATATTTTTCGATTTGAAGGTTATATGCCAGATGCTAGGTCTTCCAATTTCAACGGTGCAACACAAGGAGGTTCTAACTCAGATAACGTGCTGGCTGATGCCTACGTGAAAGGGGTTCGAGGTGCAGTGAACTGGACTACGGGATATGAAGCCATGGTCAAAGATGCCGAAGTCGCTCCAGTAAACAGTAATAAGGATCCGCGTGACCCCACCTCATCAATTAAAGAGGGTCGCGGGGCCCTTCCTGATTGGCTAAATCTTGGATATATCACACCAAAATACGGACGATCTGTTAGTCGAGCAGTTGAATACTCTGTTAATGACTTCTCACTATATCAAGTTGCGTCTGGCCTAGGTCACAAAGATGATGCAACAAAATATTTGAAGAGATCTCGAAATTGGATTAATCATTGGAACCCAAATGCCGAATCTCTTGGCTTCAATGGATTCCTTGTCCCTCGAAATTCTACCGGGTTCATCAAACAAGATCCACTCTCGTGTGGTGGGTGCTATTGGGGAGATGCATATTATGAAGCATTACCATGGGAGTATTCCTTCAACGTATATCACGACATGGATACCCTTATTTCCCTGTCGGGTGGGCCGTCAACATTCGTTGACCGTCTCAACACAATGTTCAAACCTGGAATCAATTCTTCTGGGCGTTCATCGGGATTTAATAATACAATATTCAACCCAGGCAATGAACCGTCTTTTACTACGCCCTATCTGTATAACTATGTAGGACGCCAAGACTTAAGTGTCAAACAGTCTAGATACATTGCAAAGACATACTATTCTCCTGGGCCTGGAGGTCTACCTGGCAATTCAGATGGAGGTGCTATGGAATCATGGCTGATCTGGAACATGCTCGGTTTATATCCAATGGTTGGCCAAACAACTTTTTTGATTGGTAGTCCTTGGTTTGCAAATACAACCATTTCACTTGGGAATGGAAGAACACTCTCCATGACAACCGTTAATGGGTCCGAATCTTCATACTATGTTCAATCCCTTCAAGTTAACGGTAAACCATGGAATCAATCTTGGTTATCTTGGAATGATGTCTTCGCCAATGGTGGAACAATGGATTTTGTCCTGGGTCCAGAACCCGCCAACTGGGCAACAGGAAAAGCCCCACCGAGTCTTGCAAACGAGACCAATGTAACTCATAGTGATCCAAGTCCAAAAGAAACAAAACGAAGGGAACAGCTCAGAAATACGGGATTCATAATATTGGGGGTAGGGATTGGATCCACCCTATGTGCTGTAGGAGTTTGGGTGTGGCACAAGAGAAGAACATTTAGAAAGATGCGACTTGGAGTCGAAGATCAAGAAATGGGGTCTGAGTTTTCAATCGTCGACAAAGGGAGTGTGACAGCGATTGGAAATAGTCGGAAGCAAAGGTTCCGCCCATGGAATATATGGAAACGGGATCATTTGAAGGGACAGCCAAAAAGAACATGGAATTCCGATCCAGATGGTCAGAGTTCGGATGGGGGTAATGAATAATGAGTAATAATTACTAATGCAAACATATTTAGAGAATTTAGAGTATAGAAGCATGTATAATAGATCATAGATATATATAGGAAACCTTGAAACGAGAGATATAAAACCAGTTTGTTTGTTAATAAACGAAAGAGAAGGGACGATATTGAGAACAATGATGGGAGGAACTGAAGAAGTATACCATTGTAGTTGCCAATCGTTTAAGATCTTACACCTAGATATACATAGTATTTGGAGTGAGTATTGTCGACGTCCATGGGTTATTGCGGGTTCAGATTCTATACTTGAAATGGTGTGGTTATGGTGATATAGCTCTTTGGCTGACTAATCAATATTCCTAGCGATAACGCGTTGTTTGTACGTCAACTTCTGAAATCTGCGCGATTTGTCAATTATTATTTTACTGTTGAAAAAGGTACATAGATTTCGACATTTGCGCAAACGAAATATGCTTTTCCCAGAATCTGAAGCTCCAGAATTGAAGAAATGGATTGTGAGGAGGCTTGAAAATACGTATGTCCCTACAATTTTGGTAATTTGATATTTGGAAGGCTCTAACATATTGTGCAGTTCTGATGCAGATGCCGATGTTCTCGCCGATTATGTACTCGCCTTATTACGACATGATGGAGATGTGAATACCGTTAGACAACTATGCGAAACTGAAATTCCCGATTTTTTGAAGGAGGATTCATCAATATTTGTGCGAGATGTGTTTGATGCAATTCAATACAAATCATACTTACCAGGTGCTGCTCCTCCTCGTCGCGCCAGCCATGGTCTCCTACCACCCACAGGACCTTCAGCTCCGGCTTTCAACAACCCTGGTATGGGCCAATTAGGTTCTCAGAATGGCTCTCGCAAGCGCGCATACAATGATGTACGTGGAAACGATGGAGATGTGCAATTTTATATGGGAGGTCCGGATCAAAATGGACGAGCATTCAAGCAACCCAGAAGAGGTGGAAGTTTAGGGCGTGGAAATTTCGACAATTTTAGCAATAGCAGAGGAGGTTTCCAAGGTCGTCCACAACAAATGCAGATGCCAAATCCGCCGTACATGCCTGGCATGCCAAGTCCACCAGCAAATATGCCGCCTCTCGATCCAAATAATCCCATGGCAGCCCTTCTTGCTATGCAAGCTTTGGGGCTACCATTTCCTATGCCTGGTTTTCCACCTGCTGGATCACCACCACCCAGAGATGCGCATCCGATGACAATGAAGAAGCCGAGGTGTCGGGATTATGACGAGAAAGGGTTTTGCGAACGGGGAAATGCTTGCAGGTATGAACATGGTCAGGACTCCATCTACGTTCCAGGAACTCCTAGGAAATCGGGCGACGAATATGATCCAAGCAATGCGACACTTATGCCTGGTATTATACCTCAAAACCCTAATGCGCCTGGATCAAGACATTTTAATAACTTCGAAAATAACCGGGGAAACGATAGAGGAATGGGACGTGGAAGAGGACAGTTTATGGGCAGAGGTGGAGCTCAAGGAACTGTTGCTCGTGGTGGAAGAAGAGCGGAATTTTCCTCTGATCGACCTAACTTTGATAAGACCAACACTACGATTGTGGTTGAACAAATACCCGAAGATAAGTTTACAGAAGATACTGTTCGTGAGTTCTTTTCCGAGTTCGGTAATATCAAGGAGGTATCCATGAGACCATATAAGAGATTGGCTCTAGTTACATATGATGACTGGAATGCCGCAAAAGCAGCGTATAACTCCCCTAAGGTCATATTTGACAATAGGTTTGTCAAAGTCTATTGGTACACAAACCCCGAAGCACTTCCTCAACCGCCGGCCTCTAATGGTACCCTGAAGAATGGATCACCAACTCCAGCGCCTGCAAGAGTGACAGATGAACCTCAGATTGATATCGAAGAGTTTACGCGGAAACAGTTGGAGGTACAGAAGGCTCACGAGGAGAAGATGAAGAAAAAGCAAGAAATGGAAACCGCTCGTAAAGAGTTGGAAAAGCGCCAAGAAGACCTGCTTAAAAACCAAGCAGAGGAAAAGAGAAAACTGATGGAAAAGATTGCTGCCAAGAGCGGGAAATCTCCAGCTCCTGAAGTGAAAAGCGAAAATGGCACTCCGTCCTATGCCCCTACATCCCAAACAGAAATGCTGAAAAAACAATTGGCGGCTCTGGAAGCAGAGGCTCAGTCGTTAGGTCTACCAGGACTTGATACAGCTCTTACCGATGATTCGTCGTGGGGTGGACGAGGTCGTGGACGAGGGGGCTATCGAGGAAGAGGCGCTTTTGCTCCCCGTGGTTTCCGAGGTGGTTACAGAGGTCGTGGTGCTCCCTCCTTTGGTGGTGCTCCTGGCCGATACAATCTTGACAACCGACCGAAGAAGATTGGTATTACTGGAGTGGATTTCACAAACCCAGATGCTGACGAGAGTCTAAGACAGTATCTTTTGGTATGTTCTTATCAACCCCCTTATCTATACTCTCTTATATCTGGAGCTATAGTCATGCGTGCGTTTCGGTACTAATAAATATTTCAGGGCGTTGGTGAATACACCGAACTTAACACTACACCTACTGCCAGTCAAATCACCTTTAAAGATCGTCACACCGCCGAGAAGTTTATGTACGGACTCCCGAACGGTGAAATACCCTCTGTAGGCAAAGTTGAATTATCATGGATAAGCACACCTTTACCACCCGTCAATTTAGTGAAAGTCGAATCAAACATCAAGATGGAAGAGGGCATGGAGGGTGACGCCATGGCTCAAAATCCAAGTCCAGCGCATGGGGCAATTGGCGGGGATCAGAGAGAACAACAGGAAAATATTGATTATGATGTTGCAGATGACAACGATTGGGGCGTTCAATGAGAGGGGAACGGGATTGGGATATAAAGGAAATGGAAAAATAGGTTGAATATATCTCATGAAATGCGTTGTATATCCACAGACATGTAAAGGACATGTACATACTATAGTGTGGTTCCTGTAAACAACCGATGATGTATAAAAGAATGCAATGAGGCATTTATAAGCAAACGTGTATACCTTGACCCGTATTTGCGAGTGATGATTGTAATGATGTGTTTTGTTAATTATACTTGATTAAGATATGTATTTGTGGCTATACTTCCAATGTATCTTCATATTTAGCTTTAATGTAATGTAAATATTGATTCTGCTGTGATTGAATATCATACCCTTGAGCCTTGATGAGCAATCAATTAGGCTCGGTTTTCTATTTGTCTCCAAGCTTGGCTGGATTAATTGGAGCTGGACGGGTTCAAGAGAAGGATGTCACAACACGTAACTAGCCTATGGGCAAGAGCAAAATATCTATATTGGTATCATTATCCTATCCTGCCGTTGTCCCTTTTGTGCCGTATCATCATTATGTAAACCCTTGCAGATCTCATATCTTCGTATTCTCTAAACATGTTCTCTAAACAAATAGCAAAAAGTATAATGAACCATCCTACCTAATGACACCTTCTCCCTAAAAACAATCAAACCATAACCATCCGAAATTATTGCAAAGTGGGAATCTAAGATAAGACATGACGCGTATCCAGCGGAGGAAATCCCCAAACACCATTCCGTCACACGTTCTCCTACACATTTCCCTACAATACCAATTACGCCTCAGTGTCATATTGCCACTATACCCATAACACCGAATAAGTTCAACCACCATCGAAGACAAATAGGAAGAAAATGAAGAGCTTCCGCTGTGTCGAATAAAAAGTTTACTACTTCCTGAACAAATCTTTCAATTCCTCTAACCTCCTCTTAGCTGCTTCTTTCTTGTCCATCTTTCCACCTTGAGAATCCATACTCAAGCTGGCTAATTTCTTTTTCTTATCTTGAATGTCAAGCATCTTCTCTTCGAAGCTCTCGTTCATGATATATCGCACCGTTTGCACCTCTCTTTTCTGACCCAACCTGTGTACACGATCAACAGCCTGTGCTTCGGCTGCAGGGTTGTACTGGGGTTCCATAACGTAGACCTTACTAGCGGAGGTAAGATTGAGACCAAGTCCACCAGCTGAAATAGACACTAGAATGACTAGGATAGACGGATCTTCACGAAATGTTTCCATTGCAGCGCTACGGGCGGTTCGAGACATTTTCCCGTCAAGCCTTGTATAAGGTATGCTGTTCTCGGCTAACGCTATCTGAATGAGGTCGAGATGTGAGGTCCAGCCTGAAAATACAACACTCTTGATTGGTGGCTCATTGGGCATGTGTTCAGACTCATGCTTGGACGTCAACAAATCATGAATCAAAGCTTTCGTTTTGGTGTGGGGTCCTCCATAATTGGCAATATCCTTGCCATGTTTCGCTAGATCTTTGGCTTTCAATCGTGATTCCTCTTCGTCATCCACGCCGCCTTGTTTAAGTGAGAAGTAAGATAAGGATATATGCTGCAGACAAGTAGGGCATACAATTTGTGTTGAACCTAAGGCCACTTCCTCCATCTGCGACTTATAATTATCAATGCATCCGCCGCAAAGAATGTGAAAACAAGGTGTCATATACCCAATCGTTTCATCCTTCGGCTCTGCGTCTGAATCAACGACATCGCGAGGACCAATCTTGCGATTGCATGCCAGGCAAACATCAGCATTAGTCTCCTTCATTAATTTGTACATATCGTACGCCTGTTTTGGAGACAACCCGTCGTGTTCTTCGTACTCCTCGCTGTCAAGATCGATGGCAGAATCTTTACTTAAACCACTCATAATCTTCAAATCCTCATCGCACAATAAATCTTTACCATGAGCGCAGATGAGCCGAAGACGAAGAATGGATTGCAAAATATGGACGTAAGTCTTCCCTCCCAAACTACTTTCCTGATGGCTTGTGATAACTTTGATTCTATCGCTGGCATTTTTGGCAAAAATCTCATAAACGATGCGCTCTTCGTCGCTGAAATTGAGTTTCACAAGATGATCGTGACGCTTAGGAAGGTCAATCTTGTCCTTGAGTCGGCGAAGAGTAACACTGTCAACTAATAATCGAAGTTTTGGAATAATCTCAGGATCGCACACTTTGAAGGGCGAGAGAATATGCTGTGAAAATCCACTTCCATCAAATGGCTTAAGTCGAAGAAACGTCAATAATGCACCCAAATCCTCAAGTCTGTTTTGAACTGGGGTACCAGTACATGCCCAACGTCGCTGTGCTGACAATCTACAGATGGCTTTGAATTGTAAAGTAGATTGCTCTCGTATCATATGGGCCTCATCGAGTACTATCCTAAACCAATTTATCTCTTCGAGGGGGTATAGTCCCTGTTTCTGTTTATTCCGAAGATTAAACTCACTTGCGACCGATCCATATGTCGTGATTATTATATCATACTCAGATAACTTTTTGACGTCCTTGATACGACTAGTCCCATGATAGATATACCATTTCAAAGATCCAGGTCTGACATGTTGCTTGAGCTGCTCTTCCCAGTTTGCGACAACACTGAGAGGAGCAACTAGTAAAGTGGTCTTGCAATTCAATGTTAGTGTTGTAGGCTCAATCCAAGCCTTGTGTTTTCCTGATTTGCTGACGGGCTGGTCTCTCTCTCTCTCCTCTGGATATGATGGTTTGAGTTTTGCCCATTCGCTCGCATCGTCGAGGGTGGTAACAATCAAAGACAGAATACTCAGAGTTTTTCCAAGTCCCATCATGTCAGCTAGTATGCCACCAAAGACTTGTGATGGACTTCTACGTTCCTGGTCTCCTGTAATGACATTGTAGTATGACCTTTGTCCATTGGCTCCTATACTAAGTGTCCAAAGAGAGTTGTTACATTTGCCGTTTTTCCCGTACTCTCTTTCGTTTTCTCTATTCATCATAAAATAAAGACCTTGCTTCTGGTGCTTGAGGAGTTCAGTAGTGATGAGGGGACTTGGCTCTGCTTCTGGTAGATTCTCTGTTTTTTGTAGTGAATCGAAAACACCCATAACATCATTCCGAATCTCTTCAGTCGTTCGAACTGGGGCTTGAGAGCGCGATGCGTAGTATGGTCGCGATGCGGTTTGAAGAGCTCTCGGGGGCTCTAATGCATGGGGGTTATATAGTTCGACTCCAGCTTCGACAAAAATCGGCGTTCGTAGCCACAATTGCTTTTGCGAGAGGTGTCGGCCAACCAAAATAGCAGATTTCTTTGGCCCGTAGAGGTTTAAGTCTAAGTTATATCGAAGGGAAACCTGAGTACCTGGGGGTTTATCGCCAGCTTTCATTGGTCTTGATAAAATACGTGCAATTGTTCTGATACCATGCGGAGAATCAAGAACAGGTGCCAGCCCAATCGCAGTGTTGATATCTACACACCCTATAATCTCTCGCGTACTGTCAACAACATGGATGATATTGTGTTTCTCACCACACCTTCTCCGAAGGACAATTTTTACCTGTGGCCATTGTCCCGCCGAAAGGTGTTGACCGGCCCTCGGAGTTGGCACTTTAAAGGCACTAATTTCAGCACCTTCAATGCGCCCATAACAAACCTCCTTGCTCTGCTCATCACCTACAACCACCACGTCTTCATCGTCGTCGATAGACAAATCGAGTACCTGCTGTGCTGTGGTTTCCTTCTGCCCATCTGTCTGTTTGTCCCTCACATATTGACCAAAAGCACCACCACTTGAACCACCATTAAACTGGCCTCTGCTACCCTCTCCTGTCAAATCTTCACATTTTCGACGTTTTGGGGGCACAGAATCGCGATCTGTGACATTATGCATACGATGCACAAAGCTCCCCACTCCCGGCATCTGTCCGCTTCCATCTGCACATTGTGCGTAGCTATGCTTCTTTTCGTTCCTTTGACTGTTTGCTTTCGAATTAGATACCGATGCTGGTGATCCACTAGGACTGTCAAATAAGAATATTGGTTGTGAGGGTGGTGTGGGTTTTATAGCAGGCTTTGGTTGTGAAAAACTGCGTGGATCTGAGATATTTTGAGAGCTCCGAGGATTTAGTAATGCGGCAGGATTGTAGGTCCGAGATGCCTTGTGGTTCGAGTTCACTGATTTCGAAGATTCGTAGCCTTGTGTAACATAGTCGTAAGTATCAATTCTATCATCTTCGTCTGGGTATTTTGGCTGTAGATCTGAACTTCCAGATTGTCTCTCATGGTGCGCATATAAGGCATCCCCATTAGCAAATATAGGGAAATTACCATTTGAGTCGTCGCCCCAGGGGTCCATCACTTCTTGATTTCTTCGGTCTCTTTTCTCTTCCTCCCAGGAAACCGTGAGACGTTCGCACGTCACGGTCGCATGCAGATGTCGTGTCTATCGGGGTTGCGTGTAGTTTCTACTTCTTCAAATGCTCGGGTGGTCATCAAAGTGGCGAGCCTTTTAATGAATCGTATTGACTATCTAATACTAAAGAAATGTAAACATAATTCTAGTCAGGTCGAATTAATTTTTCGGAATTGAATTTAAGGCGGCAAATGGCAATTGTGTGAAAAAGATGATGATGTAAGAAAAAGAAAAGTAGTTGGAGCTGGGAGGGAGTAGAGGCGTAGTAGTCGTAGATTCGAATTCGAATGGATTCATCGAGAAACCAAAAAATATCTATATAAATTCAATTGAATGGTGAGGAGAAAAAGATGGGTTTGAGATATGGATTATCTGCTTAGTGAGGGTTTTGAGGATTCTTCTAGTATTTATTTATTTATTTATTTGTCGACTTTGTTACTATACATTGAATATATATATATATATGTATATATATATATGTATATATATATATGTATATATATATAATCTTTATAATATCTTATACGGTATTATTTCTTACCTAGTAGATACATAGTATTTCCTACAAAAGAAAGATTGGAAAGAATCGGAACAGAGGAGCTAATCTCAAGCCCAAATCCGAGCCCGAAATATCTTGTCCCCTGTCCAACTAGATTATATGTACGATATCCTAAGCAAAGTATCAAAACCACAGATGAAAACATGTTACTTACAAATTATCTCCGTCTCTATTCTATTCCAATTACTAATCTGGAGAACGGAGTCAAGTAAAGTACCCGGAACATTGAAGTACATCTAGTTTAAGTATCGGATCTAAGCGTATCCAGAACGTATTAATAAGCTTGCCATTGTCTAATAATAATAATAATAATAATAATAATAATAATAATAATAATAATAATAATAATAATAATAATAATAATAATAATAATAATAATAATAATAATAATAATAATAATAATAATAATAATAATAATAACAATCACAGATTAATCCCAAAAAAAGAAACTTCCCGACTAATGACAAAGTGAACATCACCAACAATCGAATTCTACAGCCTCGCCTCGCAGCATATCATAAGTCCGAGTGTAAATATTCAATAATATCGTAAATCGTTTCATATAATAAAATAAACTAATGTCTTTCTTAGGAAATTAATAGTGTTTTTCTACCTTGCGTAGAAAATAAGATCCTCCAAAACCATCCTTCCTAAGAGATTTTGAGGTCTGGATGATTTAACGCCAACTTCGTATGTTGCGCCTCCATTAATGATAATATACATGTACATACTGATTCATTCCCTTCCGTATCATTCCGGAACCCATCTAACACCAGGTGAAGACTGGGTTCTTACTCTTCACAGTCTCAAGTCTTTCCACAATAACTTTTCTCTGATGTCCTTCCATACCTTCTGCAGCTGCGTAACCTAGGTCCCCTTCCAAATCATCACCGTCATATAATGACTGCACCGCTCCACGACTTCTTGATCCAAATGAGAATCGTCTTGCTTCATGACGATAGCTAGGCGGCGACCTTGCAGGTCCATCATAACTCATACGATTTCGGGAGTGTTGGAGGTGTGGTCGATCAGAAAATCTGACTCCGTTTTTAAATGTATCATCACGGGAAAAGCTAGCATTGGTAGTAGGCCCTGGCGATTGAGGAAGCTCTAATTCTGATGCATCTTCGCTAATTCGTGGACTGGTTAAGTTGAATCGATTTGGATTCGGCAAATCACCTGATGGGCTCGCGAGACCAAGAAGATCTGACTGCGGCGCAGGTGCGTTAGCAGCGCTAATATCCATCTCTTCATCGAGACTTTTTCTGGTATCATTCCGCCTACGCATCTCGGCGGAGGGAACTCTCATAGGAACGGCGACAGGTATGTCAACAAGATCATCCCAGACACATACTCGTGCCCTCCTAGTCAACTCCAAGGGGCCATGGTCTGCGGTTTTTAATGTCTCGACAACATTCCAAGCCTGACCTTTCATGACTGCTATTTGTCTCGCAAACATACGCTCTTGAAAATCAGCATCCTGACTGAAGACTTTCCTCAATTCCAATTGAGTCTCACCCCACCACTGTTTAGAGGTAAGCAAGGGAAGAAAATGATCTCGAGTTTTCTGAGAAAATGGCTGCCCAATTAATGACACAGGCAAGAACAACCATCCAAAGGGAAAACTTCGCCAAGCATCGGGGTGCTTCCAAGGCCACGACAAACTATTATCAATTGCGCCAATGGACATTGTTGGCGCTGATATTCTGGATGGTGTGGCCGATCTGCTCGTAGCCTCCATGGGCTCTTGAGATCGGTAAGGATACGCCGGTAAATGTGATAAATCAATGTTATCTGAAGTAGAAGCTACACGTGGTGACCGATCGGGGTCGGCGGCAGTGTTCATTTGTGGGGGGTCTGAAACAATAGAAACATCTTGATTTTCCCAATCGATCTTAATCATCCAGTTATCAAGACCTCTGTCTGTATTTCGCATTATGTAATCCAATATTACCAGTTTCTCTAATTCTTCTCGGAATGATTGCTGTAACGCATCTGTCCAGACGAAGCGCATGTTTTGATTATCATCACCAGACCCAGCGAGACTACTAGACCCTTCCTCGTCGTCACCTTCATCCGATTTAGATGATCCAGGTCTGCAAGTTTCGTTCCATGCTTTATTATTACTATTCTTCTTCTTCTTCTTCTTCTGAGAATCAGTCGGTCTGAAGCTTCCATTGACATGATCCGGCCAAGGGTGCTCTCGGAGGAATATGTTCGCATCCTTGAATCCCTTGAGAAAAACCTGAAAACTCCCAACTTTTGGAGGAAAAGGACGCTTCCTTCTGTAAAAATTCCTGCGGTCCCAAAAATCGTAATGGAATGATTTAGAAGAAAGGTGAACAATGTCGGTGTATGGCACAAGATTCGTTCGTAGTCGGCAATCGAGAGTGTATGCGGCAGCTTCAGAAACATAACTCAGATTCGGAATCAAACATGCTCTACCAAAGAAACATGGGAACAAATTTCGATGTATCCATTTGTTCCATTTCGGGTTTCCTGCAGCATACGGCTCTTCGTCCTTTGGTTTGAATACACCCACTACTTTGCCATCACTATTTCTCGCAAAATAGCTTCCAGAGCTTCCTTGAGATATCATCTTCGGATGTATACCTTGCTCAATTGCAACTCTAACACTTTCCACGATATCCTCAAACTCGGGTTTCGTCATTCGTCCATGGTCAACCTCTGATGCTAGAGTTTCAGCAGTGGCAGGCCGTATACCGTCGGGGGCTTGAAAGACCGAGTGATGAATTTCCAGCTTCTCTTCTTGTAATGTCTTCCCTTTGACTTTGTTAGTCTTGAATTTAGATGCTATTTCGTCGGCCCATCTCTCGAGCCTTGCATTTATTGCTCTGATATCAACTCCAGAAGCATTACTTCCCATACGCCTTCTCCTATGTCCGTTTCTGCGAGAGGTTATCGGGGAAGTAGATCCATCTGTATACATGCCTCCGTGTGGTCGGGGCTGTGAGATAGAGGCATATCGAGGAGCGGATGCTGGCTGTAAGGATGCATAGCTTCGAGTCAAATCGTCCTCCTCCTCCTCATCGCTAAATTCCTCCGCTTGAGCGATTCGAGCATAACCCGTAGTAGGAGGTCGAGTTTTCGGCATTTTATGTTTGTATTCGTATCCAATTCTCCATGAGGAAAAATTGTTTTGACTTCTGTGGCATGTAGGATGATGTTACAAAGATTCCGGTTCAGACACGCCAGGTCGCGTCAATTAGAGTAAGCGGCCAATTAAAGAAGCTCTGACGCAAGGCGGACAAGGCTGTATAATTTATTTTCCTTGATAATATCAAATCATCTACAAACACGATAGAGGTATAAAATGTGAAAATATCTTTCGATATAAGAAAAAGTGCAATTTTCATGTCTACATCGGTAATGCACATAGAACTCACCTGAGACAATATATCAGTAATAGGTGTTAAGAATTGGTATAGCCTTCATTGATCAACTATCTTTTCGAGATAGCGGTACCACTTCCTTTCATTATCCTCGTCATGATGATTCGGACAAGACTTGCTTCACAACCTTGGCTACTTCTCCTTTCTCCACATTCTTCTCTCCCAATACCTCCGGAGCAAACACTCGCTTCAAAACATCCCCCATATGAAGTTTCGAGCCCTCAGCCTTCATCCCATTCACCAATTCCTTAACAGTGCTTCTGATCTCCTCCTCTCCCATTGTCTCGACATCACCCGCATATTCCTCCATAATTTTCACTTGCAAATCTTCCTTCTCTGCCAAATCCTGCCTACCTTGCCCTCTAAACTCTTCACCTGCAGCTCGACTAGCATTGGCAGATTTGCGGAGGAGAGCTAACATTTGCATATCGGTATTTATTGGTGAGGATGTTTTGGATGCATTGAGTGTTTGGCTGAGTACAGAACGAAGGACGGACAATCGATTGGAATCCTTATTTTGCATGGCTATTTTCATGTCTTTTCTAATATTCGCATAACTTGTCAGCAAATTTCTATCTCACAAGAAGGGTAGAGCTTGCAACATTCAGTACTGACCTGATCTTCAAAAGTAGTGGTGGTGTAGTACTAGTAGAGGTCGCATAAGAACGACAGTAGAGCTTCGATGCTCTTATTACCGATCGTGAATTCATAGCTGATAATACAAGATAGGATCAATAAAGAATCAAAGGGGAGGAGTTCAATATAGAAGAATTGTAATGAAGAATTTGACGTGGCTTCCTTGATAGTAAAATTTGATGAAGCCCTCACAATCTTTTTAAACAAAACATGTCTCGCCAATCTTTATCTCCCCGGTAATACTAATATAACATCTATATTTACACAAAGACTAAAGAAACATTGAAGTTCTACGCCTAGATCTACTAAACAAAAAGTAAACATGTTGCTAGAGAATAATAAGAGATCTATATCCATATCATAATAAAGTAAAGTAATTAAGAAGAGTTCTCAATCTCTTCAAATGTTCGTCCCTTGACAACTGGTCCTCGTTCATCAATGACGACTTCCCCGCATTCTCATAGATCAGCCTTCTTTTCTCCCTTCACTTCCGTCTCTACTAGAGCTCCGATCAAACCAGTTGACTCCTTCTACCTCTACACAGTACATACCTAACATAGGTAGTACCTATCGATTCTTGTGTTTCTCTATGGAACATAACGAGCAAAGAAATAAACCAAAAACAATGTGAATGACTAGTCATTTCATCCATATAACGAAAGCTCGCTCAATTCCTAAGTTCAACTCATTTAATGAAAGATAACATCTTATTCTCAAACTCTATAAAGTTCATATCATAAACTTTCATATCCCTTCACATTAGGTCTTCCAACGTCACAGAATCAGTGATATTGTTTCTTACAGAAATACTCCTTGGCTTGACGAATTATTTACTGCATATGCATTTTGCAGTGTATTACAGAAAAATGCCAACCTTGGCTCGCTGGCACCAGTTACTATTCATTATCTAGTTCTTAGTCCACATTATCTTGCAGTTCTATTCGAAGTCTTCATGTATATCTTTTCGTTAACGTAGATATGATATCTACTAACAGACGATGCTAGTTCTCCCTCCAACTTAAAATCATAACCACAAACTCCCGACCATCAAACATACTCCAATAATACCACTTTCCAATCTCTATATCGGCGGTCTAGGTTAGCTCCTAGCGACTCCAACGGTAGTCTCTCCGCTCGATTATACAGTCGCATCTCCAATATCGACAATGTCCCAAACATCTAATTCTATCATATTACACCTACCCAAACAAGACTCTTCTCCTCAGCGCGGTCGCAAACGACGTCGCTTTTCCGAAACCTCCCCACCACCTCCCACTACCAGCACTTCTACCAATTTCCGTGGTCGGGTTCGTCATCGATCATGCTCTCGCCCTTCTTCACCTCTAACACCACGACTATCCACAAATTCGTCAACCACTTCCCCACATACCCCTCAAGCCAAATACCAAAAAAAGAATAATACCACTACCTCTTCGATTTTACAAATTCCTCACGAGCATACAGCAAAAGGGAAAAGAAGTCAAAGTCCCTCAAGATCTCGAAGCAAGGGGGAAAGAGAGGATAAAGAAATACCAAGACGAAGACAGAGAACCAGGAGTAGAAGTCGCGTGCACATGGGCGAAGACCGCAGTTCTAAGGAAAATAGGGTTAAGAGCTAGATTTGTGCTATGGTCTAGACAAGCACATTGCAGGCATACATGTGCTGAATTAAGGGGATATCAAATAGTTTGTTTGTTATTATTCGTGGGGTTCATGAGCTATCATGAAGAGCAAACATTGTGAACTTGCGCTGGGTTAGGCTTGGACTAAAGAAGTCAAATAAGAATGCTTATGATCTTGGGCGGAGTTATTTACGGAGTGAACAATAGCATAATCGAAACAGTATGTAATACAAAAACAAGCATCCCTACATTCACTTAACGACGTCCCCCACCAACACAACACAACCTTCTGTAGCCACTCAAACACTAGCTCCTCCTTGGTGGACGCCCCACATGTGTACCTCACTCAAAGTCATAGATATATCTATCTAAATAACCTCACTTCATGCATCAAATAGTTGATCACAAGTTCCGCCCGGTTGGCACAATTGGTTAGCGCGTGGGCCTTTTACTATATCAATAAAACAAAAGTATTAGCCCAAGGTTATGAGTTCGAGCCTCATATCGGGCGATCAATGATTTACTTTTGCATTTTCAAATATTGTTATTAGAATTTTGTATTTTTCTATATTTTGATATAATTAAATCAATATTAATTAAAAATAATATCTATATATCAAACAAATTTTTAAACTGTTGATAATTTGAATATATTATAAATTGATATTAAAGAAAACGAATTCCGAGTACTTTGAACTAAAACTGAAGAATTTTTATCAACCTGAATCAAAAGAATCAAATATAACGATTGGAATTTGTTTCTAGAAAACGAAGATTTTGGATATATTTTTGGAATAATAATATATATCAATAAATCATAAATAAAAAAGAATTTATCATCTATTTATTAAATATATAAATTCTAATTAGTATTAATTTTTAAAGAAAGTATGAATTCCTTTATGAAATTTTTCTTTGTTTTTTTTCTGTAATTTTTATTTTTAAGAAATTATCAATTAGATTAACGAAATTAATCAAGTCTAATATTAGTATTCAAAATTAAAAATACTTATTACATTAAAAATAAAAATAATTCTTATATTTTACTAATTTAATTATTAATATTATTATTTAAGAAATCTATAAATATATATTTTTAAATGATCTTTTTCAAGTTTATTGAATTCTATTTGAATTAAAAGATCATTCAAAATATCAAAAATAACTTGAACTTATAAAATTAATTCCAAAATAAAATAAAATAAAAATCATTTTATTTTAAAAATTTATGAAATAAGTATTTTATTGAATTGTTTAAAAGAATTCATGAATAAAAGTTAATTTAAAGATTTAATTAGCTTATAAAGACTATTAATTGAATTTAGTTTTTATAAATTAATAATTAATTCAAAAGATGAATTATTGAATATATTAAAAGAATTATATCTTTTAATAAGTTTAATAATGTAAATAAAATCATTTTTGATAGATTGAAAATTAAAATTGTGGTTTTACTTCGGTTAAATCGTACGATTATGGTATTGTAGTTTATGTTATATGTTTTTATTATTGATCTATCTATAGTATAAATTGTTAGATCATATATATATACAATTATGATTATATACTTATCATATGCTACCTTGTGATTTATATTCTAATATTAATATTATTTGAAAAGAAAAGAAAATTAAACTAAACTTATTATATATTATAGTATTATTTTTCTTTATTTCTCTATAAAATAAATTAAAAAATTAAAATGCATATAAATAATATAATAAAAAAAAGTATTGTTTAAAAAAAATATATATAGAATTATAATCGCCATTATTTTGATAAACATTATTTTTAAAAAAGTTATTTTTGGATTGGAATAATGATATCTCGATAATTTTGATAAATGTTATTATTCTCTATATTTTTTTTATATTAGCTCTTTATATTTTTGTATTTTTTATATTAATTCTTTATGTTATTGTATCTTTTATATTCTTTTTATTATATTCATTTTATTATATTTTTTTTATTGTAATATACTAATGTATTATATAGGCTAATTTATAATAAATGTTAGTTTGAGTGATTATAATTTACTTTGCTAAGTAAATAAAGTGATTCATTTGTGTTTAATCTATTTCTTTGTATTAACGTTGATTTTATTAATATTGATAAGATCTTTGAGAATAGTATAGAGCTTTGATTTCATTATTGTATCGATAAAGTTTATATTGCTAGCAATTTATTTAATCTCCATGATTTTTCTATATTTATATAATTAATAAATAAAAGCTAAATTGATTATTAAATATCTTTTTTAAAAAGTATTGAGTTTAATTAAATATTTATAAAGTGATTTTAAATTAATACAAATTATAAAAAATATAAAATTGGTCATAATTTTTTTATTAATTAATTGATTTATAATTTTATCGATATTAGATTTGATTATAGTAATAATGTTAAATCTATATTTTATTTCATATAATTTTAAAATAAAAATATTTTATATAATTTATTTGTATTTGATAAAAAATTAATAGATAATATTTATATTATTATTTTTATTAATAAATATTATAATAAAACTGATTTAGAAAAAAAAATTAGTATTATTTATAAAATTTATATTAATAAAATAGATCATTTATAATGATTTTATTTTAAAAAAAACGAATATAAAATTATAATTAAAATTATCAATTTGTTATTAAATATATTTATTAAAAATATTTATATTATTTTTAATTAAATTAATAATTTAGATTATATATAATAAATTGAATAATATTTTTAATTAATAAACATTTATAATATATATATTATAAATTTATTAAATAATATATTGTTTTTTTAGAAAAGTATTTTTTTGAATTTTTATATATAATTTAAAATTGGTAAAGAAATGTTTTATAAAATAAAGTTTATTATATTATTGTTTTTAAATAAATGTAATTATATTATTTTTATTGATTTGGATTAGAATATTATTAAATTTAAAAAAAGAAATTAATTATTAATTATTTTTATATTTTTAAAAAATAATCTTTTTTTTTGATTTAAACTTTTTTTTTATTTATAAATTTTTTATTAATAAAAATAAGAATATTATTAGTTTATAATTTGATTATATTTAATTTTTTATTTTTATTAATATAAAATAAATAGTTATTAAATAAGGAAAGAATCATTTTAAAAGTTTTTATATAATAATTATAATATGCAAAATACTAATAATTTTTTAATTTTATAATATTATAAAATGAATATATAATTTTAAAGATTGTATTTGATTTAAAATTTATTTTTAATAAAGATTTGATATAAAATATGCAAATTAAAAATGTTTTTAATTAAATATATATCTATAATATATTGCAAAAATATAATTAAATATATTAATATATATTTTATAAAATTGTAAAATAAAATATAATTTTATAATTAATATATTAAATAATAGAAAATTTTATTAAAATTATTTTTTTATTTTTATTATTATAGTTTTAAACTATTAATTTAGACTTTTTAAATATTTTTGATATATCTTTGTTTTTGATAAAGTTGATAAATTTATTATAGAAAATTCAGGTGTTTTTTAATATATTATTTTTTTTAATAATTTTAAATATACTTTTTTTTAATAAATTATTTATTTTTTTTTTATAAAATAAATGAAATTGATTTATAATTAATAAAGGGTTTATAATAATATATATATTAAAAATATTTTTAATAATATAATTATTATTATTGTTATTATTAAAATATATTTAATTATATTTTAAAGTTTGTTTTTAATAAGAAATCTCGATTATTAGCTTTAAATATAGGGTTAAGATAGAAGTTAGATTAGAAATAGATTTTTTGTTTGATATATAAATGCTTTTTTTTAATTAAAATGTTTTTGAATTATTAAAGTTTTTATTATTAATTAAATTTAAAATAAAATTTTTTATTAATAAAAAATCAATTATATTATTAAATAGTTTATCAAATATTTCAAGCTTTTTTTTGTATAATTTTATTGAAATATTTTTGAATTTTTTGTTAAAATTATTTATTTTAATTATATATATTTAATTTTTTATTTTAATAAATTTGTATAATTTATTTTAAATGTTTTTTTTTTAATAAATAAAAATTAAAGATCTAAATTTGAGGTTGTATAAATGGAATATAGATAGTTTATTATATTGATATAGAGTATTTGTTATTATATGTTTAATATATTTTTTTTATATTTTATTTATTATTTTGTTGATTATAGTAGTATATTATAAAATGGATAGAGTGGGGAAATTGAAAAATATTAAATAAGGAAATGTGTTAAATATTAATAGAGTAGAGATAAAATTATTTAAATTAATAATATTATTAATAATTTTAATAATTATTTATAATTTTATATTTTTATTGATTTTTTTAATGCTTTTGAATTCTTTAATAATAATTATATATATTTATCAAATTATTTTATAGTAATATTTGATTATTTTAATAAAATAATAGATTTTAATAAATATATATTTAGTTTTAATTGTAATTATATAAATATTATTAATAAAGTCTTTTTTTATAAAGTAGATTTTTTAATTATAAATAATTAATTTAAGAAAGTTATTATAAATATTGATTTATATAAAGTAAAGTGTATTTTATATTATTATAATTAATAAATTTTTAATAAAATATATAGTGTTAAATTAAATTGTTTTATTAATAATGTGAAAAATAAAATTATTATTAATATATATTATATTAATTATAATAATAAAATTAAATTCTATATTATTATAAAATTTAAACTTGAATTTTTTAGATTTATTAATATAAAATTAATATTTCTTATAGTATTTTATAAACTATTTTAATTATTTATGATTGAATTCGTTTTTATAACTAGCGTGATTAAATAGATTATACAATTTCTTAATAAAGAGATATTTTGTTTATTTATGAATATAGTATAATTCGATTTTAAATAAATAATATTCTTTATTTATATTTAATAATTTTATAATAAATTATTAAAATTTTTATAATAATATTAATTAATTAATAAATATATATCTATAATATTTAATAGTTTTTTTATATTTTATTATTAATATATTAAAATTCATTTTTAATATTATTAAATAAAACTTGAATATAGTCTATATCTGCAAGATTTAATAAAAATAAAATATTTATATTAATAATATAAATATTAATTATATTAATTAGGTTAATGATTAAAATAATTTCAATAAAAAAAATATTATTAAAATCAAATTTAAAATTTATAATTGAATTTAAATTTTTATATTAATTTGAATAAGTTTTTATAATACTAAAAATTGTTTATAATTAATAATTGATTATTTTATAATGTTAAAATTAATTATTATATTAATAAACTTATATTTATTATAATGTTTAATTTATAAATAAATCTCAAATTTTTAATCAATTTCATTAATATAAATATATAAAATAATTAGATTATTAAATTTTATAATAAAATTATTATAATTATCATTTATAATAATGTAAAAATTATATAAAATAATAAATATTTTAATATTATTATTATTATTATTATTATCAAAATATAATTTTAATTAAAATACTTTGATTTTTTTAATTATATAAATAAAATTATTATTATCATTATATTTATCTTAAATATATTGATTATAATTTTTATTGAAATTTTATATATTATTAAAGCTAAATCTCGATTTTATTCTTTAGTTAAATTCTTTTTTTATAATGATTTGCTTTTTAAAAATATATTTAATTAACTAACATTCTTTTTTTTTATAAATATAATATATTTTTTGTTTTTGATTATAATAATTATTGTTGAATTGAGGAATTCGATTATTAAAATGTATATTTTTATTTTAAGATTATAAATTATTATTATTTCGATTATTTTTTTAAAATTGTTGATTATTAAAGTTTTATTTAATTATATTATTATTTTTCTTTTTAAAAAATGATTTATCTTTAAATTTAATTTTTATACTTTTTTATATTATAATAAATATATAGATTTTTATAATTATAATAATAAATATTTTAAATAAATCTAAATATTCTTAAAAATATATAAAATAATTTTAATAAATTATAAAAAGTTTTATTATATAAATAAAATCGCTATATATTTCTAATAGTAATCTGAATTTTATAATATATATTTTATTAAATAAAATTTCGTATAATTATCTGATTAACTTTAATAAATTATTTATAATAATAATGCAAAAAATGATTTTAGATTAATTATTATATATATTATACTTTTATTTTTTGTTTTTAAATGTTTTTTAAAATTTTTTAATAATTATTTTTTAATTAATATTTAAGTTTTTATATTTAATAATATTATAATAATATTTTTAAATGTTTTTATATAATATAAATAAAATGTTAAAATATTAATATTATTTAAATAAACTAATTTGTTTATAATTATTTTTATAAATAATTAATTTATATTTGATATTATTTGTTTAATCATTATATTTATTATTATTTAATATATAGCGTTTTATAAAGTTTTTAAACTATTTGCTAATATCAAATAGAATAAAGTCAATCTTGAAGTTTTTAAAATTTAAATAATCAAAAAGATCGTTTTTAAGATTAGAATCAAGATCAAGATTAAAGTCATTATTATTGCTATTTTTTTTTTTAATAAATATTAATTTGGAATTGAATTTCTTAAAATTAAATAGTTTTTTTAATATTGTTTATTTTTTTTATTTGTTTTTTTTATTTTTTTTACTTTTATTTTTAATTTTATCTTTTTTTTGAATAAAGTCAATAATAAAGTTTTTTTTATCTTTTTTCTTTAAATTATTAAATTTCTTAATTATTATAATAAAAATATTTAATCGTACATTGAATTATATATCGCAAATTATTACTCTTATCGTTTTTAAAATCTATTTAAATAAAACTTTAAAAATGAATATAAAAATTAAACTAACATTGATATTAAAATCAATAAAAATATTAATATTGAATTTTTATAAAAATTATTTGAAAAATTATAAAATAAAAAAATTCTTTTTTTAAATTATAATAAAATATTTTAAAATCTAATTCGCAAAATCGCTTTTAAATATTTATAAAATATTATTATCAAAAATATAATAATAAATATATTTTAAAATCTTAAATCAAATATATAATAAAAAAATTTTATTATTAAAATTATTTTTGAGATTGAATTTATTTTCAAATAATTCATAAAACTCATTGTATTCTTTAAAATCTTGATTTAAAAAAAAGTAATTTAAAAAAAAAGAATTCCTTTTTATTATATTGATTTAAAAAAAGAAATTAGATAAAGATATTTATATAAATGATTGAGAAAAAGTATTATATTTTAATAAAAAGAATAAATTTTTTATTATTATATAAAGGAAAGTTAGAGAGAAAAAAAAAAAGAAAAAAGTAGGTTATTATAAAATAATAAAGATTTATTTATTTTTGAGGGATATTTCTAAATTCTTATAAATCTTATTGGTTTAAAGATAATAATATCTTTAAATAAAAATCAGAATTTTTCAATATAATCTTTATAAATCCAAAAATAATAAATATATAAAAAAAATAAAAATAAAAAATAAAAAAAGAGTGATAAAAAGGATTTTATTATTATTAAAGTTTTAAAAGTTTAAAAGTTTGAAGATATTATAAAAATCATTAAAAAATGTTTTGAAAAGATAAAAATTGAAAAATTGAAGTATTAAAAGATTGAGTTAAGAGAATCAAGTTAAAAATATATATAATAAATGCAAAAATTTATAATATTGCTTTAATATTTATATATTTTATTTTAGCATTGTATATTATTTTTAATTAAAACGCTTTATTAATATTTCAAGTTTAATTCTAATCTTTTTAAAAATATTTTTATTATTATAATATTGTTTTGATACTTGTAATATTTGATCTATATAATATTAATTAATGTAGTTTTACTTTGGTTAAATTGTATAATTATAGTATTATAGTTTGTATTATATATTCTTATTATTGATTTATCTATAATATAGATTGTTAAGTCATATATATGTATAATTGTGGTCATATGCTTGTCACATGCTACCTTGTAATCTATATCCCAACAAAAATGTATATATAATAAATAAAGAAATAAATTAATTAAATCAATATAAGAATATTATAAGATAATTTGATTCTTTTTGTTTTGAATTCAATTTATATAAAATCTTTTTATTAATATTTTAATATAGAAGGATTGTTATGTATTAATAATATAGTTTTGATGATTTTTTTTGGTTTTTATGAAAATCAAAATGATTTCAGCTAAAAATTATTACAATACTAGTATGTTGAAAAGAAATTATTAATAAAATATAATTTGATATTATTAAAATTGTATTAATATAGAATTTAGTTATGAATTTTAAATATAATTCAATATTAATTTGATATATAATAAATATATAAAAAGATATATTAAATAAATAAAATCAATATTTTATTATATAATAAAACTTATAAATATTTAAGAAAAAACTACATATAATAATTATTTATCAAGTTTATATAATTTATATTATTAATATAAATAAATTATAATTTAATAATTTAATAGAAGAATTAGATAAAATTAATTAAAGCATTGTAAAAATTTTGAAATTTAAGATTATAAAAAGATTTTCAAAAAGTTCTAAATAATCTTTATATTAATTGTGAGGATTAAATTTTTTTTTGGAAATTAAATTGAATTTTGATATGAAAAAATACAATATTCAAATATTAATATTTTTTTATTAATATTTTATTGATTAAATTCTAATTAATAAATAATAAAAAGATCTTATCTAACAAAATACAATTATCAAAAACGATATTTTAATGATAATATTATAATTATTTTTGATATTATAATTGTTTTTGATAGTAAATTGTTTTTGATAGTAAATTGTTTTTTGTTAATAATATTTCAAATTGATTTATTAATTTTATAAATTATATTAATTGTATTAACTATATTAGTTATATTAATTTTATTATAGTGATTATAGTATTGTAATTGTACATTGGGTATTGATATAATATCATATCATAAAGTATAGTTGATATGATTTATATTGATTTAATTATGGTATAAATTGATAAATTATATATATATATATATATGATTATAATTATGTATTATTATATGTTATTATATAATTTATGTTTTAATATTAATATTATTTAAAAGGAAAATGGATATTAAATTAAATTCATTATATATTATAATATTATTTTTTTATTTTTTTAAAAAACAAATTGAGAAATTAACATATATATAAATAATATAATTAATAAAAAATTAATAAAAAGAATATATAAAAGATTAATTAATTTATTAGATGTAAATCATTAATTAACAAATAATAATAATATAAATATTATAAACATTAATTATTTAATAAAATTTCAAAAAAACTTTAATTATATTTATTTTATTTTATTGTAATAATATTGATTTTATTAATATTGATAAAGTTTTTAAAAATAATATAAATTTTTGATTTTATTATTGTATTAATAGAATTTATATTTTATTCCATAAAATTTTAAAATAAAAATGTTTTATATAAATTTTTTAGTAAAGAATATTTATATTATTATTTTTATTAATACATATTATAATAAAATCAATTTTACAAGAAAAATTAATATTATTTATGATAAATTTATATTAAAAAAAATAAAAATAAAGATAAAACTATAATTAAAATTATTAATTTATTATGCAATATATTTATTAAAAATATTTATATTACTTTTAATAAAATTAATAATTTAGATTATATATACTAAATTGAATAACGCTTTTAAATAATAAATATTTATAATATATATTATAGATTTATCAAATAATATATTATTTTTTTAAAATAATAACTTTTTTAATTTTCATATATAATTTAAAATTAATAAAGATATATTTTATAAAATGAGGTTTATTATATTATTATTTTTATATAAATATAATTATAATATTTTTGTTAATTTCAATTAAAACATCATTTAATTTCAATAGAATATTAATCATTAATTATTTTTGAGTTTTTAAAAAATAATTCTTTTTATTTTATGTTTGTTATTTATTTATAAACTATTTATTAATAAAAATGAAAACATTATTGATTCATGATTTAATTATATTTAACTTTTTATTTTTGTTGATATAATATAAATAGTTATCGAATAAAAAGAAATTATTTTAATCAGCATTATATAATCATTATAATAGATAAAATATGAATAATTTTTAGATTTTACAATATTATAAAACAAATATATAATTATAAAGATTATATTTAATAAAAGATTTATTTTTAATGAAGATTTGATATAGAATATATAAATTAAAGATATTTTTATAATATATTATAAAAATATAATTAAATATATTAATGTATATTTTACAAAATTATAAAATAAAGTATAATTGTATAATTGATTTATTAAATAATAATAAACTTTATTAATAGTGTTTTTTTGTTTTTATTATTATAGTTTTAAATTATTAATCTAAACTTTTTAAATATTTGTGATGTATTTTTGTTTTTAATGATATTAATGAATTTATTGTAAAAGATATAGATCTTTTATAATATATTATTTTTTTTAAATAATTTTAAATAAATTTTCCTTTGATAAATTTCTTTTTTTTACAAAATATATCAAATTAATATATATATTAAAAATGTTTTTAATAATATAATTATTATTATCATTATTATCAAAATTTATTTAACTATTAATTACAGAAAATAAATTTTACTTTAAAATTTGTTTTTATTAAAAAATTTCGATTAGTAATTTTGAATATGAAATCAAAATAAAAATTAGATTAACAATAAGCTTTTTATTTAATATATGAATGTTTTTTTTTGATTACAATAATATTTTTATTTTTAAATTATTACTATAAATAAAGTTTTTATTATTAATTGAATTCAGAGTGAGAATTTTTGTTAATAAAAAATCAATTTAAATATTATTAAATATTTTATTAAGTATTTTAAACTTTTTTTTATATAGTTTTATTAAGATGCTTTTACATTTTTTATTAAAATTATTTAGTTTAACTATATATATTTGATTTTTATTTTGATGAATTTATATAGTTTATTTTAAATATCTTTTTTTTAATAAATAAAAATTAAGAATCTAAATTTAAGATTATATAAATGAAAAATCAAAGATTCATTATATTAATATAGAATATTTATTACGATTTATTTAGTATATTTTTTTGGTATTTTATCCATTATTTTATGAATCATAATAATATATTATAAAATAAATAAAATAAAAAAATCCAAAAATATTAGATAGAAAAGTGCATTAAATATTAAAAAAATAAGGATAAAATTATTAAATTTAATAATGTTATTAATAACTTTAATAATTATTTATAATTTTATATTTTTATTAATTCTTTTGATATTTTTAAATTTTTTAATAATAATTATATATATTTATTTAATTGTTTTATAATAATATTTAATTATTTTAATAAAATAATAAATTTTGATAGATATATATTTAATTTTAATTATAATTATATAAATATTATTGACAAAATTCTTTTTTATAAAATTAACCTTTGAATTATAAATAATCAATTTAAAAAAATCATTATAAATATTGAGTTATATAAAATAAAGTATATTTTATATTTATTGTTAGAAATAAATTTTTAATGAAATATATAAGATTGAATTAAATTATTTTATTAATAATATATAATATAAAATTATGATTAATATTTATTTTATTAACTATAATAATAAATTTGAACTTGATATTATTATAAAATTTGAATTTGAATTTTTTAAATTTTTTTGTATAAAATTAATACTTTTTATAATATTTTATTAATTGTTTTAATTATTTATAATTAAATTTGTTTTTATAATCAATATGATTTTTTAATAAAACCTTTATTTATTTATTTATAAATATAATATAGCTTGATTTTCAATAAATAGTATTTATTATTTATATTGAATAATTTAATAATAAATTAATAAATTTTTTTGAAAAAGATTAATCAATCAATAAATATATATTTATAATGTTTGATAATTTTTTATATTTTCTTATTAATATCTTAAGATTCATTTTTAATATCATTAGATAACATTCAAATATAATTTAAATTCATAAAATTTAATAGAAATAAAGTATTATTATTAATAATATAAATATTAATTATATTGATAAAATTAACAATTTAAATAAGTTTTTATAATACTAAAAACTATTTATAAGTGATACATAATTGTTTTATAATATTAAAATTAATTATTACATTAATAAATTTATGTTTATTATAATATTTAATTTGAAAATAAGTTTTACATTTTTAATTTATTTGATTAATATAAATATATGTAATAATTAAATTATTATAATCATTATTTATAATAATATAAAAGCTATATAAAATAATAAATATTTTAATATTATTATTATTATTATTATGAAAATATAATTTTAATTCAAATATTTTAATTTTTTCCATTATATGATTAAAATTATTATTATTATTATGTTTATTTTACATATATTAATTATAATTTTTGTTAAAGTTTTAAATATTATTAAAATTAAATCTCGATTTCATTTTTTAATTAAAATTTCTTTTTATAATAATTTATTTTTTAGGAATATATTTAATTAATTAAATTTCTTTTTTTATAAACATAATATATTTTTAATTTTTGATCATGATCATTATTATTGGATTAGAGAATTTAACTATTGAAATATCGATTTTCGTTTTAAAATTGTAAATTATTATTATCTTAATTATTTCTTAAAATTATTGATTATTAAAATTTTATTTATTTATATTATTTCTTTTTTTAAAAAAAATAATTTATTTTTAAATATAATTGTTATTATTTTTTCTGTTATAATAAATATATAAATTTTTATAATTAAAAAAATAAATAACTTATTTATAATGATTTCTATGAATAATTACTTTTTATTTAGTATTATTTATTTGATTATTATATTGATTATTATTTAAAAAATAGCATTTTATAAGGTTTTTAAATTATTTATTAATTCTAAATAAGATTATATTAATTTTGAAGTTGTTAAAATTTAAATAATTTAAAAGTTAATTTTTGAAATTAAAATCAGAATCGAAATTATTATCATTATTATCTTTTTTTTGATAAATATTAATTTGAAATTGTATTTTAAAATCTTTTATTTATTTGTAAAGTTAAAGAGTTTTTTCAAATTTTTAGATATTCTTTTAAATATTTTTTGCTTATTTTATTTATCTTTTTTATCTTGTTTATTTTTGTTCATAATTCTTGTTTTGTTTATAATTTGGTTTAGGTTGAAAATAGAGTTTTTTTTGTTCTTCTTTTTTGGATTTTTAAATTTTTTGATTAATATAATAAAAATATTCAATTATGTCTTGAATTATATATTGTGAATTATTATTTTCATTATTTTGAAAATTTATTTGAGTAAGATTTTAAAAGTAAATATAAAGATTAAATTAATATTAAAATTAAGGTTAAAAAGAATATTAATAGTATATTTTTATAAAAATCATTGAAAAAATCACAAAACAAAGATTTTTTTCTATTAGATTATAATAGAATATTTTAAAATTTCTTTTGTAAAATTATTTTTAAATATTTATAAAATATTATTGCTAAAAATACTAATAGTAAATATATTTCAAATTTTTAAATTGAATATATGATAAAAAGAATTTATTTTTAAAATTATTTTTAAATTTAAATCTATTTTCGAATATTTTATAAAGTTTATTGTATTTTTTAAAATCTTTATTAAAAAGAAGATAATTTAAAAAACCAAAAAAAATTTGTTATTTTAATTTAAAAAGAGAAATTGAATAAAAATCTTTATATAAATAGTTAAAGAAAGATATTATATTTCAATGAAAAAAATTCATTATAATTATATAATAAGAAAAAATAAAATAAAAATTAAAAAATTATGAGCATTTGTTGATTTTTAGAGAAAAATAAAGTTTTTTAATATGATTTTTGTAAATTTAGAAAAATAATACTCGGTTAAATTAAAATTGAAGCACGCGCCAATTGCCGAAAACCCTCAAAATCGACGATTTTATACAAAACACCTCTTGCGCCGATGTAAATACATCGATCAATTATTTATAGAATTATTTAAAATATTGAATATAGATTATTTTTATATTAAAATATATACTATTAAAATTTAAAGATTAAATAATGATTTTAAAATTTATAATATTTATTTAAATATAAAGTAAAAATCATATAAAAATACTATAATTTTAAATTAATTTAAATCAAGTAAATTGTTATATTAAGAAATAATGAAAATATATATGAATATATAAAAGAAAAACTTTTATTTAATATAAATATTATATATTAAAATTTAATATAATATTTTTAAAAAATTAAAGTTATAAAAGTATTTTTAATTTTTTGAAATCTTTAAAAATTTTAATAATTCATTCAAATTAAAATTATATTAAGTAATATTTTAATATAGTAATTATAAGAATATAAATTATCATATATAAAAATTTGAAATGATTTTAATGATTTTTAAAAATCGAAGTTATAGTAGTGCTTAGTGTTTGTAAATATTATATATACTCTTTTTAACTTTATTATATTATATCTTTTATATATTTTTAATATATATAATATTTATATCAAATAAAAATTTGTTTTTTATATATTTATATATATTTTTATTATTTTTTAATATAATAATTTACTTGATTTAAATCAAATTAAAATTATAATACTTTTATATAATTTTTACTTTATATTTAATTAAATATTATAAATTTTAAAATTATTATTTGATCTTTAAATTTTAATAATAAATATTTTAATATAAAAATAATCTATATTTAATATCTTAAGTAATTCTATAAATAATTGATCGATTTATTTACATCGGCGCAAGAGGTGTTTTATATAAAATTATCGATTTTGAGGGTTTTTCGGTAATTTGCGCGTGCTTCAATTTTAATTTAACCGAGTAAATATAAAAAAAATAATATAAAAATAAAAAGAAATAACAAAAAGGAAAAAAAAAATAAAAATAAAAATAAAAATAAAAATAAAAATAAAAATAAAAATAAAAATAAAAATAAAAATAAAAATAAAAATAAAAATAAAAATAAAAATAAAAATAAAAATAAAAATAAAAATAAAAATAAAAATAAAAATAAAAATAAAAATAAAAATAAAAATAAAAATAAAAATAAAAATAAAAATAAAAATAAAAATAAAAATAAAAATAAAAATAAAAATAAAAATAAAAATAAAAATAAAAATAAAATCTTATCATTATTCAAAATAATTTTTAAAAATAAAAAACTTCAAAATAATATAAAAATCATTAAAAATTAAAAAAGTAAATTTAAAAAAATTAAATGAAAAATATATATCATAGATGTAAAAATTTATAATATCGCTTTAATATTTATATATTTTAGTTTAATATTATATATCATTTTTAATTAAAATGCTTTATTAATATTTTCTATTCGATTTTAGTTTTTTGAAAAATAATCTATTTTTACAATATCACTTTAATATTTATAATGTTTTTAATTTATACAATATTAATCAATATGATTATATACTGAATATTAATATAATATAATATTATAAAATATAATTAAAATGATTTTTATTAATCTAATTATAGTACAAGTGGATAGGTCGTATATATGTACGACCATAGTCACGTGATGTCACGTGCTACCATGTGATCTATGTCCCAATAGTTTTCAAAACTCGGAAAAATATCATATTATAGTTTCTTTTAATTAATAAAATATTAAGAAAAAAACTATTTAAAAAAATTACTAACTATTAACTTCTTTATTCAATTCTTTTATTTAAATATATTAATAATTATAAGTAAAATTAGAAAAATTAAACGCTTATTAATGTTATTCTATGAAATTACAATTTAAAATTAAGAAAAATTAATTAATATAATTTGACGTTTTTAAAGATCATATATAATAATAAATTACAAATAATTATTGATATAAATTATTTAATTTAACTAATAGAAGTAGACATTAAAAATAAAAATAAAAATTTATAATAAGCTATTTGATTAGAACATAAACATTAGAAAAGAAAATTCATTTATTTAAAAATATAAAATTAAAAATTTCACATATATTGTTTTGATTAAAATTATAGTATAAAGATATGGCATTATATTTATTCAAATCAAAATATATTGCAAGTAATTATCATATATATATAAAAATTCTTTTTAAATATTCATTATCAAAATGTTAAAGATATCTAAAAACTAAAAAATAATTAAATCATTTTAAAAAATATGAAGATTAAATAAAAAAAAACAAATACAAATATTTTTAAATATATAAAAATTAGAATGAAATATATTATAGAATATATTTAAAAAACGTAGATTGTAAAATTATTATTCGTATGATTTTGGGAGGATAAAATAATATAATGCTAGAGTTTTTTTTTTTTTTTTAGTTTAAAGTCTTGTTTCAATTATTGAATATATAAAATTATTAAGGCTTAATATTTTGATGATCTAAGATTTGTATTTTTATAGTTGATATCTTTTAGAGAGAAATTAAAAGATTAGTTTTAAAAGAAAAGAAAAAAGAAAAATAATTGTTTTGATTTTATTTTTTGATTTTATATTTTTATATTTTTTTGAAAAAAATAATGATATTTTTTAATAATGATATTTATTTTTTTTAAAAGTTTATTTATTATATTAATTTTTTTAAAAAAGAATATTGTAATTTAATAATCATTTTTCCTTTTGGATATATTTTATAATATATTTTATTTTAATTTATATATTCAAAAAAAGTTTTATATTTGTTTTCTTAATTTAATTTTTATATCTTTTAAAATTATTTGATTTCTTTTGGATTTTTAGATATTTTTAATATTTTAATAATAAGTGATTTGAATTTATTTTCATATATATAATAATTATTTAAAATATATTTTAATTTGAATAAGTATAATTGAATATATTTGTATTATAATTTTGATGAAAATAATATACTTTTGATTTTTTATGTTGTGTTTTTAAATAGAGAAATTACAATTTTAATTTTTTAATAAAATATTATATTATAAATTGTGTCTTTTATTTTCATTTTTCATTTTTATTGATATTAATTAAATTTATTAATTTTTGTATTAATTATAATAAAATGAATTATATTTAAATTTCAATGTTTTTTTATAATTCATTTAATAAGTTTATTAGTTTTTTTATTATTTATGATATTGATATAATTTAAAATTTAATAAAATAAAATTTTAATTTATTTTATTATTTTTATGATATGAATTTATTGATTTTATCTAAAATTATTTAAAAAAGTTTTTGATTTAAATAATTTAAGTTAAGCATTTAAATATATTTAAAAATAGATTTCAAATTTAATAATTTGATTCATTATTTTAATTATATGAATAATCTTTGTAAATTTATTATTATATATAATTTTTAAAAAATCTAAATTATATCATTCAATACTTTTTAATTTTAAATTATAATTATATAAAATAATATTAATATTAATTAAGTTTTTTTAATTGTATTTATATATATAAATATATTTAAATAAAAAATATTTATAAAGGAATTAATGATTCATAATTTATTTAAAAAAAAGTTTTGATTAATTAAAATAAAATATAATGTATTTTGTTTCAAAAAACAAAATGGAATTAATAAATTATTAAATTAATTTAAAAAAATAATAATAAAAATAAAACGGAATTAATAAATTAATTTAGAAGAATGATAATAAAAATAAAGTTTATTAAAAATTATTATAATATATTATAATTGAAATAGTTGTTTTAATATTTTTATTTTATTAAATAAACCTTTTTTATTATTTATTAGAATTTAATTAAGAAATATTAATAAAGAAATATTAATAAAGAAATATTAATAAAGAAATATTAATATTTAAATTCTATATTTGTTAATATTAAATTTTAATTTGATTTTTAGAAAAAAGCAAATCTATTTTAATTTTTAAAATTCATATAAAAATTATTTAGAACATTTTAAAAAAAATTTATAATATTAAATTTAGAATCATTATAAAAATTGAATTAATTTTAATTGGTTTTTTTATTCAATCATTGAATTATAATTTATTATATTAATAATAGAATTTATATAAATGTATTAAATAATTATTATATTCAATTTTTTGCATTATTTATAAATTTGATTATATAATAAAATATTAATTTTGTTTATTTAATGTATATATTTATTTTTTGCATTATTTATAAATTTGATTATATAATAAAATATTAATTTTGTCTATTTAATGTATATATTTATATATATTTTAAAAATTAGATTAATATTTCATTATATATTGAATTAATAAATCACGTATTTTAATTATAATCTTTTTTAATTAAAACATATGATAATTGATTTAATTCTTTTATTTTTCATAAAATCAATTAAGCTAATTTCAAAAATATCAAATTATATTATGATCAACAAAAAAAATATCGATCAAAAAAATAAAGATTCTTTATATAAATCATTTATATTAATAGCTGTTAATAACTATTAATTAATTATTAATCAACTGCCAAGAAATTCTTTATGATAAAAGTATATAGCTACAATGATTAATAAATTTATTAATTCTATATTAATAATGTATTCATTATAATTATATACAAAGAACAATGAGAAATATATTGATAAATAAAATTAATTAAACAAATTTTTCAATATAAGTATTATCATTTTATGATTTTCTTCTAAAGTTTCATGTAAATTTAAAATACAGAAAAATTATTAATTCAACTTTTTTCAATTTGCAATATTTAATACAAAGATTATATAAAATGATTTCATTATATGATTTGTTTAGAAAATCTTTTTTTAATTTGGATATTATATAACATTATTAATTATACAAAAATTATTATATATTGATGAAATTAATCGCTTTAGTTAAAGTTTATATGTATATATCAATGATATATTAATAAATAATAAATAATATTAATAGTATTAATAATAATAATAATAATGATAAAGTTGATAATAATTATAAAATTTATAATTAATAATAATATAATAACATATAAAAGAAATTTTATTTATCAATTAATAACAAATTACTAGTATGCCCTTATTAATTAACTGTTAATTGATTGTCAATTGATAATCAATTAGCCACAAGATCTACTTATTGACATAACAAAAACTTCAATATACGCTAGGGTTATCCTTGTTAATTTTATAAATTATTGACTACAAACATTACCTTTATGATTTAATTGACGGAAAACTTTTTTGTTGATGATATTGATAATTTTTTCTAATAGTATAATATAATGATTTTTTTTAAAAAGATAAAGAAACAATTTGAAAGATTATATTATTAATATATAATGAAATTTTTATGTTAAAATATGAATAAAAGTTTTTTATATAAATTAAAAATAAAATAAAAGAATTAGATTATTTTAGAATTTTTTTTTTTTGGGTTTAAAATCCTTAAAATTATTAAGGTTTAATACCTCAATAATTAAAGATTCATGTTTTTACAATCAATATATTTTAAAAAAAATCAAAGATCTAGCCCTTAAAAAAAAAAAAACAATTTTTTTAATTCTATTTTTTTATTATAATCTTTTATAATTTCCTTTTTAAAATAATCTCTCTTTTTTTTATCAATAATATTTATCCTCTTGTCTCTTTTTTCTAATTCATTCTTTATATCAACTTCTTTTTCTTTTCTTTTTAAATATTATAATTTAATAAATATTTTTAATTTTTAAATATATTTTATAATATATTCTATTTTAATTTTCTATTCACAAAAGATTGTATATTTATTTTTTTAATTTAATTTTTATTTTTTTTAAAATTATTTAATTTCTTTTGAATCTTCAAATATTTTTAATATTCTAAAAATAAAGATTTTCAAATTTGTTTTTTATATATATAATAATTATTTAAAATATATTTCAATTTAAATAAATGAAATTGAATTCATCTATATTATAATTTTAATTAAAATAATATATTATTAATCTTTTATTTTATATTTTTAAAAAATAAAATTTTATTCTTAATTTTTTAATTAAATATGTTATTATAAATCATTTTTTTTAGTTTTAATATTTATTTTTAGATATATTAATTAAATTAATTACATTTAAATCTAAATATTATTATATTAAATTTATTATTATTTATAATATTAATATAATTCAAAATTTAATAAAATAAAGTTTTAATTTTATAGATTTTAATTTATTTTATTATTTTTATAACTTTAATTTATTAATATTCTTTAAAATTATTTAATAAAAAATTTGATTTAAATAACCGAATTTCATTATTTAATTATATTTAAAAATAAGTTTTTAATTTAATATTTTGATTTACTATTTTAATTATATAAATAATCTTTTTTCAATTTATTATTATATATAATTTTCAAAAAATCTAAATTTTATTATTTAATATTTTTTAATTTTAAATTATAATTATATAAAATAATATCAATATTGATTGAAGTTCTTTTAATTTTATTTATAAATATAAATATATTTAAATAAAATTTTTTTATAAAAAAGTTAATAATTAATAATTTATTTCAATAATTTTGTATTTCTTTTTTTTTGATATTTTATTAATTAAAATAAAATATCATATATCTTCATTTTAAAAAACAAAATAAAATTAATACATGAATTTAAAAAAATATTAATAAAAATAAAATTTATTAAAAATTATTATAATACATCATGATTAAAATAAATTTTTTAATAATCTTATTTTATTAAATAAGATTCTTTTATGATTTATTATAATTTAATTGATAAAATTTCGACAAAAAAAATTCAATGTTTAAATATTATATTTCTTAATATTAAAATTTAATTTGATTTTAAAAAAAAAATTTATTTCAATTTTTATAATTAATATAAAAACTATTCAAAAAACTTTCAAAAAATTTTATAACTTTAAAATCCATAATTATTATAAAAAATTGATTAATCTTAATTAATTTTTTCATTAAATCACTAAGTCATAATCCACTATATTAATAACGCAAACTATATAGATTTGACGGATAGCTGCTGCGCTCAACCCCATTATTTTTTGATATTATAATATTGATTTAATTAAATTTTTTTGATTATTTATCAAATACAAATTTTAATTTTCAATTTCTTAGAAATGATTTAACTTATATTATTAAATCTATTAAAAAAATGTAATGTTTCAAATTAGCTGTTAATTGATAAAAATAAAATAAATTAATAATTTTTATAAAGTCATGGTATTTGTTAATTAATATTTGTTTGTTAATTTTTTTTTAAATAATTTAGTAAAAAGATTATTTAATAAACTTTTAAAGCAAAATTATTTAGTTTCCTAGATTTTTTTAAAATTGATTTTATGATTTGTTTTAAATATTTTGAATAATATTTTAATTTAAATAAGATCAAATACATTTCAAAAATCATTTAAAGGGATGTCTATATAATTTTTAAACAACAATATAAATAATTGAATTGAATTTTCAAGATTTATTTTTGATGTTAATTAAATGAATATTTTAAAACTTTAATAATAATAAATTTAATCAATTTTATTAATTTAATTTATAATCTATTTCTTTAAACATAAAAGTTTCAAAAAGATAATAGGATATTATAAAAAGATTTGTATTTCTTTTAAAACTAATAATAAGAATTTATATATTTAATTAATAAATAATAAATATTTTCTTTTCTATATATTAGTATATATTATAATTTGAAAATAAATTTAAAAGTTATATTTAGTGTTTTTGATTAATGGAAAATATTTAGTTTTAGATTAAAGAAATCTATTATATTTGACAATATTTTTATAACTCTTTTTCTATGTTTGAGCTATGTTTTTTTTTCATTTATTATTCTATTAAAATTTAGATAAATGTATTAGTTTTAATTATAATTATAAGAAATTAAGAAATTCTGTTGTTATTTAATTAAGGAAATTAATAATTTGTTTGAAATATTCAATATTAATAAAAAGAATTAGAAGTTTTAAAAATCCTTTAAAATAAATAATAAAAATTTAATCAAATTTAATGATTTTAAGTAAGAAAATTTATTGGTTTACTTTTTTTAATCTTGAATCAATTTAAAATAAAAAGAATATCAATAAAGATACGATTTTAAATAGAAAATACAATATTATAATAATTTAAATTTGTTTTGAAAAGAATTTTTTGATTTTTGATATTCATTTCTTTAATAAAAGTGAAATTAAAATTGCTTTAAAGTTAATTAATAAATAATAAAAAACTTAATTAAATATAGATTAATCTTACTTTTTTGCAACTTTTATTATTATATATATTATAAATCAATATTTTATTATTTTGATTTGAGAGAATATTTAATATTATGAAATTAAAATTATAAAAAGAATTTAAAGAAATTTTCATCAAAATTGAAATATTTTTAATGATATAAATTATCATATATAATAAACTGAATAATAATCAAAAAATCTAAATAAAATTAATATATATTATAAAATAAAAATTTGGATTTTGAATAATTTTACATTTTAATATAAATATTAAATCTATATCTAATTTAATAATTATTTAAAATATTTTTTTTGTATTAGTTTTTCTTTATAGAATTTTATTTCAATAATCTATAAATCAATTGCATTATATATTAAAATATAATTTTATAAATTCTAATTCTAATTTAGATTTTATAATTATTATTATTTATTATATAAATTCTTTTATAATTTATATAATTTAAAATAAAATGAATATATTTTTGATTTTTGATTTTATAAACATTATAATAATATATTCTAATGAAATATTTTTTATTATAAAATCAATATTCTAAATATTTTTATAATATTAATTTAAATAATTAAAGGTTCAATATGTAGAGAATTAAATTATTAATATATAAAAATATAATCTTTTGATTTTGATTAAGATTTTTATCATATAAAATTCATAATATATTATATTGTTTATATGACTCCGGGGGTATGGAACTGTACAATATGGGGTATTCTCTATATCGTGTTATTGTGTTCAAGGAGATCAAGAAGGGTGTTGTACGCCGTCGAGAGTATATATCTCCTCAACGGGCACGTGACGTAAGGTCACGTGTTAACTATACAGACATATATAGTCAATTTTTTATTTTATAATAAAAGTTATAATAATTGATTTTATCTTTTATTTCTTTTTAAATAATTTTAAGGATATTATAATTATAATAAAAATTTATTCAATAATTTTATAATAGAAATATGTATTAAATCATTAATGTTTTTATTTATAAAGATAATATTAAATACATTTTAAAATCCTAAAGAAAAGATACAGAAAATAAAATTTATTTTGAATTAAATTAGAATCAATTAATTAGAATTGTTTTTTGGTATTTTTAAAAAAGCTTTGTTATTTTTAGATATAATTAAAACTTATTCTATATTAATATTATTTTTAATAATATTTATTGAAAATATATTAATTAATTCAAAGGATAGAAAAGAATCAAGAAAAAGATTAAAAAAAACAAATATTAAATTTATTAATTTTGATTAATCTCATAACATTTTTAGATTTCAAAAAGTTTTAAGTTTTAATTTTAATAATTTTAAAAATATTTTATAAATATTTCATAAATTAACAATTTATAACTTTATAATTGATGATTTCTTATTTATTTACATTATAATATTTTTCTTAAATTCATTGTTTTTTTCATATATTTTTGAAAATCTTGATAAAATTTAAAAGGTTTATTCATTTGTTTTTGTTTTTTGTTAAATTGATTACTTTTATGATGAAATTATATGTTTTTATAATAAAGTTTATAATCAATAATTTATTCAATAAAGAAAATCGATTTGGAGAAAATTTTATTTTATTCAAATAAAATATTTTTTATTTTTATTTAATTTCAAATCAATTTATTATCAATTATTATAACAAATTATTAAAGTTTTTTAATATAAAATTTATCAAAAGAATTTTTAATATATAATAGTTAAATTAAAAAAGAAGTTTTAATTAATTTATAAAAATTATACTTTTTTTATTTTATAATGATTTTCAACAGTTTCAATAAATTAAAAAACATTTGAGTATTATTTTATTTTACTATATTAATAATGAAAGATTATTAATTTATATATAAATTAAAATATGTTAATAAATATAACATATTCTAATAATAATAACAATAATAATATGTTTTTAGTAATTTCTTTTATCAAACAAATAAAAAGAGTTTTCATATAATAATATGAAGAATTGTTTGATGAGTGTAGATGTTGCTGAGAATTATTTAATCCTTAATATTTAACTTATATAATAATAATTTATTAAATTCTTTTTATCAAATATTATTATGAATTTTTAATAGTAATCCTCTATATTATATTAATCTTGCTTAAGAAGATCAAAAAACATATTATATGTTAGTAAGAGTATATATGTTTGTAATAAATATATAATTTAAAATTATATATTGATTATATTAATATTAATAACTTTCGAAAAGTTTGATATTATATATATAAAAAGTTATATTTTATAAATGTTATAATTTATATATAAAAATAAAATGAAAATAAACTTTTTTTATTTTCTTATTTTTTTGATATTTTGATAATTTATTAATATATAATATAATACTTTGATATTAAATTAATAGAAATATTATTAAAATTATATAATTGGAATTTAATCAAAACATATTAATAACTTTATGAATATTTATATTATTATTGTTTTATTATATTATATATTTTATTATTATATAATAATTATATTTCATTATTATTATAATAAATAATAATAATCATTGTTTAGTCATTTCTTTTTAAAAAAATCAGTAAATAATTTTATTATAAAAAAATTGAAGTTTTTTTATATATAATTTGTTTATCAATTCTTCTTAATCTTTTGTTTATATTGATTGTTATTTTTAATATTGAATAAAATTTTATTTTTATTATTGCGTTCTTTAAGTTATCATTATTATTATTATTAATTCATTGTATTTTTATATTTCTTTTATATTTATATAATTTATATAACATTATAATATCGATTATAAATTATTTTTTGATTATTATTTTAGATTTAATTACTGATTAATATAAATAATAGAAATCAATACAGAATATTAATAATACAATATAATTATTAAAGATTTTATTAATCATGTTTATAACCATAATTATCATATTGAAATTAAATATTATTATATAAGTTTTGAATATTTTTTTTTTTTTTTTTGGTTTAAAGTCCTATTTCAGTTATTGACTATATAAGACTATCAAAATTTAATATTTTGATAATTAAAGATTTGTATTTTTATAATCAATATGTTCTAAAGAAGAATTGAGGATTGAATTCTAAAATAAAGAAAAAAAGAAAAATAACTTTTTTAATTTGACTTTTTTGTTTTAATTTTTTATAATTTCTTTTTTAAAATAATCTTTTTTTTTTATTAATAATATCTGTTTGTATGACTCCGGGGGTATGGAACTATACAATTACGGTATCAATCAGTATTGTATTATTTGTTCAAGGAGTTCAAGAAGGGTGCTGTGCGCCGTCGAGGATATATGCCTCCTCAACGGACACGTGACGTAAGGTCACGTGTTTGACTATACAGACAATATCTATTTTCTTTTTTTTTAATTTATTTTTCATATCAATTTTTTTTTTTTTTTATATATTATAATGTAATAATTGTTTTTGTTTTTTAAATATATTTTGTAGTATATTTTATTTTAATTTTTATATTTAGAAGAAATTTTATATTTGTTTTTTTAATTTAATTTTTATATTTTTTAAGATTATTTAATTTCTTTTGAATTTTTAAACATTTTTGATATTTTAAAAATAAACATTTTAAAGTTTCTTTTTTTTATATATATAATAGTTATTGAAAATATATTTTAATTTGAATAAATATGATTTGATATATTTATATTATTATTTTAATTAAAATAATGTATTATTAATTTTTTGTTTTGTATTTTTAAATAGTAAGATTTTATTTTTAATTTTTTAACTAAATCTTTTATTGTAAATTGTTTTTTTTTGTTTTTGATATTTATTTTTATTTATATTCATTAGATTAATTAAGTTTTATATTAATTAAAATAAACTTAATTATATCTAAATTTAGTTATTATTATTATATAGTAAATTCAGTAAATTTATTAAGTTTTTCGTTATTTATAATATCAATATGATTTAAAATTCTGTAAAATAAAATTTTGGCTTTATATATTTCAATTTATTTTATTATTTTTATAATTTTAATTTATTGATTTTATTGAAAATTATTTAATAAAGTGTTTAATTTAAATAATTCAATTTAATTATTTGAACATATTTAAAAATAGATTTTTAATTTGATAATTTGATTTATTATTTTGATTAGTATAAATAAGTTTTTTTTAATTTATTATTATATATAGTTTTTAAAAAGTTTAAATTATATTATTTAATATTTTTTAATTTTAAATTATGATTATATAAAGTGATATTGATATTGATTGAGTTTTTTTTAATTTTATTCATAAATATAGATATATTTGAGTAGAAAAATCTTGTAGAACAGTTAGTAGTTAATAATTTGTTTAAGTAATTTTTTGTTTTTTTTTTTTGATATTTTATTGATTGAGATAAGGTATAGTATATTTTTATTTTAAAGAATAAAATAGAATTGATGAATTAATTTGAGGAAATATTGATAAAAATAGAATTTTTTAAATATTATTATAATATATTATAATTAAAATAAATTTTATAATAGTTTTATTTCATTAGATAATATTTTTTTATTATTTATTATAATTTAATTAATAAAATGTTAATAAAAAAGTTTTAATATTTGAATATTATATTTTTTAATATTAAATTTAATTTGATTTTAAAGAGAAGTAAATTTGCTTTAATTTTTATAGTTAGTATAGAGATTATTCAAAAGATTTCAAAGATTTTTTATAATTTTAAATTTTATAATTATCATAAAAGTTTAATTAGTTTTAATTAATTTCTTTATTGAATTATTAAATTATGATTTATTATGATAATAATATAAATTATATACATCTATGAAATCATTATTATATTTAATTTCTTTTTAATATTCATAAATTCAGTTATATAATAAGATATCGATTTTGTTTATTTAATATATATATTTTTGTATTTTTTAAAAATTAAATTAATTTTGAATTATATATTTAATGAATAAATCAATTTTTTCGATTATAATATCTTTTAATTAAAGAATATAATAATTAATTTGATTTTAATAATATTAAATTATATTATATTAAGAATTTTTTTTAATCTAATATAGCAATTTCTTTTTTTAAAATGATGTTATTTTTTTTAAAAAATATAAAAAAAGTTATAAGAATTATATCATTAATATATAATAAAAATTTTATATTAAAATATTAATAAAGATCTTTTATATAAGTAAAAGATAAAAAAAAGAAAATCAGATTATTTTATAATATTTTAATATTGATTTAATTAAATTTTTTTGATTATTTATCAAATATAAATCTTAATTTTTAATCTTTCAAAGATGATTTTATTTATATTATTAAATTTATTGGGTAGATTTAATTTTTTGAACATATTTAATAACTAATTCTTAGTTATATAATTAAATACTTTTTTCTAGCAAAAAAAACTATAGATATTTTTAATCTAAATTTTTTATTTAATTAGATTTTATTTATAAAAAATATTACTATATTAATAATTAATTAATAATTAATTTTTTGAATTAATCATTATCTTATTAAAAATAAAGTAAGTAAATAGTTTTTATAAGGTAACTTAATTTTTTAACTAATATTTATTTATTAATTTCTTTTAAATAATTTAATAATAAAATCATTTGATAAGCTTTAAAAATGAAATAGTCTAATTCCCTAAATTTTTTTAACATTATTTTTCCAATTTATTGTTAATATTTTAAATAATATTTCAATTTAAATAAGATCAAATAAATTTTGAAAAATTGTTTAAAAATATATTTCTAAACCTTTTAAATAATGATATAAATAATTAAATCAAAATTTAAAGATTTACCTTTGATTTTGCTAAAATAAGCATTTTAAAGTTTTAATAATATTAGATTTAATCAATTTTATTAATTGAATTTATAATCTATTTATTTCAAAATAAAAACTTCAAAAAAAAACATTATTATGAAAAGATTTGTATTTTTGTTTAAAACTAATTATTTAATTAATAAATAACAAACATTTTCTCCATTTCTCATTTATTAATGTATATCATTGCTTTAAAAATAAATTTAAAATTTTTATTTTTTAGAAAAAAGTTGTAATAATTATATTTAATCTTTTTAATTAAAAAAAATATTTAATTTTAAATCAAAAGAATTCGTTCTATTCAACAATATTTAAATAACTCTTTCTTTATTTATAAAATATTTTTTTCTTTAAATTCTTTAATTTATCGTTCCATTAAAGTTTAAATAAATACATCAATCTATTAATAAAAATACTAAGGCCCCGTTCAGATCACTTTTTTTTCCTATTGTAGCCTATAAATGTTAGCTAAATAACTATTTACTAAACGCGATTATTAATACCAATACTTTATTATTTTAACATTTTTAGCTTTATAAATTTTGATTAAAATCGATATTTACTAAATATAATAATTAACAACAAATATTTAATAAAAATGATATTTTTAACTTTACAAATTTTAATTAAAATTGATATTTACCAAATATATTATCATATCTAAAAATTCATTTAATTTTTAAAAATTTATTTTATTAAAATATTACTAAAATCTCTATAACAAATCTAAAAAGTTTTTAACAATATTTTTATTGAATATATTTGACTTTTTAAATTTCAATTTTATTTATTACTCTTTTAATACTTTATTATATCTACTATAATATTTTATATTATAATAATAAAAAAATTTCTTATTATTATTCTTATTATCGTTATTATATTACTACTTTTGTTTCTATTTATAAAATTCATCAATTCAAATCAATAATAATAATAATAATATAATAAATTGAAAAATTATATCTATTTATAATTCTTTTAAAAAACATATATTAAATATTCAAAAAAGAAATCGCTTTCTTCAATATATTACTATTTTTAATTTTTAATAAAATCATATTATAAAACATTATATCAAAATATCAATATATAATTATATAAAAAAAAAAAAGAAAATATATAAAAGACTACATATTTATTTTATCCTTAAACAAAATCATAATTAGCAATGCTTCAATAATTTGCATATATTAAAAACAATATTTATTAAATTATACAAGTTTATGATCGAACATACAAAGCTTTAATCTTTTCATAATATTACAATTAAAAAGAAATTTACCATATTTCTTTATATAATTATAAATAGAAATAATATAAATAATATAATGAAATTCTTCAATAAATCTAAAATAATAATTTATAACTACTTTTATCAAACTTTTAAAATTAGATTAATATTATATTAATATAAAGTTAAATTTTTTAATATATCTAATATTTCAATTATTTTTAATTATAAATAAATCAAATTAAATAAAAAATTCTTTTTATACTTTGAAAAATATTTTAGGGCTTTAAATAATATATATATTTATTTATAATAATATATTAAAGATATGATTTTATTTTATAATAAAAAAGAAATTTTAATATAAAATATATTTAATATTTATATTTTTAATATATAATTTTTTTATGTATATTTAAATTAAAAAAAGAATATATATAATCATTAAGTTTTTAATAATATAATATTAAAAAAAGTATTCATAATTTTTTTACAATAGTTTTATTTAGTAAATATTAAATATATATATTATTAACTATTTCTAATTTTATATTACAAAATATAATATTATTTAAAAAAGCAAATATTGATTAGTTTGCGATTTAAAAATAAAAAAATATTATTTAATTTTTAATATTTGATGATATAAAATGTAATTGAACAAATATTTGATATTTTTAAAAATTGATTTAAAATATTTAATAAACTATTCCTTTTTTTATTTAAAAAATAAATATAGATTATATTTATATATATTACATTATATAATTTTATTTGATTATATAAAGCAAAAAATATGTTTAAAAACAAAAAACTATAAAGAAAAATAATAAAAAATAAAAAAAATAAATTTATTTATATTAAAAATATTTTTTATTTTTTATTAAAATATAATAATTAAATGATAAAAAATATAGTATAAATTAAAAAAAAGATTATTAATATAATATAAAAAAATTATATTAAAAAATTAATTAAATATAAAACAATAAAAAGAAATTGAAAAAGAATATTATTTGAAAATTCTTTATATATATTAATAAAAATTTATAATCTATAAATATTATTATTATATAATTTAAAATATTATATATATATTAATTATAATATTATTTATATAATTATTTTAAAAAAAACTATTTATTCATTATTAAACTTTGATTTATAATTAAAAATATACATATCTATAATTTTATTATAATAAATAATAATATTATAATTTAACATAATAATGATTTTATTTATAAAATTATTTTAAATATTATTAATAGCATTTATATATTATATAATAAAAATTAACTTATTAACATTAAAAACTTCTTTATCAATAATATTTAATTTTAATAATAAAACAATCCATTATATTTTTTTAATTTTAATTTCAAGATTAAAATATTTATAAAACATTTTTTTAATGATTTGAATAATTTAAAATTATTAATAATTATAATCAAGATTATATCATTTTTATTAACATTAATATTCTAATTTAATTTGTTTTTTAAAAACAAAACAAATATAATGACTTTCTTTATTAAATTCATTTATAACATCAATAAATTATAAAGTTTATAATGTTTTTATTTTATATCTATATTTTTTTATTTCTTAATATGATTATTAAGCAAATTAGCTTAAAAAAAATTCTATTTTAAACTTTTTTTAATATTATTAATTTTGATTAATTTGTTTTTACAAAACTTTTTTGAATTAATAAAAATTGAAATATTTAAAATAATAGTAAAAAAAAAAACTATTATTATTATTTTTTTTGATTATAATATTTAATATTATAAATAAATTATTATAATCAAAATCAAAAAAATCATTATTATTAACAATTAAAAAAATATTAATAAAATTCGATACTAATTCGTTTTTATTATTTTTATCTTTTTTATTAAATATATCTTCAAGTCTAAATACAGTTTTATTAATTATAATTCTATTCTTAAAACAAAAGAACATCTTTTTAAAATTTATTATATATTTATTTTTCTAAAATTTCAAATAAAAAACAATATCAAAAAAACTATCCTAAATATTATTATTAATTTAAAATCATTATTATTCTTTTTTTTAAATCCATATTAAATTTTTTTAAATATAAATATAATCTTAATGTATTGTTTTTAAAATAATCTATTTTGATTAATAATGTTTTATTATAATTTTCTAACTATAAAAATGATAAAGTTAAATAAAATTGATAATTGATTGCTATATTTTATCTTTTATAAAGTTCTTTATATATTTGCTTTTTTTAATCTATTACTTCATTGCATATTATTAAGCAATATTCAAATCATTATTTTATTTTTGTTTAATTATTTTATTATCTTTATTAATAATTGGAATTTCTATTATAATTATTAAAATAAAATCAAAATATTAAATTATTAAATCAAAAAAATTAAGGTTATTAATTTAATTATAATTAGTAATATTATAGATTAAAGCTTTAATAATATTAAAATAATTAAAAATAAAAAAAGCAAAAAAAAACAAAAAAAATAAACTTATTTTAAATTTAAAACTTATTAAAAAGAATTTGCAATTTAATAATTTAGATATTATTAATTATAGTATTTTGAAAATTAATTATATTTTGATGAATTTTTTAAAGATTAAAATCAAAATTATTTAGTTTTAGTATATATAATCTTATATATTAAAATTTTAATATTGATAAAATATAATATTTAAAAAGAAAAAAGAAATAATGATATTTATTAAATAAAAGAATATAATATTATTATAAAAGAAAAAGTTTATAAATATATTAATAAAGAAATATAGTATTATAAAAAAAAGAAAGTTTATAAATATATTGGTAAAGGAGTATAATATTATAAAGAAAAAAAGATTTATAAATATATTAATAAAAAAGTATAGTATTGTATTAAAGAAGAAATATGATGTAATATCAAAGAAATATAATATTAATAATATTAATAATATTAATAATATTGATATTATTAATAATGTTTTAGAGAAGGTGGAATAAAAAAGCTTTTAAAAATTATAGAATTGTTTTTTTAATAATTTATTATAAAAGATATATATTAAAATTTAAATAATTATATTTTTAAATTAAATTAATATTTTATAATGAATATCGATATTAATAATATAAAATATAATAATAATATATCTTTAAAAACAGTTAAAAAATTGAAAATCAAAAGATTGCTAAATGTAATTATTAATAAAGCTTCTTTTTTCATATTGAAATTAATATATAACATATTAAAAGATTTTATTAAAATAAAATTTTATTTCTATCAAATTTAATTAAATAAACTAAATATGATTATTAATAAAATATGGTTTTGTATTTTAACGCTATAAATTTTGATATTTAATTTATAAAAGTTGATAATCAACAATCGATTTGAATATAATTATTGGCTAAATGCTATTTAAGCTACAAATTTAAGTCTACAAGGATTTTGACTAAATAAAAAAAATCGATCCGAACGGGGTCTAATTTTAGTTGTAATTATAATAAAATCAATAAGGTTTGCCATTATGTGATTAACAAAATTAAAAACTATTTTCTTTTTTATTTAAAATTTAAAAAAAGTTTTTTACTTTAAATTAATATATAATTTTAGATTGTTAAATTTAATTTATTTAATAAATTGATTTATATTATTAAATTTCAAAAATAAAAAATCTTATTGAAAATAATAAATATTGAAATTGTTTAAAATGATTATTTTAATATTAATTAATAAAAAATAAAAAACTTAATTAAATATAAATTAACTTTATCTTTTTTAATTTTTTTTATTATAAATATTATAAATTAATATTTTATTACTTTGATTTATAATAATATCTAAAATTATTAAATCAAGATTATATAAGAAATTTAAAGTAATTTTTACTAAGATTTAGATATCCTTAATAATATGAGCTATAATATATAGTAAATTTAAAAATAATCAAAAAATCTAAATAAAATTGAAATATAAAATAAAATAAAAATCTAAATTCTAAATAATTTAAAATTTTATATAAATATAAAATCTATATTTAATTCAATTATTATTTAGAAAAGAAATTTTATATTTATTTTATTTTTATAAAAAGTTATTTAAATGATTTTTAAATAACTTTTTCGATTTATAAAATCATAATGATTCAATTTCTAATTGTATTTTAGATTTTATGAATTTTATTATTTATTATATATATTTTTAATATTTAAAATATTAAATTAAAAATGTATAAAAATAAAGCTTTTTAACTTTAATTAAAATATTAATAACATAAAATTAATAATATATTATATAATTAATTTTTTATTTTATAATAAAAATTGTTATTGTCAAACTAACTTTTTAATTTTGCCTTTTTTAAAAAAATAATAGTTAATATAGCTATTTAATTATTACAAATCTTTCATTAAAAATTTAAATTTTATCTTTTATTAATTCTATCTTCTTTTCAAATTATTAAAATCAATAATTAATATTTTATAAAAAACTATTTTGAATTATAATTTATTTTTCTAAATTGATTAAAATATAATAATTCTTTTTTAAATTAATTATTTTTCTATAAAGAATTTTGATATATGATTTTTTATTATAATAATAATAAAGTTTTTCTTAAATAATTTTATAATTAAAATAATAATTAAATTTTTAATATCTTTATTTACAAAAATAATATTAAATATATTTTGCAACTTTAAAAAAAAAATAATAAATAAAGAATTTGAATCAAAACAAATCAAAATTACTCTATTAAAATTACTTGTTTTTATTTTTAAAAAAAAATTGTTTTTAATCATCATATTAATCTATTTAATATTATTATTATTTTTAGCAATATTTATTTGAAATATAATAATCAAAATAAAAACCAAAAAAACATTAGAAAAAGAACTAAAATAAATAATTAAATCAACTTTATATTAACTTTAATTAATATAATTATAATCTTGATTTTAATTAAATCTTATATCTATATTTTAATATTCTTTATAATATTTTATAAACTAACAATTTAAAATTTCATAATAAATTACAAATATACTATTTAAAATATAATAACCTTCAATAATATCACCACTCTTCTTTTCTTCATATATTTTATAAAAACTTTAATAAAATCTAAAAACTTTATTCATTCTTCATTATTTTTATTTATATTTACAACCTTTACAATAAAATTATATATTTCAAAAACAAAATCAATAATAATTAATTTTTTAAATAAATATATATATTTAATAAATAATTTAATTTAAATAAAAAATAATCTTTTTTTAACATTATTATAATCAATCCATAATTAATTAATAATTATACAATATAAAAAATCATTAAAATTATTAAAAATGAATTTTATCAAAATTCTAATTACTATAAATTGATTATATTAGAAAAAAATAATTCTAATCAATCTAACAAATCGATATTTAATAATATTTCTTTATAAATCATTTATTTTAATAAACTCAAAAAAATACATCTAATTCTAATCTAAATATATTCGCAGATTGATGATAGTATCTGTTCTACATGTAGTGATAATAAATATGATGTGGAGGTGATGTGTAGGAAAATTTTTTTCGCAATTTTGAATATTAATATAGTTCATATAATATATTTATATTTTTAATTATTAATATGATAATATATTTGAGTTGAAATGATACATTAAAGTTAATTATCTATAATGTATTAATCAATATATATATATATATAAATTATAGTTTAATAGTATAAATTGTAGCTTTTTTATAAAGATTTTTTTTTATTGAATATATTTATCAAATAGTTGTATATTATTATTATTTAATTTAATATTTTATACAGTTTCAAGTTATATTGGATTACATAAAACTTTGAAGTAATAATAAATTGCGATAGAAATACTATATATATGTTAAATAATATATTTTTCTTTAAGCTTTTTCTCTAAAAATTTGCTATATATATTATATATAGTAATATTGATTTCTTTAATTTGTTTTAAATTTTTATATTATAATCTTTGATTTATTATAATTATTAAATCTTTTAGTAAAATTAGTTGATTATTAAATTTAAATAAATATACTTTGATGAATTATTTTTATTTTTTATAAAGATGTTGAGTTTTTTTCACATAGTATTTCTTTTCTAGATAATTTATTGATTGATAATAATGAAAAAAAAAGAATTTATTTGTTTATATTATTGTAATTTTGAATTTTTATTTTGGCATACATAATAAATAAACATTATATATAAATATTATTATTTTCAATTTTGTAATATAATGATTAAGATATCAATTGAATTAATAGTTATTTATTGTTAGGAGTTTTTGGAATAATTATATTATATATAATATAATTTTTAATAAGAATTCTAATTTCAAAATTTCATATATAAAGATAAAATATATAAATTTGAAACATATTTATATATATATTTAAATGATATTATATATTTAAATATTAATTACACTGATCTCTTTTATGATTATTATAATAATCATAATTATTAATATTAAATATGAAATTAAATATCAAGAGAAATATTGAATAATTAAAGACTATATAAATATAATATATTTTTTAAGAATTTTGAAGTTTTGTATAATAAATTTTAGTTTTCTATATATAGTTTTTATTTTAAAATATTTAAATTCATTAATCTATTTATATTTGAAAATTTCTCTCTTTATTAGAACTTTTTATTGATTTGTTATTTCAAATATATCATTTCTTTTAAATCTATTCAATTCTTTTTTGTTAGATCTTTTATATATCTTATTTTTTTTTGATTGTATTCAATTAATTTAATAAAAGAATAAACTTTGATTAAATATAAAATATATTGATTATTTAAAAACATTAAAATATTTAATAAGGTTTTTCTAAAAAGTTTATTTTTTATATATATTTTTAATTATATTTATTATTATTTATTTTATTAAATACTATATCTGTTACTATAGATCGATTGAGCATAGACTATACATCATATGCTAATTGATATTATATAACGTTAAAAAGTTATATAATCTTTTAATCTATGTAATTTATTCTGAATTTATAAATCATTATTATATTATTATGAAAATCCTTTTTTATAATAATATATTTTATTTTTTTTAAATATATTTAATATTAATTAATGATTATAAATTACATTAAAAATTTATATATTATTGTTAAAATAAAGTTAAAATATTCAAATTTTCAAACTTAATATTAAATTAGTGTAGTTTTTTAGAAATAGTTATTTTATAAATTATTTTATGAATTATTATATTAAAATAAAAGAAAAGATTTGAATTTTATTAATATTTAGTTCTTTAAAAATAACTAAAATTTTTTTGAAATATTAGATCTAAAGAAGTATTTAAAAATATTAGTTATATAAATGATAAATATATTATTATTATATTTAATATATATATTTATTTAAATTCAATATTTGTAATTGAAAATTTATAAATATATATTTTTATATTTATAAATCGATTTAATTCTTTATAAATTTAATTTTATAATTATAATTAAATATTTTTATATATTTGAAATTATTATAACTTTTAAGTTTGATAATTTATATATATATGAAAATATTTTTAATTTAAATATAATAAAAATATTTATAAATTTATATTTTTATTTTTTTAGTTTTTTGATTATTTTTTTGGAATAAAATTTATTTATTATTTATTTATAATAAACTTTTATTAGAACTTAAATCAAATATTCTATTAAAACTAAATAATAATTGATCTAAAAATGTATATACAAATAAATCAATCAAAATTACATTAAAAAGTTTATAATTTTAAATTAATATATAGAAATAAATAAAATTTATGAAAAATTGCAAATTAAGAAAATAAGTTAAATTTTAAAAACATTATTATAAACAATTAAACAAAGACTTAATTTAATGGTTAAATCTATTTATTATTAAAATCTATAAATTATATGAAATATTCTTGAATAATTTATAAAAACTATATTTTTTATAAAGAAACATTATTATATTATATCAATAAATTAACAATATATTTAAACATATTATAAATTTATGGAAAACATTATTAATTTTATTTATAAATTTAAATTTATTATATAAATATATTAAATTAGAAAAAAGATTCAAATTAATATTATTATAATAAAATATATAAGAATAATGATAATAATGATAACAAAAATAAATCACATAATTACAAATAATATTCAAATAAATAAAGCAATTATAATTATAATAACAACAAATAATCTAAATATTTAATATAAGATAATAATAAAAAGTCATATATGAAGAAATATTCAATATATAAAGAAATATATCATTTTTTTATAAAAGATTTATAAATAAATTAAAATAAAATTTAATATAAATATATAAAATATAATAATAGGAATAAATCATATTTCTTCAAATGATGTTTTCCTTATTATAAAAATAAAAAAAAGTAAAAAAAATAATATTGATATTAATAATAATAATAAATTATCTAAATATTAAAATTAAAATATAAATCATTACAAATATTATAAAAAACTTTAAAATATTTTTTATAAGTAATAAATATAATATAATTAAATTTTACAATATTATAATTAATATAAAAATAAGAACAATATATATCATTAAAATAAAACAATTTGAAATATTATAATCATTAATTTATTTATTTATTAATGATATAAAGATTACATTAATACAAATAACTTTTAATAAAAAAATTATAAAAACATTAATTATATTAATTTAAATATAATTATTTATAGATTTGATTAAATTTTACATTTTTTCAATAAATACATTATTTTTATTTTATTTAAGAAATATGAAAAGATTCAATATTTGTTTTACAACATTTATAATCAAATAATAAAAGATAATGTAAAAAGATGATTTTGGTATAGTAATTTAATCATAATATATATATAAAAAATATTCTATTAATAAATATATATTATTTTATAAACATGAAATGGTAATAATCATATAAATAATTCAATTGTTTGATTATATATAAATTAAGAAATATTTTCAAATAAACTAGTTATAAAAACATTAATAAAAATAAAAATAATAAATTTATAAAATATTCTAAGTAATATTAATATTGTAATAAACTTTTTAATAAATTCAAATTTACAATTAATAATAATAAAAATAATAATATATAATTTAATTATAAAATTACTATTAATATTATATATATTGATATAAAGTTTCTTTTATATATTGTTAACAAAACCATATAATATTAAATAATAATATAATTTAGAAAAATATTTATAAAAAGTATTTAAAATAAAATCTAATTTAAATAAGTTAATATTTATATAAAATGATTGAATTATATAATTATTAATAAAAAAGTATAATTTATAATCAAAGAACTTGAAAAATATATAACTAGAATATTATTGAATATAAAAAATATATTTATAAAATTATATTAATTAAATGAAATAATAGAACAATATTGTAAAATTATATAATACATATATAAAATATTAAATGATTAAAAAATAGAATAATATTATAAAATCATATAATATATATAGAAAATATTATATATTAAATCTTATAATATAAATTCTATAAAAAAATAAATTTTATAAATAAGAATAAAAATAATTAATTATTTTATGAAATCAAATGAATTAATATTAATATTATTAATATTTAATATTTATATTTAAATAAAAAAATTAAATTTATTTTTAAAAATTATAATAAATTATATATTTAATTTACATAAAATCAGTATTAATATAAAAAAATATTATATAATAAAAAAGATTAAAAATATTTTCCAGGAATATAATAAATTTTTTATATTTATTATATATAATTTATTATTAAACTTCGAAATATAAATATAAAAAAAATATATAAAAATAAAAAGAAAATAATTAAACATAATTTAATAACAAGAAATTAATAAAAAAGAAATATTATATAAACAATATTAAGAAAAACAATATTAATAATAAATTAACTTTAATATAATTTTAATATAAAAACCTAAAAGATTCATTATTATCAATATAAATATTTAATATAAATAATTAAACTTATTAAATAAAAATAAAGAAAATTATAAAAGAATATGAAAAATAAATAAAAATCATCTATATTTATAATAATTGAATTTTATTAATATATTTAAAAAAACATGAAATAATATATATAATTAAAATTATAAATTGAAAACAAAGATTATTGAATTAAAGTTTTTTTCTTTAAAAAATGAATTTTCTTTATTAAATAAATCAAATATAAAAAAAAATAAACAAAATATATATAAAATAAAATAAAAAGTAAATAAATTAATAAAAACTAATATATTCAAAATAATAAGATAAAAAGGTTTTAATAAGAATGAAAATCTTTAAATATAAATAAATTAATAAAGTTAAATATTTGAATATAAAAAATATATATAAAACATCAAAATTTATTATATAAAATTTTAATAATATAAAAAAGTATGATATATTGATACAGTCTTCAAGTATATAATATTTGATTTATTAATTAATATTAATAATTACAATTATAATAATAATAATAATAATAAAAAATAATAATATATTTAATATTTCTTTATATAATATTATTTAAATATATATATAAACAAATTTAAAATTTATATATTTTATTTTTAGATATATAATTCTAAAAATAAAATATTTATCAAAGATTATATTTTATATGATATAATTATTATATAACCTTCCAAAAATAAAAAATTATTGATTTAATATATATCTAAATTATTATATTGTAAAATTTAAATTAATAATATTATTATATAATTTTTATCTATTATATATATACAAATAAAGATTTGAAATTATAATAATATAAATAAATGATATTTTACTTATTATTAATAAATAATCTATTTATAAAAAAAATATTATTTAAAAAAACTAAATTTTTATATAAAAAATAAAAATAATTAATTAAAATATATCTATTTAAATTTAATAATAATTTAATTTTATTAGAAAGATTAATAATTATAATAAATTGAAAATTATAATATAAAAATCTAAAACAAATCAAAAATATTAATATTAATATATATACAATATATAATAAACTCTAAAAAAATATAATATTAAAAAAGCAATATATTATATAATATTTATATTATAACTTATTATTAATGTAAAACTTTATTTGATTTAGTATAAATTATATAAAATATCAAATTAAATAATAAAAATATAAAAATATTTAATAAATATATATAATAATAATGAAAAAACTTTATAAAAAAACTTTAATTTATATTATTAAATTCTAATTTCTTTTGTATATATATATTTATTAATATTTTATATATAAATAATCTTAATTTATTATTTTAGATCGAATATATTATTATATTAATAAATAAAAACAAAAATCTAAATATATTATTTAAATTTTTTTAATATTAAAACTTTATATAATAATTTTTGGTTTTGATTGTATAATTATTATCAAAAATATAATTGATAAAATTTTTAATAATTTTATTTTATTATTAATTATTTATATGAATTTATATTTTTTATTTCAATTATTAATTCAATTTGAAATAATAATCAAAAAATGATTTATAATTGATATTATAATATTATATTAATTATATAAATGAAAAAGAATCGTAAAAATATAATGAATTAATAATAATAATAATCTAATAAATATAATAATAAAAATAAAATCTTATCTAATATTCAAAAGATTTATTAATAGAAATAAAATATTAATAAAAATCAATAAATAAATCAAATATAGAAAAAGATCTTTATTTTTATTTTATTTTTTTTCTTTAATAAATAATTAAATAATAATCAATATTATTTATTTAATTTGTATATAATGATTATAAAATAAAACAATAAAACATATAATACAAAAAATAATAATAACATAAAATAATAATAATATATAATTTAAATACTATTTATCCTCATCTAATATTAAAAAATTATTCTATATATAAACAAATTATAAAAATGTTAAAAAAATTAAAAATTCAAAAAAACGTATTTTTTTTATATAAATAAATTATACTTTTTATAAAATTCAACCTTTTATATATATAACATTAAATTTCGAAAAGTTATTAATATTTATATAATCAATATATAATGTTATATCATATATTTATTAAAAAAAAATATACTTTTAATAATGTACAATATCCTTCTTGATTTTTCAAATATAATTATACAATACAAAAAATGGCTCTATATTATATTGTTCTATTCTGCTAGAGTTATATAAACAATTATATAATAACATTTATAAATATCAAATATAATAATTATATATTCAATTTATACAATCTATAATATGAATCTGAATCAGTTATAATTTAATATCATAATAAACGAATTAATCAAAACCAATCAAATTTTTGTAATAATTTTAAACTTTAAAATTTTAACAAGTTTAAAAAGTTTGTTGATCAACTTTCATTTTGATTATTAAAATTAAAATGAATATTCTTTTTGAATCAAATGAGATTTTGATATTAAAATTTTCTTATTCATATTTTCTTGATTAAATTATGATTAATAAGAGGAAAACTTTGTTTAGAAGAATAAAACTATTCAAAACGAATTTTAATCATTATATATTATTATGAAAAACAACACGAAGAAAACGATTGTTGAATTTTTAAAAAATGCAATAAAAATTCATTATAAATTATAATAGATATTTTTGTAGATTTAGCATTTGGATCTTAATTTTGTGTTTTAAATATAAAATTTAAAATTTAAAAAAGAATTTTGATTATAAAATTAAGGATATGATAATGAAGTTTTTTTCAAACTTTTTTTAATTTAATCGATCAAAGCAATGAAAAAAAGAATAGCATTATTATCAAATATATTAGCTAATAAATTGAAATTGTAAGTAAATTATAAAAAATAAATAAATGAATATATTATTGATATTTTTGAAGGAATTATGAATGATGTATTTACAAAAACCTTTTCTTTTAAACAAATACATATCACTAGTATGAAATAAATTGCATAAATTAATAAATCATTGAATGTTTAAAAGAGAACTTTAAAAATTATATCAAAATACTAATTATAGATTAAATATATTTTATATTTATCAAAATTATAAATGAACATATATTAGTTTTAGAATTTATTACAAAGAAATTTAATATAATAAAAATAAGAATTCAAAAAAGAGATATAGATATTTTTAACATCTCTTTTAATATTAAAATAGTTGAATATATCATTTAATAAGTTATTATAATATGAACTATTAATATATCAAAGAAAAATAATATTTTATTTATAATGATTATTCAAATAAAAAAATGTAAAATATTAGTAAACATTTAAAATGAGACAAAATGAATCATCTTTTAATTATTGTTAATATATATATATATATATAAATACATCAAATATATCTAGTTAAGTTCCAAAAAATAAAGTATGAAAGAAACTCCCAAAAAAAGCTTTATTAAAGAAACCATTTAAGATAATTTTTGAAATTGATTATTTATTTTGATTGAGAAAAAGAATATTAATAATAAAATATATACTTTATTAATTTCAATTATAATTATATTGAAAATGATAAATCAAATTTCAAAATAGAGAACTTATTATAATTGTACATATTTTAAAACATTTTTCGTAACATTATATATATTTTAAATAAATAATATGGGGTTTTTTGGACAGCCTTTATAATAGTTATAACGGTTGAAGCAGGCTTGTTCTTTTTTAAAATCAGACTAAATTCCAATATCAAAAAGTATAGTATTTGAATATTGGAATTCTTGTACTAATACTTTATTAATCAAATTATAATTAACAATAAAAGAAGTTTATTTAATAAAATGAAATTCTTCAAAAATCTATTTTAATTATAATATATTATAGTAATTTTTAATAAAGACTATTTTTAATAATATTGTTTTAAATGGTTTATAAATTTTGTTTTAATGAATCAAATATCAAAAAAAGAAAATTTAAAAAACTATTTAAATAAATCATAAATTATTGATTTTTTTATAAAAGCTTTTATTGAAATACATTTATATTTATAAATAAAATTGAAAACAATTTAATTAATATTAATATTATTTTATATAATTATAATTACAATCGAAAAATGTTAAATCATATAATTTAAATTTTTTAAAAATCAAAGATAATAATAAATTAAAAAACATTATTTACATAATTGAAATAAAAGATCAAATTATTAAATTAAAAAAATATATTTAAATATATTTAAATAACTAAATTGAATTATTTCAATTAAAAACCTTATCAAATAATTTTAAACAAAATCAATACATTAAAATTATAAAAATAATAGAATAAATTAGAATATATAAAATTGAAAACTTGATTTTAATAAATTTTAAATTATATTAATATTATGAATAATGAAAAAATTGATAAATTTATTAAATGAATTATAAAATAATATTTGAATTTGAATATAATTAATTTTATTACAATTAATATGAAGATTAATTAATTTAATTGATATAAATGAAAAAAAAAAAAAAAAAATTCAATTGATAATAAATTAGTTTATGAAGAAATTAAAAATGAAAGTTTTTTGTTTAAAAGTATAAAATAAAAAATTAAAAGTACATTATTTTAAATTATACGTATTTAAATTAAAATATATTTTAAATAATTATTATATATATATAAAAAACTTTAAAATAGTTATTATTGAAACATTTAAAAATTCAAAAAAAGTTAAATAATCTTAAAAAGTATAAAAATTAAATTAAAAAGACAAATACAAATTTTTTTTTAGATAAAAAAATGAAAATAAAATATATTATGAAATATATTTGAAAAAGAAAAATAATTATTGAATTCAAAATATTCAAAAAAAAATTAATATAATAAAAAAATTAAAAAAATTAAAAAAATAAATATTATTAATAAAAGAAAAATAGAAATAAATTTCATTAAAAAAAGGATTACTTTAAAAAAAAATAAAAAAAAATGAAATAAAAAAAATAGAATTAAAATAATTATTCTTGTCTTTATTTTAAAATTAAACTCTTAATTCTTTTTCAGAATATATTGACTATAAAATACAAACTTTGAATTATTGAAATATAAAGTCTTAATAGTCTTATATAGTTAATGATTGAAACAAAATTTGAAATCAAAAAAATAAATAATGTAATTATTAAAATTTTCAAATTTATAAATCAAATTTATATATAAAAACAATAATATATATAATTTACATGAAAATCATAATATAAAAAATTATATTTCAATAAATATATTCGATTAAATTATAATTAAAGCACACGAAAATTACCGAAAAACCCTTAAAATCAATGATTTTATAGAAATCATCTATTACGCTAACATACATAAATCAATTAATTGTTTAAAAAATTATTTAAGATTTTAAATATAAATTATTTTTAGATTAGAATTTTCATTATTAAAATTTAAAGATTTAATAATAATTCTAAAATCTATAATGTTTAATCAAATATAAAGTCAAAATCATATTAATATATTCTAACTTTAAATTAAATTAAATAAAATCAAATAAAATTAAATAAAATTAAATAAAATTAAATAAAATTACATTAAATACTATATTAAAGAATAATGAAAATATATATAAATATTTAATAAAAATACTTCATATATTAAAAATATATTAAAACCATATCATGATAAAATCTAAAAAAATATGTATAATATTTATAAATATCAAATATCATTATAATTTTGATTTAAATAAATAATCAAAATTTCAAAGATTTCAAAAAGTTTAAAATATCTTTATAATTTTATTTTTTGAATAACATTATTTTAAATTTTAATATATAATATTTATACTAAAGAAAGGCCCTTCTTTATATATTCACATATATTTTTATTATTTTTTAATATAATAATTTATTTGATTCAAACTAAATTGAAATTATAATATATTAATATAATGTTTATTCTATATTTAATTAAATATTATAAATTTCAGAATTATCATTATATCTTTAAATTTTAATAATAAAAATTCTAATATAACAGTAATATATATTTAAAATCTTAAATAATCTTTTAAATAATTGATTAATTCATTTATATAAATATAAAAAATGTTTTGTATAAAATCATCGATTTTCAGACGATTCATTTATTTTACGCGTACTTTAATTTTAATTTTACTAAGTAAAAAGTTAAAAAATATATAAATCTATAAATCACAAAAATAATTATAAAATATAAAATCAATACAATTATAAAATATTAATCAGAAAATTTGATTTGTTTAAAAAAAAATGGTTTTTGTACTTTTTAATTAACCTTTAATGATAAATGAATCGAAAAATATAATCTTTAAATTTAAAAGATTATTAAAAACAAATTATCAAATTTTTGAAAAATTAATATTTTTAATAACGAAATATAATTTTTATTCAAAAGAAATTAATTACCAAAAAATCAAATTTTATCAATTTAAAAATAAAGAATATATTTATGATATTCATCATTTTTCCATAAAGTTTGAAAATAACTTAGTTAGTAAATCATAAATAAAAATTGGTTAATTATTATAAAATATAATATTAATAAATAAAAATCAATAATAGAATGATTATTACAAAGTGTATCCATTTTATAGAATTAATAAAAGATTATATATTAATAAATAACAAAGAGTAATATTTATTTTCCATTTAAATAAAATCAAACTGAATATTTAGATAAATGATGAAATAGAATCATAAATTATCGATTTATATAATGTTATTTTATCCGGTTTAAATACTATCAAAAATCTTTTTATTTTTTCTATTATACTTAATTTCTTTTTGAAAAATTTACAAGTATGCTATGTTATATATAATAATATTTTTTTTTTAAAACGAAATATAATCCATACTAGTATGTTGAAAATAATAATTATATATTTCATAAATTTCATAAAGAACTATAATATAAAATTCATTACTTTATAAAATATCATTTTATACCAATTAAAAAATCAATAAATAATAATAATGAATTCTTATTAAATATTTATACTATTAATAAAATATATATTATATGTTATAAATCCAAAGAAAATCTAAATTGTAAATTAAATTACGTTTTCATAAAAGTAAAAATAAGATTTAAATTCAAGATGTATAAAAAGCGATTACAATATTTATAAAAATTTATGAATATAAAACATTTTTGAAAAATAATAAAAACAAGAAATCTAACAAATTTTAAAAGCAAAAATAAACCAAAAAATAAATAATTTAATATAAAATGAAACATATTAATCTATAAAGTTTTTAATAATTATATATTATTTTATAGGTTTTTATTAATTACATATTCTAAATATAAATTTTCTATATTATAAACATAAAAAAATCAATATATATAAAACTATTTTAAGGTATAAAATATTTTTAAATAATCACAAAGATGAAAGAAATATGAATAATATATATAAAAACAAAATTTAAAATTAATCAAAAAGAATATAATAAAATATATAAAATTAAAAAGGAATTGATTTGAAAAAAGTGTATTTGATATTTCAAGTTCAAAATTATGATAGTTGTCAAGGTGATAAAGTTGTTGATTTATTACAAACTAAGTTTAAACTGGCTAAAAAAGGCCGATTATATAAAAGTAGTTTTTGCCTTATGGCCTAAAGCTACATTTGTACAAAACCCTAGAATCGTAATAGTTGTCACCCTTTAAACCGCATATCCCAACCAATTAAAAACAAATAAATAAAAGCAAGGCCTTAAAAATTAAGCCTTTTGATTATATCTATCAAACAAAAAAAATCACATCCCGGATACCCTAGTTAATCAAAAACAAATAAACAAAAATAGAGCTTTAAAAACTAAACTAAAACAAAAAGAATTTAAATAAAAAAAAGAATAAATATCAATATAATCTTTATAATAATATTATATTATTACTTTATATTTTTATATATTTTTATATATTTTTATATATTTTTATATATTTTTATATATTTTTATATATTTTTATATATTTTTATATATTTTAATTTAATTTAATATAATTTATATATTATATTTTATCATAAAATTTTATTTATAAAATAATTATTTTTAATAGTTTTTTAATTATATTTAGCAAAGAGAAAAAATCATATCTTATATTTAATCTTATATAATATTCATATTAATATAAAATTAAATTATCTATAAAATATAAATTCTTATAAGAATTTAAAATTAAATAATCATATATATCTTTTATCTCAATTTTTAAAAACTTTTATTTTATAGATTATATTAATTTATATTTTAATATATATTTAAATTATTTATAAAAATTATATAATTAATTTTTATATTTTTATATATAATCTTTTTAAATAAATAATAAATTGTAATTTTTTTTAAAATTTTAAAAAAGTAGATTTTATTTTCTAATATTTTGATATTTAATGATTTTTTAAATGTTTATTTAATATAATTATTTATAATATTATTATTTTTACATTTAAAATTAAAAACTTTATTGATTATGAATTGTTCAAAAAAAAGTTTATCAAAATTAATATAAAAAATAATATATAAAAAATTAGAAATATTTAGGATTTTTTTAGCAATTCTAATTGATATATATTAAAATAAATTATTCATATTTTATATTAATAATAATTATTATTAAATTTAATTATTAAATAAATAATTTAGATATTCTTTATATTCAAAAAAACTATATTCTTTTTTTTATATTTTAAATAATTAATTTTATAGTAATTATAATATTTAAATTAAATTTTATATATTAATATTAAAGACTTTTATAAAAAATTAATAATTTCTTGAAAAAATATTATATATATCAATAAATATTTCGTTTTTTTATATTATAAATATCGATTATAAAAAAAAAGATTTTGTTTTTAATTTAAAATTAAAACTATAATCCATAAAGAATAATGATATTAAAATTGATTTAAATATAATATTATTTAAAATGAACTTAATCAGTAATAATTAATCAATTTAATTATTTTATAAAAAAATAAAAAAATTATATAAATACATCTTTATTATTTAATTTAAATTTTTTAATAAATTCTTTGTTTATTAATAAAATACAAAATTAGATAATAAAATTATATTTAATTATTTATATAATTATTTTCAAAATATTGATATAAACTAAATCCTTTAATTACTTATTACAATATTAAAAATACTATATAAACTTTAAGTTTAAAAAAAAAAAGTATTTATTAAATCTATAATATTTAAAAAAATAATAAAAATAAACTAATATATTTTAATTAAATAATCAATAATTATTAAAATCTATTTATATATTATATTATAATATTAATATTTTAATAAAAAAATAATATAATGAATAACAATATTTAATTAAATGTAATAAAGTATTTTTAATAAATATAATAAATTTTAAAAAATAAAATACAAAAGTTTGAAATATAAATAGATATAATGATTTTTTATAAAATAAATAATATTTTATATTAAACTTTTTTAAATATATAAATATTAAATTATTTTGATATATTTTATATAATTTAGATAATTTATCAATAAGATAAAATGATTATAATAAAGATTTTATATTATTATTTTTTTATTCAAAAAAATAAATAATCGTTTTTTATAATAAATTGCTTAAATTCTATATATAGCAATATTTGATTATTTTTATACTTTATCAATGATCATATTAATTAAAATCTTAATATTTAAAATAAACTTTTTAAAATAATCTTTAATTATATTTAAATTCAATAAGTTCAAAATATATAAATCTATTTCATTGAATTATTTTATAATTATAAAATATTAAAAATTTTTATGATTCAATAAAATATTGAAATTATTTCTTTTCTTTAATTTTGATCTTTATGTTCTAAATATTTTTATTATAATTAATAACTTTTTATTTTAAACATTATAATTATATTTTTATAAAAGATATTTAAATAAAAAATAAAGTATTGAATATTATCTATTATTAAATTATTTTTATAATAATATATTTTTAAATATTTAATTAAAAATGTCAACTTTTATAATTATTTTGAAATCTAAATTATAATATTTAAATATTAAAATAAAAATGAATAATAGTTTTAATTTTTTAATTTTCTTTTAATAAATCAGAAATTAATATTAAAATAGATTTTTTTATAATAAATTTATTCATAGATTTATTATATTAAAATATTGTTTAATAAACTATTAATAAAAATTTATAAAATCAAGAAAACTTTATAATTTCTTTAATCAAATTAAGTTTTTTTCATTAATAATAACTTTAATTTTATTCAAATCCATAAAAATTTTATTATTAAATATAATCATTTTTAAACTCTTTATTTTTATTATATTTTATTTTTATTTATTAATATCAAAATAAAAGTTTATTTTATAAAATCTTTTTGAAACTTTTCATATATAGCCTTTATAGTTATTTTTATTTATAAAAGAAATTCAGATATTATTAAAATAAATAAAAACAATAATATTAACAAGGTTAAAAACAGAATTATTAATAAAGGCTTAAAAATAAATTAAAATATTATAAAAATTAAAAGAAATCACTATATATTTATATAATCTATATTAAATAATAAATATAATTTTTAATTTATTCACTTTTTTTCAAATAAATTTTATTAAAAATTATAAATATATTAAATGTTATAAAGATCTTTATTTTATTTAATTATTAAATATATTTTTTATCATAAAATTAAAAATTAGTTTTTAATTATACTTTTATTAAGGCCATAATAATTAATATATATATATATATATTTTTAGATTTTAATATTAGAGATATTGATATTATTATAAATAATATAAATTTTTTAATAAATCTTTTTTGATATTATTATTAATATATTTATAAGTGATTTATATTCTTTAATCATAAGAAAATGATTTTTATTATAAAGAAATTCAAATCTAAATTTTAAATCAATATTAGTATTTATAGCAATATATTTAAATAAAATATTTATTAATTTCGTCAATTAAATATTAATAAAATGTTGATATTTTAATAATAATCTACATAAAATATATATTTTATTATAATTTAATTTATTTTCTATGTATTTATTAATATCTTTATTTAAAACTTTATTTAAATTAAAAATTTGAAAATAATTATCTAAAAACTTATATAATTTAAATTTTAATTAAATTTGAATATTTTTATAGAAAATTATATTTTTTAAAATATTCTAATATAGATTTGCAATAATAACTTTCTAATCTATATAAATATTATTCAATAAATAATTTAATACAAATTATTTTGTTTAGATATTTTTTTATTAATAATAAAACGATATTAAAAAAGTTAATAAAACATATATTTTAATTAATTTATTAAAATTAGTTGTTTTTTTAAACATAGAGATAATAAATGATTTATTTATAATATTTCATAAAAAATGAAATATTATTATATAATATTAATTAATTATGATTTTGATAAACTTAGATTATAATAAATAAATTATAGATCTATTTTTATTGAGATTTTTTATAATGTTAATTGTAGAAATTAAATTATTGTTTTCATTTTTATTAGTTAAATTTTTAATATTTAGAATTTTATTATTTGAATTTGAGTTTTTAAATATGTTATTTTTTATTTTTAATAATAAATAAAAAAAATCTTTATTTATAATATTTTTTATCATAAATATGAATTTTATGATTTTAATTTCAAAAATTATATTGATTTTACATAAATAAAATAAAATTATTAAAATTAAAAAAAAAAGATTTAAAGTTTTTTTGGAAATTTTTTATATATAGAATAATAAAATAAAAGATAAATAATATTAAAAATATAATAAAAAATAAAGAATTAAATTTCTATTAATATAATATATATATAAATTATACAATTATAATTATAATATATTTAAAATAACATTAATATTCAATTTAATAAAAAAGAATAAAGAAAATTTAGAATAAAGTTTTTTAGATATTTTAATAATAAAGTAAATAATAATAATTTTAAATTATATTATTAAAAGAAGATTTTTTATTATTATTTAATAAAAAATATTAAAGTTTAAAAAGATTCAAAATATATTAATTATTATAACATATGATTAAAATATTAATAAAGGCTTTTATAAAGAATTTAAAATTAAAAAAAGAAATATAATATATATAATTTTGACTTAATTTCATAAAATAGATTCATATATTGAAATTAAATAAAGATTTTTAATATTGATTTATATTAAAAATGCTTTTTTTTATTTTTTATTTTTTTTTAAAATATAGTTTTTAAATCAAGTTAAAATTATACTAAATATAATAGAAATTATAGATGTTTAATAAAAGTTGAAAAAAATAAGATTGTTTATTCAATAATATTTGAATTAAAATTTTTTATGCTTATATTTAAATCTAAAATTATTATTTTCATTATAAAAAATAATATTAAATACATTATATAAATGCTTTGAATTAATTTAATTAATCTTATAATTTTTATTAATAATTTTAATTAAGTATTTTTTTATATAATGACTATTTCTATCATAATATATATATTTGTCTTCAATATAATGATATAACTTTTTTTATTATACATTTAATTTAAAAAAGATTAATTAAATCATTATAATTATGATTTATTATTAAAACTTTAAAAGTTTATTTAAAAGAAATTATATTAAAAATTTTAAAGTTTTGAATAAATTAATTTTTTTAAAATTTATTGAAAAAAACTATCTATTTTTTTAAATCATTATTTATTAAAGCAAAAACATTGCTTTGAAGAAATCTTTATAATTATTATTAATATTTTTTTGGGACAAATCAATTTTAATATTATTATTATAATCAAATTTAATAATATATAAAATAAACTTAATATAAAAATTCAGCTAGATTAAGTTATTTATAATTAATTTGTATAGTTTAATAAAGATTATTTCTTAATTATTTATAATATTAAAAAATATAAACAAAGCTTTAAATATTATAATTATTATTTGTTAAAGTTATTGAATAGAATTAATAAAATATTTATAAACAATTTATTAAGTAAATTCAAAAAAAATGAATACTATATTATTAAAAAAAGAGATTATATAAAGGACTCCCATAATTTTAAAATAAAAATAAAAAATATTAATAGTAAATTTAAAATAAAAAAAGTTAAAAAAGATTTTTTATGCGATAGATTTAATATTTTCATTTTTTTTATTATTAAAAAATCTTTTTAGATCTAAATTTAAAAAGAAAATATTATGAAAATTTAAAATAGATTAAAAAATTATATTAAAACTTTATCAAATCTTAATAAATTTATTATTCAATTTCTAATTACTTTTTTATAAAACTATGAATTGATGATTAGTCTTAAAGTGAATTATATCTTAATTATAAAAAACAACAAAAAGAATATCAAAAAAAAATCGCTTATTACTATTAATAATAAAAATTTTTTTAAAGGTCTTTTAATAATAAAATCTTTTAGTAATAAAAAACTGAAATGCTTTTTTGAAACTATATAAAGTGATTATTATTTTTAAAAACTATTCTTTATTAAAATTGATTAATAAATTATTAATATTATATAAATTATTGATAATAATAATAAAGATAAGGAATTAAAATTAATATTAAATAAATAAAATAAATTATAAAGATTATTTACTAATAGATATTTTATAAAATAAAAACTATAAAGAAAAAAAACAAAAAAAATTCTTTTTTTAAATTAAAATTATATTTAATTATATAAATAAACAAATAATTGATAAACAAACTTTTATAATTTTACAATATTCAAAAATGCAAAAATTAAATAATTTAAAAAAAATAGAATAATTGTAAATAATATATATTTAAAATAAAAAAGGTTTTATATAAAAAAAGATAAATCAAATTATCAAGGTGATAAAATTATTAATTCATAAAAAACTAAGTTTAAATTAGTTAAAGAAAGCCGACTATATAGAAGTGGTTTTGGCCTTGTGGCCTGAGGCCACACTTGTACAGAATCTTAGAACCGTGATAATAGTAATCAAAAAATTATAAAATATTTAAAATCTAAAGTGTTAAATCAAAAAATAAAAATTATTCTGTAATTTTTAAATTTATAACTTGAAAAAAAAAAGATATATAAAAAATAAAGAAAATAAATATATAATTAATTGATATAAGGCTAAAATTATGTAGAGTTTTAAATCTTCCAAAAAGATTTAAATTTATTATTAAAAATCTTTAAAAGTTTTGATATTATTTATAATAGTTTTACAGAATTTATATAACTTTATTATCAAAATTAAAAAGAAATACAATGCAGATAAAATTATATGAATTAATAATGTTTTTTAATATTTGAAATAAGCTTTTAAAAAGGTTTATAGCAAAAATATTTTAAATATAATAAAAATTACATTAAAAAAAAGTATAATAATAATTTTAAAATTTATTATCAAGAAAGTATATGTATTATAGAATTCTTATTTAATCTAAATATACAAAATAAATATAAGAATATTTTATATTTAAAACTTATATATATTTGAAAAATAAAAATAATTTTATTTGAAGTACTAGTAATTAATTTATTGAATAATTCTTTAATCAAGTTATAACTATTAATTTATGATAATATTGTTTAAAGACTTTTCTTCAACTTTATATTTTTGTTATTTTATAATAATAAATTAATTAAAACATATTTAATAATGAATTAACAAATCAATATAATTGTCTGTATAGTCAAACACGTGACCTTACGTCATATGTCCGTTGAGGAGGCATATATCCTTGACGGCGCACAACACTTCTTTTAAACTCCTTGAACAAATAATATAATATAGATTGATACTTATAATTGTATAGTTCTATATTTCTGGAATCAAATAAATATTAATTAATGTGTATATTATAAATTAAAATTTTTATTTTATATATAATATTAATTTTGATAAATATTAAATATTTTTATTTATTATTAATAAAAAACTTTTTATAACTTTTAATAATAAAAGATTTTATAGATTATTTAATTTTTAATAAAAAAAAAAATTGAATTTTATGATATTTGAATATTTATTATAAAAATAATAGCCTTCAATTTTAATTTAAATATTACAAAATCTAAATATTTATTATAAATTGAATAATTTTTAAATTGATTTTAAAATTATAAAATTTAAATGTTTATTATAAATAAAATAATAATAAAAATATAAAATATATTATATTATTTAAATATATATTAAATTATTTAAAAAAACATTTTAATAAATAAAAATATTAATAATAATAATTATTTTATTATAATTATAAAAACAATAATAAAATTATCTATATAAAAATCTTTATTTAAAAACTTTTATAAAATTTTTAATAATTTTCTTTTTTATATTTTTATATTTTTTTATCATTATATTATTTCTTTTTTTATTTTATAACGAATTTATTTATTATATATTCATTTTATAAATCAAAACCATTATATTTGATTTGAAAACTTTATCAAAACAAATTTTGATTTAATATCAAATTTATTCTATAAATTAGATAATTATATTTAATTTAAAACTTTATTAAACTAAATCTTTAATTTAATATTAAATATTTATTTAATAATAATAAAAAAATTAAATAAAAATGAATTTAATAATAATTACTATATTATTTAATAAATAAATATAAAGTATTATTAAAAATATCTTTTTATTTTACATTATAATATTATAAATAATATAATAAACAAAAACAATATAAAAAAAAAAAAAAATTAAAAAACATAAATACAAATATAAATTCTAAATAATTATAAAAAAAAAATAATTTAATAAACATAAATATTTAAAATTTAAAATTATCATTAATATTTTAATAATCAAAATAAACATTTAATTAAATTGAAAAACCCTAATCAGCATTAAAAACATCATCAAAAAATTTTAATAAAAGTTTAATATATATAAGTTTATTATAAAAATAATATTAATAAAAGATATTTAAATAAATATAAATCTTGATACTCTAAATATAAATAAAAGTCTTTTTATTTAAAAATATAATAAATAATATTTTTAAAAAGTTTATATTTGATTTTAGAAAGAAACAATAATTAAAAAATAATAATATATATAATTTTAAATATAATTAAGACTTTAAATCTAGATAAAATAAAAGGTATTATAAAGATTTATTTGATAAATTATTTTTAAATGATTTAAACTTTATTAATAAATATAAAAAATATAATATAAAAAATTTATATATAATAAACCATTATCTAAAATATAAATTTAATAAATATATAATCAATAATTTAAAAATTTTTATTAATACAAATTTATAAACGGATTTTAAAAAAATATTTAAAAATATAAAGATAAAAATATTTTAAATATTGAATAAAGAATATCTAATCATCATAAAAGAAATATTATAAAAAGATAATATTTATATTAATATATTAATATTAATAATCTATATATTATAAAATATAATATATATAAGATTATACTTTAAATAAATTAAAACTTATTTAAAAAAGATTTATAGAAATTAATTAATAAAATTTAAATTTAATAATATAAAAATAATAATAAAAAATTTGAAGTAAAAATGGAATTAAAAAAGAAATATAAGGAAACAAGCTAAAAAAAAAAAAAATTAAACAAAATATTTTAATTATATAAATAACAATTAATTTATTAAAGTATTTTAATAAATTATTAAAAAACATTTAATCTATAATAAAAACTAATTCTAAATATTTATTTAAAACTATTCTAATAATAATAATATACAATTTAATGGGTTATATTACCTAATATATAACTTTATCTAATAACCATATATTATATAATAATCAAAATTATTAAAATAAAAATAATTATAATAAAAATCATTATAATTAAAATTATTATATACTTTAAATTAATTAAAACTATTTTGATTAAAATCAATTTAATCAAAATCAACCTAATCAAAATCATTATAATATAAATAATTATAATAAAAATTACTATAATCAAAATAATTATAATTAAAATAATTATAATTTTCAATATAAACAAAATTAAAAAAAAAATAAAGGGATAAAAATATGCATATATATAAAAATAAATATAAAAATCAAGGATATTATTAAAGAAAAAGCTATTAATATCATATATCAAAAACCCAATATTAAATCAATTTAAATAAAATATATAACAACATAATAAAATTCAATGATAAAAATAATAATTTTGATTATAAATTAATTATATATAAATTAATTCTATAATATATAAATATTCTAAATGAATTTATAGTAATAATATTTTTAATTATGTTTAAAAATAAAATGCTTAAATATTATATATCGAATTTTATTATATTTCCATAAAAAATAAAGGATCTAATTATAAAATTTAAAATATAATATTAGAAAAAACTATATTATTATAATATAATAAATAAATAAATAAAACTAATAATAAAAAACATTATAAACAAAAATTAAAAAAAAAAACTCAAATAATACTTAAAGTTGTTTTTTATAAAGGCAAAACGATTATATAAGATTTTATTAAACAATATAAAAAACTAATTATATTTTTATAAAAAAATAATTTTATTATATCAATAAATCAAATAATATATTTAAATATATTATCAATTAATTATAAATATCTTTAATTTTATTTAAAAAATTAAAGAAGCGATTTAAATCTATAATAAATCGTAAAATAACGATATTAATATATATTATATTAAAAAAAAATTTATGGATAATTTATAAAATTAAGGTAGAAGTTTTAACTATGATAAATATAATAAAGTAAATAATTATAATAATTAAAAAAGATATAATAATTATTAAGATCGATTTAAATCATAATTTAATATTTAAAAATAATATAATAAAAAAAACTTTAAATCAATTTATAAAAAACGATATTAAATATATAAAAAAAAAAAAGTATTTTTTTATAAACCATTTAAAGTTAAATTAAGAAAAAATCTAAAAAAAATATAAAAAAAAAGTTACCAAAAATAATAATAATTATATATATAAACAATTTTTGATATATTATAAAGAAAAGCAAAAGATAAAAGAAAAAAATATCAAAAAGATCTATAAAGTATTTTATATAAAAATAAAATATTTAAATAAAACTATATTAGAAATATATTATATATTAAATAATTTAATTAATGATTTATAAATAATCGTTAGACTTATAAAGGAAATATTTAAATATACATTAATATACAAAAAACTATCTAATAATAATCAAGTTAATAAAAACATAATATTAAAATAAATTATATACAATTTTAAAATATTTTTTATAAATAGCAAATATAACCTCAATAAGTTTTAAAATATTATAATCAATATAAAAATAATAATAATATTAATTATCAACAAATAATAATTCAAAATATTATAAAAATTAATCAATCTAATTATTAATTATAATAAAATAAAAATTATAAAAGTTACATTCAAAAAAAAAGATACTAAAAAATTTATTGAATTATATAAAATCGAATTATTGATTAAACAAATTAAGATTTATATTATTTATATAAATATATTATTTTTATTTTATTTAACAAATATAAATAAATTTAATATGTTTTTTAATAATATTAAAAACTAAATTATTCATAATAAAATCAATAAACATTTTTTTATTATATAAAAACATAACTATAATTTTTTATTATAAAAATATAATTATAATATATTTATATAATTAATAATTCTAGATAATATTTATTATTTTATAAAAATAAAATTATAATATTTATATAAATGTTTTAGTTATTTAATTATTTATAGATTATATAATATATTTAAATAAATTAATTATAATAATATAAATAAAAATAAAATTAATAAATTAATAAAATATTATAATTAATATTAAATATATGGTAAATTATCAAAAAAATTCAAATTCAAAATTAATAATAATAAGGATAATAATATTTAGTTTAATTATATAATTATAGTTAATATTATATATATTAATAAAAAAGTAGTACTATATATATTTAATAAAATAATAAAATATTAAATAATAATATTTTTAAATAATTTATTAATAAAATATATTTGGAATATAATTCGATTTAAATAGATTAATATTTATATAGGATTTTTAAATTATATTATTGTTAATATAGATATATAATTTATTATAAAAGAATTTAATAAATATATAAATATTATAATAATTAAAATAAAAATGGTTTTTATAGAATTTTATTAATTAATTAATAAAATTAAATAATATTATAAAATTATATAATAAATATTTAAGATTTTATAAAATAAATTATAATAATTTAGTTTTATAAAAAAATAAATATTATAAATAATAATAAAGGCTATAAATAACTTAATAAATCTTAATAGATTAATTTTAATATTTTTAATATTTGATATATTTGTATATATAGAAGAATTGGATTTATTAATAAAAATTATTATTAATTAAACGATGAGATTATGAGAAATAAATAATAAGATTTATAAATATAAAATGATTTAATTAATAAAAGATGTATTATAAAAGTAAAATAAATTATTTATATATACGGTATATAATTTAAAAATATATTTAAAAATTTTAATGTATAAAAAGATTATTAAAATAAAAAAAGAAAAATAGATAGGATTTTATATTTTTAAATTGATGAAAAATAAGAATTGCAAAATCAATATAAATAATTATATTGTAATTATATGATTAATATTGATTTGTTTATATTATAGGGAATTTGTTGATTTAATATTAATGTTATTAATAGTAAATATAGAAAATTATGTATTATTTATATTTATAAATAATGGTAATAATTAATTAGTTATTTAAAAAATATTAAAAGTAATAATATTAAAGTTATTTAAATTAATAATTTATAGATATAATAAATAAATAAAATATTAAAGCTTTAATATTTTATTATTAATGGCGATTTAATTTTATTAATATATTTAATAAAATATATAATAGAAAATATAATTTAGATTATATATAAAAAATAAGGATTTTAAAGAAATATTATTAAATATTATAATGTTATTAAATAGCAAATATACTATATATTTAATTAAAGCTTTTTTTATAAATAAATTGATTTTTTTTATTAAATAAACTAAATATAATAAAGAAAAAATAAGCGAGATATATATAAAATTAAAAAAAAAGAAATTAAACAAATTAATGAAAACTAATATATTCGAAATAATAAAGTAAAAAATAATTTTAATAAAAATAAAAATCTTTAAATATAAATAAATTAATAAATTTAAATATTTAAATATAAAAAACATATATAAAAAATCAAGGCTTATTATATAAAGTTTTAATAATATAAAAAAATATACTATATTTATATAATTTTTAATTATATAATATTTAATTTATTAATTAATATTAATAATTATAATTATTATAATAATAATAAAAAATAATAATATATTTAATATTCATTTACATAATATTATTTAAATATATATACAAACAAATTCAAAATTTGTATATTTTATTTTTATATATACAACTCTAAAAATAGAATATTTATTAAAAACTATATTTTATATAATATAATCATTATATAAAATCCTAAAAATAAAAAATCATTAATTTAATATATATTTAAATCATTATATTATAAAATTTAAAATAATAATATTAATATATAACTTTTATTTATTATATATATAAAAATAAAATTTTAAAATTATAATAATATAAATCGATAATCTTTTAATTATCATTAATAAATAATTTATTTATAAAAAAGAATATCATTTAAAAAAAACTAAATTCTTATATAAAAAATAAAAGTAACTAATTAAAATATATTTATTTAAATTTAATAATAACTTAATATTATTAAAAAATTTAATAATTATAATAAACTAAAAACTTTAATATAAAAATATAGAATAAATCAAAAATATTAATATCAATATATATAAAATATATGATAAATTTTAAAAAAATATAATATTAAAAAAACAATATATTATATAATACATTTATAATATCTATATCATAATTTATTATTAATTTAAAACTTATTTAATCTAATATAAATTATATAAAATATCGAATTAAATAACAAAAATATAAAAATATTTAATAAATATATATAATAATAAAAAAAGAATTTTATAAAAAGATTTTGATTTATATTATTTAATTTTAATACTTTTTATATATATATATTTATTAATACTTTATATATTAATAACTTTAATCTTTTATTTTAAATTAAATATATTATTATATTAATAAACAAAAGTAAAGATACAGATGTTATATATTAATTTTTAATTAAATATAAATATATTATTTAAATTATATTAATATTAGAATTTTATATAATAATCTTTAATTTCAATATAATAATCATTATTAAAAATATAATTAATAAAATTTTTAATAATTATATTTTATTATTAATTATTTATATCAATTTATATTTTTTATTTTAATTATTAATTAAGTTTAAAATAATAATCAAAAAATAATTAATAATCGATATTATAATATTATATTAATTATATAAATATAAAGAGATTATGAAAATATAATAAATCAATAATAATAATAATTTAATAGATATAATAATGAAGGTAAGATTTTGTTTAATATTAAAGAAGCTTATTGATATAAATAAGATATTGATGAAGATTAATAAATAAATTAAGTATAAAAAAGAATTTTGATTTTTTTTTGTTTATTTTTTTTTAAAAAATAATTAAATAATAATTAGTTTTGTTTATTTAGTTTATATATGATTATTATAAGGTAAAGTAATAAAATATATAATATAAAAAACAATGATAATATAAAATAATGATAATATATAATTTAGATAATATTTATCTTAATTCGATTTTAAAATATTATGTTATATATAAACAAATTATAAACATTTTAAGATAGCAAAAAACTAGAAAAAATTTATTTTATTTTTATTTTATATAGATAATTCATAATTTTTATAAGAGTTTATTTTTTATATATATAATATTAAATTGTCAAAAATTACTAATATTTGTATAATCAAATATGTGATTTTATGTTATATATCCATTAAGGAGGTATATATCCTCGATGGTGTACAATATTCTTTTTGAACTTTTTGAATAAATAATATAATATAGATTAATACCCGTAATTATATAGTTCCATACCCCCGGAGTCAAACAAACAATAATAGACTTTGTCAATAATATTAATATTTTAATTTAAAAGAAAAATTTAACAAAGATTCATAATATTTTAAAAAAAATATATATATCAATATTGAAAACAAATATATCAACATTGAATTAAATTAATATTTTATAAATATTAATTATTATATTCTATAAAAAAAATTAAAAATTATAATTATAAAACAAAACTACTAGTATAAATTATCAATATTGTGATAAAGTTGAATTATATTGTAAAGATATTAAAATTATTTTTCAATATAAAGTCA